>VZTI01003848.1:1134662-1535520 GCA_013397865.1 Struthidea cinerea | reverse complement strand
AAAAAAAAAAAAAAATCCAAAGAGACTTGCATTGAATTTGCTAGCTTTTCTTAGCCAGTGAAGCACTCAAGGGGTAAAAAAATAAATTCTGTTCTTTCATCTCTTAGGGACTGTAACACTGTAGGCAGAGACTTAGTACACTGCTTTCTCTAATTCTTTTATTATTGTGAATTATCTTCTGCTAGCAGCTTATAACCTATTTTTACAATAAGAATAATTCTTGCTACTTGATCTATCTGCTGCTGCATGAAGCTGAAGATCAAAGTGTTATTGCTAGATCTTGTCTGCTAAGAGTATAGGGTTGCTTTTAAAAAAATCCTTCAGTTATTGCTTTGTTATTTGATGTTACAATAACTTTTGTCATGTGACTTTCAGTTTTACCATTTTGAAAGCACTGATACTGGCAGTTTTAGAGAAAATGTAAGAGTAAAACTGTGCACAAAAAAATTAGTAAGTTGTTTATAATCATAAGCTTTGATTGTGGTTTAACCACAAACACAAGTTGGAAACTTGTTGGATTTCCCTTTGTCCAGTTTCAGAGCGGGTATTTTTCTTATGAAAATAAGAAAATAAGAAAATAAGGGGTCATATAGATCATCATCATCTTCATCTCGTTATATGTATGCTTTATCCAGGCTCTCACCCACTCTTACAGCCTTTGCTTCCATATTGAGGCCAGTTCCTAAAATTTTTGATAAAGAACCTCACTTTTTTGAATTGGTATTAAAAAAAAAAACCCAAATCAACCACACAAAACTCTCTTCTATATCTTAAGATAATTGCCTGTTCTTGTAGCCTTTGGTAAAAGATGGCAGGAGAATCCTTTTCAGTGGAAAATTACATGTTCCCTAGAAATGTACAGAGCTCTGCCTTAATGCTACTTATTGTTATTGCCAGATGAGGAGGTCACAAAGCCCCATAATTTATTTTTCTGGCTTTAATACATGGCTTTTGTAAACTCTGGAGGAAAGCTTGTTTAAAGAAGGCACTGTGAGCCATAAGAAATGCTGTTAAATTAGATTTATGCAGTTTACTTTGCTGGGAAGTGCTGTGCAAAATAAACCTTGAGCATGTGACTTTAATACTGCATGAAGGCTTTTGTCCCTAAAGTAAAAAAGTGACAAAAAATTATAAAACTGTACCAAAAGCTTTTCTTTTCTTGCTAGCTGAATCAAACTGGGCTTTTAGACTCGAGGTGTACACTGTCTCCCATTTTTAGATGCCATGCCTGACGTTATGGGAGTAGGAAGGAACTGTGGCATTGTTGGGATTGAGCCTATTATCAAGGCTGCTTTAAATACCGGGCACAGTTGAGCAGTAAATGAGCAGCTGCTGCACACAATGGCAGCCTTTTTGCTGCTTCATGGCACTGTGCACTGAAGCTTTTGAGCAGGTCGTGTGTGGGGGTGGTCACTGGTGGTATCAAGCATGAGGTGATGAGTGTGAGAGATGACACTGCCATACAGCACTACAGCATCTCTAGCCCTGCTTGGCCCAGGAGGTAGTTTCTTTTATATCCCAGCACTGCAGATGAGTGAGATTACAGGGTTAGCAAAATCTGTGTGTGTGTGTGTGAGGAGCATAACCAGAGGCCATGAGAGTAGCCATCAAATGTCATTCGCAGTCCAGTACTTGTGAGATTATTTGTTGAGTAGCGGGAAACATCTCTATCAAGGCTCTGTAATTAGTCAGAGAACTTTCTGTCTCCACCAAAGCTAAACCAGTATTAGATCTCATTGTCTATTCAAGATGAATTGCTTAATTTGTTTTAAAAGATCTATAAACCATGTCAGAATTTATTAGTAACAGTTGTTAGTGTAATTTAATGCGTAAAGACTGCATTTTTGTCCATCTGAATCCATAAAAGCCATCCAGTTTAAATCCCTTCCACAACCTATTGGTCATGCAAATGTTTGCAATTCATTGGTCAATAGAAACAGTATTATATATTCAGTTTAAGATTTGTAATTGTTTTACATTGCAAATTTACATTGTATGCAACCTGTGTATACAAGCAGAAGCTGATATGGCAAGAGTTACTTGTTGAAATATGCAGGTGACATACAGCTTTATTCTGTGCCTTTGTTCAACTTGGCTCAGATTAAAACCGAAAGATATTAACTTAAAGATCAAATGGATTTTTTTTTTTTTTACAAGTCACTGAGAAGCTACTTTGGTGGATGGGACTATACCATTCTATAGGTATGAACAGAGCTATTCAAGATTCTTCAGGGGTATTCCTATTTGAGGACTTGGAGTCAAAGAATATTCTTTTATCTAGACAGGAAGGATGGCACCCTTCTGCCCAAATAATTAACTTTTGACATGGTTTGCTTTAAGGTTTAAACGTCACATTTGGGAATATGATTATGAACGGGAAACTTGAGTTCTGCCTCACTATATTATGTATCCTTAATCTATAACAGGCTACCTGATGATTTCAGATGGAAAGCATGACTACTAGGTCTCCCTCAAGCAAAAAAGTAATTTCAAAAGAATGATGTGGAAGTCTTAGCTGTGCAGGAAGTAGTTCTGTTTGGAAGCCTGTTCAAGACTATAAATTGAACTCTGTCCAGACCTAAGGAAACATGACTGTGTTCTGCTCCAGTACTTGGCACTTGTCTTGAACAGTGCTTTCTCTAGCAAGATATAAATATGTGCAGGAGCAGATATACTTGCTACGAAAGAGAAATGCTAATGAAGTATGTCATTCCACTTCATGCCTCTTTTGACAACGATATGGGCGCAAAAAGGTGCATGTCATGTAATTTCCTTTGTTTAGTGCACATCGTGAAACGCAATTCTGACAGTTTTGGGATGGCTTAGTATAAATTCTATAAAGAAAAATTTCCGTTAAAAAAGATAAATACAGAAGCAAGGTTGTCTTAGAAAATTATCACTCATCTCCAAGTCAATGGCCAGCTCTGTGCTTTTGATAGTGTAAATAAAGCCAGCAGAAGAAACTCTATTAACTATATTGAAGTTTTCAAAGCGTGCTTTTCTTCTCCATGTACTTCTTCTCCATGTACTAGTTGTATGGCTAAATTTAGGTCTACTGTTCTGCCATCTGTCTTTTAAAACACTGTAGTGTGTTAATGATTTTTCCTCAGTCCCTCATTGTAAACAAAATCTGTTGTTGGTTCTTGCTTGAGTAATTTTTTCCTAAGCTCTTTACACTATGTGTTGGCACTACAGTCTGTTTTGAAATATCCTTCCACTGCATGATAAGTTAATGATCAGAGGTGATGAAATTCAAAACAGTGTTCTTACAGCGCACCTGCTAATGCACCAGGATATTGACTGCAGAAAGGCTTTTATATTCCAACTATGTTTAGTGAACCACTATGCCTGATTAAAGAGATAAGAAATTTAAAGTATTGTTGTGAGTTCTAAGGCCACATTTGTTTCTGAGACGTAAGAATCCATTTATATTTCGGTTTGTTTCAATGCTAATCCTGATGGTACTTCTGAAAGAATTGATTAGAGAGCACTCTAAAACATATGTGTGCATAAAATAAAATTTAAGAAGCATGTATAATTTTATATCAACAGCTGTTGTGTATTGCTTCAAAGGTTGACAGGAAATATTACATGCCTGTATATGCTGTCTTAAAACGAGAGAGAATATGAAGATCAAAGATAAAATGGTTGTTTGTCTTGGAGACACTTGCAGTTTGCCATTACATTTGATATTAAAAAGTGTTTCAAATATTATGGGAATACCTCTTAGAAATGTAAGCTTAAATACTTTGTGTAAATAAAGAAAATTATACATTGAACATGTAGCTGCAGTCTGTAAACCCATCCCATTTTTACTTCAAATCTATGTTCAGATTTGAATGTTTCCCCCTATATTACTGTGAGCACTAAAGCCAGTTTCTAGTCAGTAGTATTTCCTTGTGAAAATTCAGCAACACTGCTTAATAATTTTGCTTTCAAATGTCTTATGTATTTGCACACAGTTATAGATCATTAAGATAAATTATAAGATTTTTAGTGATTTTTTAAGTATCAAAAAATCCCAACCTATACACACACATATATATAATAAATATTTATATAGAGATATTTAATAAAAACTTGATAATTAAATGCACACAAAAACCCATAGGCTTAAACTTCCACATACAAATGATGTTATCTTATATAACCTATTATAATGTACATGTTATGCAGGCTCTTGTTTTGCTTAGGGTTTCAGTGAAATATTTTGAAGGTTTCGATTTTAGCTACTTTTTGGAAATGCTGAGAGAAAAAGGAAAAGTGAAAAGGAAAACCTGCCACTTATTCAAAATGGCTCAGAGCATAAAGGACAGAATCTTGAGTAATTAAGAGCAAGCACCTTGTGCCTAAATCATCTGAGGCAAAGAATGATACGTGTTAAAACTAATTGAAATAAAGTTTGTTTTCATTTTTTTTTTGAACCAGCACATGCTTTGCTTTACAGAAAAGATTTGCCAGTAAGTTGTACACTAGAGTTAGGTAAGACATCAATGTGGATAGAAAACAAAGACCTCTTCCCACCATCATTCATTTTCTGTAAAATTCAAAACACAGGAATTCTTAATTTTCTCAGTTGTAGGCACTTTGTCATTATAAAGTCACTCAGAAAATAAGTGAAAAAAATGGTTTTGAAACTTCACTATACATTTCCCTTCGTTCTCATCAGTCTTCTTCTAATATTTAAAAGGAAGTTATTCTGAGCAGAGAAATTTAAAATTAATTTATAGAAGAACATATTTTTAATAACATGGAAAAACATACATGTGTAACTAGGACAAAAACTAATTAAACACTAATGTTATATGCATATCTTATATGCAATGTTTGCACTCAGTTATAAAAAATCAGCCAATTATTTCTGATGTTTTCTTGTTTTCACTGTACTCTGGAAACAAATATTCCTTGCATGTCGCTTCACATCAAAGCCTCCTCACTATGCATTTCCAGCCGGGCTAATTGCCTCTAGCTGTACTGTTTCCACTGTTTTGCCAATCTCAATTTGATTGGAAACTAATCTACTCTAAGCAATGAGATTGTAGTAATGCATGCATGTCTCTGGAATTCTTACATGGGCAGCAAGTCCTGCCCACAGGCAGGACTGGAATACCTGTTAAGTGTTTTCTAATGTGCATAAAATGATTCTTTTCTCAGTGCTGCAAACATTTGTCTTTGCAAAATATGGGAGACCCTAAAATTTCTATGGTGCATAGCTACTTTGTTTTTGATAGTAATTTTATTCCAACAAAACTTTATTCAAAATTGTTTGTAGAGGGAAACAGACAGTTGAAATATAGACATTTCACTTCCTTGGGCATGGTGTCAGCATTTATGGAACTAATACAGAACACATACTTAATCTCCTTTGGATTCTGATTGTCTTAGACTTTTGGAACTCCTGACACCAGTTAAAAGGCGCAGCCACATTTGAATTTCTCTGGGAAGAAGACTCTTGGATCCTTCCACCTGATGTAATAAAGTGCTCTCATATCATATTTCTTAAGGTCAGGAAAGAAAAATGGGTGCTCCATTGGTATGACTGCTGTATTATTATGATTTAGACATTATCCATAATACTTTGAACATTTTAAAATTGGGTAAAGACTAAAACTAATTTAAAAAAAAACCAAATAAACCTAATTCATCCATGATTTTAAAAAAGCCATAATTACATTCTAAATATTTTTTTTCAGGTTAAATTTTACTAATTAGATATGAAGCACTAGGGAATGTTCATATATACAAAACAGTGCTTTTCCATTGCACTTTAATGACTTCAAGTAATTTTAATAACGGGCTTGTTTGACTTGTTTGTCCCATTAAGGAGCAGTGTGGGTCAATGGTTCACTCTAGGAATTCAGCAGTATCACTGAGTCATTGCAACTCCACCATTCTCTAGGATCACTGATGCAACACGGGTTTGAATCATACTGGGTCACATAAAATGCAGACAACTATTTACAAATTGCTGATATGTTACGGAATAAAATGAAAATGTTCTTTTAAGAATAAGATCTATGCAACCTCAACTGCCCATAGGATTCCTATCTTAGAAAGAAGCAGATCTCTTGGAAAAAGGATTGTGCATTTGCTTGGTTTGTCCTTAACTGAAATCCTAGTCTTAAATCTTACAGACTGCCATTCCCCTAGGAAGTTGTTTCTCTGCCCTCAGCAAAAAGGTATGAAGTCCTTCATACAGAAGCTTTAGCTATTTATGATAACTAGAAATCATTTTTAATCCTCTCCTTTTCTTAATTGTTTTTTCTCAAATAATATTAGCTGGCTTTAAAGTACTGATAGGTATAGAACACAGGTTCAACAGGTGTGGCCCTAGAATGTTATTTGAGGGTTTTGAGGCTTACCTGATAATAGTTGAAGGATTTTTCACTACCTCTATTCTTAAGAATTTCCAGATGTGTAAGCTTTTAGTAACTGCTTAACTGAGATTTCTAGCATTATGACATAATTACATTTATAAAATTATTGAATGTAGGCAAGCAAGTAGGACCTACTCCAATATTTTTATTTTATCTTGCCAAATTATGAAGTCACATTGCTGATTATGTCCTGATCTTTTTCCAGCTGATAGTGTTGATTGTTTGGGTTATCTGTAGAACTTTGGTATGTTGTTTTGCTGCATATAAACACATTTCATATGGATGTTCAAGGGAAGTGGAGCGACAGATCGGGGATTCTTTTTTGTTGTTGTTGTTTTGGTGCTATCTGATTTGATTGCTCAGTATATTGCCATGCATATGCAGGTGGCAAAATGTGAATATAGGGCACTAACTATTATGTTCATTTACTTTGCCATTTAGGAAGCACAGATGTTGACTATATAATAACAAGGTGTTTCTTGTTGTAACAGTCCTGCTGTTAGGTCCTCCTGCTACTACAGTAGTTTGCTGCTTTGATGTGTTACAGACATCTTTTGCTGGGAACATGTAACTATGTTGTCTATTTCTTTAATCTGTTTCCAAATTTGTAACTTCTCAAAACAGGAAAAAAAAAAAATGAAGTTAGGCAAGTTCACACTGCTTTCTTCATAAGATGCTTCTCATTTGAATTTCTAATATTTTACTCTTTGGGATTGTGTTGCCTTGCTGTAGGAACAGATGAACCTAATGTGCATTTGTAATAACAGACAAAAATCACTGCTCTGATTTTTTAGGTCTTGCTTCTTCTATTATTTGTAGTTTTATGAGTTGTTGTTTGCTACATCCTAACAAATATTCATACTAAGTTGCCTAACAAATATTCAACTTGAATGTTCAAAATGTCTTGGTAATACCACTTTTTTCCTCATGGAACCTGAATGTTATCTATTTACTGAATACGGTTGAAACCATAAGTCCCTTAAAACTGCAGTCTCAGCGGTTAAAAGGACTTGGCTTTTGGAGGACAAGCAGGGAATTAAAGCTGAACTATGAAACAAAAGTCAAAGCTCTGGAAGAGACTTTAAAAAAAAACCAAAAATCTCTAAGGTGTCTATTCATCAAACATTTCCCATCCTTGAGTTTCTAGGAGTTCAGGGCACTTCTGGAATCCTCAGTGACACTATTGAACCATGTAGTCATGTCATCTTAAAAAGGAAAGAAAAAAAAGACTACCTGAAAGATGAGGTACCTTGTAACATAAGGCTGAAAAGTTGATGATCAATGGTTAAAACTCAATTATTGATAATTGTACATAGAAATAAAGGTCTCAACTCTGAGAAATATTTCAGCATGTTTAGAATTGAGTAGCCTGGTTAATGACAATAGTCAGCACTATTGCCCCTCCTCTGCTGGACTGTGCTTGCAATACCAGCTCACAGCTGAAATACAAATTGAAATTCAAGGTCTAGGTTTTAACCATCAAAGCCATTCATTGGATTAGTCTAAACTGAGAGAGACTATCTCTTTCCGTCCATGGCTCTGCCCTCCCGTAAGGACTGCGCTCCTCGGGAACGATGAAACTACCAGGCACTTTAGGGCTCCTGAGCACAGCCTGTGCCCCAAAGCTGTACAGATCACTTCTGTTGTAAGAGAAGATTGCAAAAGAGGACACAAATGCTGTCAGCGCTGTTGAACAGAGAGGCCTCATAGTATAATTAGCAAGCCATGCAGATACCTGAGTAATTTGCATGTGCTAAGCATATGGGGTTTTTTTTCTTCCTAAGAGATATTTTTCCAACTGTTAGTTCATTTTAAAAGCTTAAAATTTTCGATATTATAAGTAGAAGAAAGTTAGGAATTTTGTGTCCTTTTTCCTATTGCTGATCCTGCAGAGAGTTTCAGTTGTTCTGTTTCATGCTAAAGCCTTTGAAGACACTCATCATAGGCATTTAAAGTAACACAATACAGAATATGAAGTAATTCATAAAAATTGAATTGAATATTGAGAATTTTGGATAAACTGTGTTGGTCTTTTCATATGCCAAAGTGATATGCAAAGATCTTGCTGAGTTACCAGCACTGCTATTGGCAGGGTACAATTCATACATAAATTTTGCTGAGCATTCACAATGGCACAGTGCATCTGGACCTAATGAAATAAAACATACCAAAAAATATTTTATTTGGTTTCAGAGAAAAATGTTTTAACCTCTTTGGAAAGCAGCTTCCTATATGTTTGCAACATGCATCTCTCTCAGACAATTGATATGATTTTCAGAGAGGAATGGCAGTTCCTAAACTCAAAGTCACACCTAGGGTTTTTTTTTTTCCTGCTTCCTTATCTATTGCTTTTAATCTCTCTACAGATCCACAGTGACATTAAAATTAGTCTCTAGCAGTGTGAACATACCTATTTGGGGGTTGGGTTTTTTTGGCTTTTTTTGGTTGTTGCATGGTTGATTGGTTGGGTTTTTGTGGTTTTTTGGGTTTGCTTTTTCTTAATAAAATGTCAATAGGTGACAATCAGTGTTTCACTGGTACCATTCTGTAGCTTTACAATCTTAAATACAGGTAAGATTGATTTCTTATCCATTTCAGCAGGTTACGAAGTATTAAATTGATATACTGGAGCCAATTGGATATATAGCTGGAAATAGTCTCTTGGAGCCAGGATTGTCCTGATATTTTTTTGGGAATAAACACTATGTGATCAGTCATAAAATCAAGTTAGCAAAAAGAAAAAAGACTGTGAGTTAAGAATTTCTTACTGTTATGTCACAATGACATTCATATGCACCTTTTGTTTTTCTCTGGCAGCAGTCGTCTTATCCTTGTTTGAGACTCTTGCACAACTACTCCTATGCAGTGTACTTCCCAGTGCTGTTAGTGCTTTCAGAACTGTACTGATTTTCCCTCTTAAGTTTAGTTTACCCTTTAAGTTTAGTTTTGGAATAGCAACTTAATGAGTGGTTGGTGGCTTGCTTGTATTCTACTTGAGTGTTGTCCTTTCCTCTTAGTAAATAAAAGGTTTTTTCCTGGTTTTGTGTCATCCTGGCTTGTGACATTTTCCTGAGCAGCTCACTGTTTGTGTTTTCTGACATTGAATTCTGCTCAGTTGCCTTACAACATTCTTCTGGAAGCCTTTTGAATGCTCTGTTATGGCTTAGTTGTCTCTGAGGATACCTTGTTTGGCAAATTCTAAATGCTTGGTGAATTACTACATCATATTCTTCCAAAAATATATTTTTATCCTAACTGTCAGTCTTTCTTCCCATAATCCCAAGAGTAGCATATTATTATAAGTTGTCCATTACAGTGGGTTTTGTAATTTTAAAAGGATTTTTTTGGGGGAAAGGGTAGAAATTGTGATTATAGGGTCAAGATTTTGTTGTTGAATCAAAGTCTCTCCCCTCTTTTGTAATTGTTCCATTTAGCTTTATAAAATCAATTGAAAACTATTAAAGCATCAACTTCTTCAGAGCATGTGATTGTCAAAAATCAAGCTACATTTTGTCTCTGTCTGATATATATCACTCCATACATAGCGTTCTGGTAAGTAAGTCTTCTCCACTTGTTCTGCCTAGTTCCAGCATTTTCACTCTGGAATTATGCTTGAGGAATTTTGCTGTGAAGCAGGTGTGAAACTACTTCCATGTAGCCTCTGAAAGACCCATTGCAGAGTAGATTGGACAAGAGGAAGAAGGAGCCACCAGGGACTGACAGAGAGACAGTTTGTCTCAAGACAAAATTGTCGGCTGGTCACATTGATCTGAATAAATTAACAGAGATCTTTTGCTGTTCTTATTTTTGTATAGCTAGTAATCTAGATAGATTAAACCCATCAGTTGTTTTAGTGGTGAGAATTTTATGTGAATCGACATTGGTACCTCCAGTCTTTTGGAGTACAAAATTAAATTAAAAAAAAATTTAAAATGGTAAATTATTCAGAGCCCATTTTCCTGAGCTGCAAAGATTACTGTGATACTTGAAATAAAAAAATACCAGTGCTGGGAAAAGCTTTAAAAGGAGAGAGCTCATCTCCCTTAGAAATGAACCTGGGAAGGAAGAGTTTCAGGAGGTTTTGATTCCATGTTAACTTGTTTGGTATTTCCTGCTTTTGAGTGGTCTTCTATACGGTGCAGAAGTTCTATAGGTATCCAGTAACAAATAAGGTGGAAAAAAAATCATTAGAGCACTTAACCTTGTTATCATCTGAGATACCAGGAAAATAACTGCAACTGTAATTTTAATAATTACATAATCCAGTCAAGGAATTTGAGGATGATGTTAACATAATTGGTGTACTTCATATTCTTTATCTTCATGAGGATGACAGTTTTTCTTGAGTGTACTTTTCTTAATTAACATGGGTGAAAACTTTAAGTGGTCTACGTATATAGTATTTGCAGCATTTCTGGAGTACAAATCCCCTTATCTACTTTATGTGGAGCACCATGGAAGACTGACCTTCCCAACACCCACCTAAACCTACGTTTAGTTATTTGAAAGAGATGTGGCAATTGTAAAAAAGCACAGCAAGCAGTCAGGAATCTTTTAGCAAAGTTGGTGTCAGTACAAGGACAAAAGACTTTAATTACCAGTGTGGGAGAGGCAGACAAAGCAGACCAAGGCAGCGTTGTCCCTTCTTCATAACCCCATGTGCATGTGTCTCCTTCAAGCAGCTGAAATACTGGAATCTACATTAACTTTTCCATCCATGTGAATTTTTGAACTAATCCATCTACTCTCATCCTGAATTTCAAGCCAAAGAATTGATTTATGAGGAAATTGCATATGTGATGCAGAGTGTTCTTTAAGACCTACTGTGGACACTATTTAATTCTAATGGAAAGATTGAGAGGAGGAGGAATATGTTAGTTAGAATAAAAGGAAGAATACAAAACATGAGAGAAATGAGAAGAGAATAGGAAAAAAATGAAAATATGTTTTCAGGAGGTTTAGAAATGCTTAGGAAAGTTCAAAGGATATTGCTGTGCATGTAGAAATATTTCTTGAGTATTTTTACTGAGGACTAAGTGCAAGATAAATTACTTTTTCACATAAATACTGTTGTTTTTTTCTTGAAAAAGCTACACCTTGTAGTTCTTACTAGCAGAGATTCAATGAAAACAGTTATTTGTGTTGAAAATATTTTTCAATTTATTAATTAACTTTAATTGGGAGTTATAAAGAACTTTAGCTAATTGATGCTTGGTTTTGCTAGCATCAAATAGGTTGAAAGAATGGTTTCAAAAAACTCATGTCACTGGTTTATATTAAAAATATAAGTATTTTTATATTTGTATACTTTTGTTTCTTTGTATCATTGTCCTATGCTTCTCTTTTCAAACTTCATGGTCAATGACTTGCTCATAAACTAATCTGTTCCAAATAGTTAATATGCAGGCTTGCTCTATTGAAAAAAGTGTGATTTTTGGATTTACTGATTTTAAAAAAAAATAATCAAGTTTTGTTTATAAATTAGATAGAGTTAACTTGTACTTACATCATTTGGTATACCTTGAAAAAATAAAATAAAGTGATATTGCTTCTTACATTTGGTACTTTCAGAAGAACTCTACCTTATGGATGGAAGCTACTTGTTATGTTTTGTCTTATTTGGACTAATCACAATTTAATACAATAATTGTCACATTTTATAGCAATAAATTACAGAAGGACTTGGCTTTTTAAAATGCAAATATTCAAGTGAGAAAAGTGATCTATTTAGATTGTTACAGTGAAAAATCATTAGAATGCCAACACACCTTTCAAAGGATAAATTGGTTGCATTCAGTATGAATGTTCTGTGAAAATATATTTTTAGTATGGAGCAGAATTCAGGCTACCATCCCACACACACTTCTTTAAAAACTCATTTAAAGTTCATTAAGTCCAATTAAGCATTAAATATTTCAACTGCTTCACGTCCCACTTTCTTAATTTTTAAATCATTGAAGCCCATAGTAGATACAAAATAAAAGGTGTAGACTTGTTTTTAGCTATACTGAAAAGATAGCAGGGAAGTCTAAGTTATTGAGTTAAATTATTTGGACTTTAAATATGTGGAATTTCAGTTAGACTTGGGAACATGTATCTTTGCATCATGTTAGTGGGATTTAATTCTTAATTTTCTAGCTGCATTTTTCACAGACCAATTCTGCATAAATTTTCTAAGAATATAGCTCTCACTGTGGGCTAAGAACAGGACATGGAAGACAGCTTTGCAATCTACCAGCAGCAAGCATATATGACAAATTATTGACTTCACTAATCGTGTTTTACCCATGGAGCCATTAAGAATTGAAACTAGTTCTGTAAACTGGTGCTTTGTTTGGTCGGCTAAGTTTGTAGAAGTTTGTGTTTTCTACCAAAGCTATAATTTCTCTGTGTGGATGTATGTTTGTGTTACAATATTTTAATGTGATAAGTGAAAAGTAGGGTTGTCTTTTTTTCCTCAATTTAATTGCCTTTTCATGAGGTTATTGCATTCCTGTTGGATTTGTAGACTAAATATGTAAAGCAAAATTGCTACTGTTTTCAACAGAGCAGCAATATCAACAGTGACTGAACTGTAGGAAAGCTGTTTTTTAATAAACGCCTGATGGGTCATGTCCTTCAGTTTACCTGTATGGATAGCCATTCAAGCTCTTCAAGTACCTGTGTTGCAATACTAAAGAAAACTCTTTCTGAGTACACATTGGGCTTGTAGTCAGGGTTGATGTCTTGGGGTGACTTTGTGATGTGTATCCCCTATCGCTACCCTATGCCCACCAATCTTTTCTGTGTCTTTAAACTGAGCCTGAGAAGGACAGAAAACAAACTTTTCAAAGCAGTTGTTTCAAGGACACGGAGATACGCTCCTCTGTTTCTGCGGTACCCTTTTTTTTTTTTTCAGCTCTTTTTTCTCCCAGCGAGAGACGGAGGGGTGAATTTCGTTTTCCTAGGCTTTTTGGGTTTTTTTTGCTCTTTTCTTCTCTTCTGGACTGTTTCAACAACATCTGAACACATCAGGAGAATTTTCCCGGAGGCCTGGGGGGTGGCCCCTCGCCAACCAGCTCCTAGGAGGGGAGAGACTGCACCTACAGAGGACCTCTGAAATCTTCTCAGGTTTTCTCTCCACAGAGAGAGGGATCTCATTATTTAGCATTATTATTCCCCACCTGTGTGTTTGTTAAATAAATAGCTTGTTATCTCTTTCACTTTCCTTTGAGGAAAATTTTTCCCGAACCTGGGCGGGGAGGGGTGGTTGTGACCTGACTTCTATCAGAGGGTATTCTCCTCCAAATTTGTCCAAACTAGGACAGTTGACTACTTTCTAAACTGCATGCTGTTCTTCAGAACGTACTCATCTACCAGCAAATCGTGCAATGTGTAAACTCTTTTTAAAATTTCCGAGTAGGCCTGGGTAGGTTTGCTAATATATGTATGTTAATAATATCTACATTAATACTTTTAGGAACAGATAAAATTTGGGAACAGTGTTGCTAGTTTTGGAAATTTACCAGAAATTATATTGTATGACGAGGTAACAATTCTTAGAGGTCACTTAAGGTTGGTTTTGCAATTTCTCTCAAGACTGACAAAGGCTAGCGGCACATAAAGCCTATAACATGAAAATCCATTAACATTTTGGAATTGCAACTAATATTACATCTAGATAGAGCTGAAATACCCTAGTAATTATAATTTTAACTGTTCACATAGAGGGTTTTTTAGTAAGAGAACATATTTCAAATAGATTACACAAATATCTAGGTTATTGTTCTGGAGGAAAAAAAAAGCAAGCAGTAAACTAGTGCCCCAAACCATCATCTTATCCTGTTTCCAGTGTGCTTTTAAAATTTAAATGGATCATAAGAAAAATATTAAAATAGAAATTATATTAAAATGCAGATATAGGTTAAATACTATTATGTCTTGACAGAAGATATTTTTAATTGTTTTATTTTTTCACCAGAAATGAAGATTAGCTCTCCGATTAGTTTCTGTAATTACAACATAAAATAGAAAAGTTCCTTTTTTTTTAGCTCGAGAAACATAAACATTTAATGGGGACCTATAAATAAATTATTGTCTTTTTTATGTATAATTTCTGAGGCTTCAGAGCTTGTAACTTAATATTATATTAGATTATCAAGACCTTTGTGAATGAGAAAACAATGTAGTTATTATTAAAATATTTTATAGAATCTACTTAAATTGATTTTGGGTTTATAAATATTCTTTATCTTTGCAGAGATAATTTTTTCTTTCCAAATATAATTTTTATCAAAGAAGAGATCAATTTTCTGCATAGTAATAAATTATTATGTATGCATAAAAATCAAACTGTGTTCTAAAACATCAGTCCTAGTGTTTTTAGACCCAGAGCTGTTAGATTTTGCACGGGCATGGAAAAGCAGCTCTGTGGAGAAGGACCGGGGGATCCTGGTGGGCAACAAGCTGTCCATGAGCCAGCAGTGTGTCCTTGTGGCCAAGAGGCCAATGGTGTCCTGGGGCACATTAGGAAGAGCATTCCAGAAGGTCAAGGGAGGTTATCCTGCCCCTCTGCTCAGCTCTGGTGAGGCCACATCTGGAGTGCTGTGTCCAGTTCTGGGCTCCTCAGGACGAGAGAGACATGGAGCTCCTTGGGCAGGTCCGGCAGAGAGCAACAAGGATGATTGAGAGACTGGAGCATCTCTCTTATGAGGAAAGGCTGAGGGAGCTGGGCCTGTTCAGCCTCAAGAACAGAGAGCTGAGAGGGGACCTCATCAATGTCTGTCAGTGTCTGAAGGGAGGGTGTCAGAGGATGGAGCCAGGCTCTGCTCAGTGGTGCTGAGCAATAGGACAAGAGGCAATGGGCAGAAACTGATGCACAGGAAGTTCCACCTGAACATGAGGAAGAACTTCTTTACTGTGCAGGTGAGCGAGAACTGGAACAGGTTGTCCAGAGAGGCTGTGGAGTTTCCCTCACTGGAGTTATTCAAGAACTGTCTGGATGCACTCCTGTGCCATGTGCTCCAGGATGGCTCTGCTTGAGCAGGGATGTTGGACGAAATGTGACCAGCTGCGATCCCTTCCAACCTTACCCATTCTGTGACCCTGTGAAATAGAAAGCAAATTTCATATTTCCTTGGCCTAGTGTTCCCAAGCACATGACTTTTGGATTAAACAAAGTTCAGCTGTAAAAAGAAAAGTGTTTACTTCCTTTTAGCACTGAACAGAATGCTCCTAATTTAATGCAGAAGTAACCTCTTGTCCACAGCAAGAGGTTGAATTTGCTTTTATTGTAATTTACATGAGTTGTACCTAAGCAAAATCCTTCAGCCATCTGCCGCTAGTCAATAAATCCTTTTTTAATTTCCATTAATTCTTGTTAGAAAGATTGAAGAAATCCACCCATCTGTTTGATAGAAACATTATATCCACAGGGAAAGCACACAGAATTTTATCACTCTTTGCTTTAGAGGTGGGGGAAGACAATCTAGAGCAACTGCAGTAATGCATGGGAATGTTCAGTGTGTGCTTCTTAGATAAACCTTGCATATTAATTCATTGAGTAATTGAGGAATGAAGTATTCTGATAGTCAGAAATTCAGTTCCAATACAAGAGTGCAAGGTCTCTTTTGCTTTTAACATAGTTAATTCTACTGTAGTGAGTAAACCAACTCATTTAACAAGTCAGAAACCATCAAGGAAAATTTAGTGGTAGAGAAATAGAAAGGGGTAAGGGAAAGAGGTGTGTGATCATGTTCTGTGAATTTGCCTTTAGAATATAAGTTCTTCTGAACAGATAACATTTATATTTGCTGAGCATGACATTTTTAGCATTGAACAAATAATAATCTAAATAAATTGGACCTGATTTTAGTGTCAGATGGCAAAAGGACGATAATAGAAGCCACATCTGTTTTGAGAGCTGCTGTTTAAACAGCCCATTCTTGTTGCTGACCAAATATTTCTGTTCTGACAAAATATTTTTTTCATATCTGACAATATCTAATGCACATGGAGAAATGGTTATATGATATATGTCTGGTGAAATTCTACTTAGAGGACTGACTACCTTTGACAAAAAAAGGTACCCATCAGTATTGCGTGATGTGAAATAGCTTTGAAGGAAAATATTTACTATAGGCTGTGCTCCAGAAGGTCATACCATGGCAGCATGTCTTGATGATGACATAAAAGAACACCCAAATAACGGGCTAAATATATACCCACTTGTGAATACTAAACTAGGAGAATTTTCTGCTGAGAAGAGTTTCTGAGTGTTCCTCAACTCTTTTGCTGAGATATGCAATGTAAAGTTAGTTTATGCTCAGATTTGAATCTAGATTCCTATATTTGACTCTTTGCAAGGAAATTTGTAGCAAAGTGACAGTGTAGCAGCAATAGTGTTTTGTTCAGCATGAATTGCAGTATGTGCTGATATTTAATGCATGTGTTGAAATGGTATATATCAGAAATGTTTGCTACTGGTATGTGCTTTGGCTTCAGCAGTATCTATTGAGGGTGTTCTGTGCTCATACATGGATAAAGTTGGTGTGTCCAGCCACATCTTTAATTTTGTCTTTCTGTCCTGATTTAAAATATTAATTTAAGAAAGTTTAGTGGTTTTTTTTGTTTTTTTTTTTTTTTTTTTTTAATCAGACCTACTTACTTTTTAAAATATTTGTCCTTATCATGATGATTTTCTTTTTATGTTTTTGGTCTCTCTTTCCCCTGGGGGAAAAATGGAATAATAAATTTGCTAACCTGCTTGTGACCTTCACAGGTCAGGAATTGCTTGGTCTACTGTTCATAACAAACCTGGCACATGTGGACTTTCAAATTTATTCTGCTAAGGCTTTTTTTATCTGCCTTTTTCTTAGTCCCTTAAAACTGTGTAATGATAGAAGATTACACCCAGTTAAGATACAGATTGGTTTCTCAGTTTATTGCCAGAATCTGTGCTCTCAGCACCTGAAATGCACCTGAGCTCATGCCTTGTAATTAGAAACTCCCCATGTGAAAACCAGAGGGGTTGATCTGAGCCAACAAATGGGTAAGAAGCCTCTAGAAGCAGAAGCGTCAGTGCCATGCCATGGTTGTCCCCCACTGCCTGGTAAGGAACATGACTTAGTGAGGTGATCTCACTTCTCGCAGTATGTTTTAGTGTCAGGCCTTTCACATTTAAATCTTTTCCAGTTCCTCTTCTTCAAATTCTTGTTTCCCTCTGTCACCGGTTCAGGGTCTGAGGCTGAGCCTGCCAAGATGCCTCAGGGATACCTCTGAAGCCTGGGCACTCATTCAGGCCTAGGAAGGCTGTCCCCACCTCCTTTAAGGTCAGATCAACTTTATTTTCAGGAGTGAAGACTCTGAGAATAGGGTGTAATTCACTTTGCTGACACACACTAATTTACTGAACATGAGAATTAAGGCCATTAAGGTAAAATGTTCCCTTCTTAATGAGTTCATTTCAGTTACTTAGAAGAGTTTGAAGTTTGGGTACACACCTCTTGTCTCTGTTGATACATACTATATCCAAATAAAAAGCATTCTTCAAGGGGATTGAAAGAAGTTATTTAGATTGTTCTTAAACTTGACAGGCCCTTCCAGAAGAAGCCTCTTCACATTCACATCTCTTCAGAATAAATGTAAGCAGTGTATTTGGTGTAAGGATAGGTCCGTATTAAGAAACAAACTTCGCTTTCATAAGTGTGTCTTCTCAAATTACTGACACTTTTTTCAGAAGGACTTGTGATGCTGCAAAGCTGGCCATACATCAGGTATTTGATCTCAAATGAAGTCCCCAAATTCTTGACCATTTGTCTTGGTGGATTTTTGGAGAATAACAGATTTTTTTAAACCTCTTACAAGTCAGAAACGATGAAACTGCTTTGAAGTTTTACAACACACTTCAGCTGACCTACAAATGTAACTAGATAACCCCTTTCTTGGAGATAGTTATCATGGTTTCTTGCAGTTTCTGTTTACTCTCACACAGCAGCGTATCCTTGCTGAATTAGCTGTGGTTAACCGCTTTTAGCGAAGATTTTTATTCCCAGGTAGGACTCAAAGTAATTTTAATTGGTCAGGGCATTTCTTGAAGTCACTAAAGTTTTGAATTGACATAGTGACAGTTCCTGAGAGTTTTAAAGAATCATTAATTTAACAAAAAGGGGGCTCTTAAAGAACTGCATGTCATGTACCCCTGCTTCCCAGCCTTTTCCTATTCATCCCAGTCCAGTGTTGTGTTATGTGTAGTATATGCACAAATGGCCATGTTGCAATTTACAGGCTGGTATATTGTCTCATTCATTACAAGGTCGAAAATATTTCTTAACTCTTAGCATTCCCAAAAGCTAAATGCATAGGTTCACTTTGCATCTCGGAGAATTCTGGTAATTAAATTTTCTTAACATTTACTGTCTGTTTGAGACTTCAAAAATGTATTTTCAATATTTGTGAGAGGATCTCAACTGTCTCTCCTGACGACAGAATGGGCAAAGTTGGAAGGAAAAATAAGATTATCTGTTTATAAAAGTGATAATCTGTATCTAAATGCTATTCATTTTATTTCCTGCCAATACATCTAATGGATTAATAATTTCTGAGAAGTATGGAAGTGAGAATTTTTTGTATTCGTGTTTTCCTCTAAAACAAAACAAAATCCAGGAACAGCCCCTGTTAACCCAGATGCAAAGAACATCCATGTTTACAATTCTAAAAAAAGCAAGACAGCTATGGTACCAATGACTTTTAACACCTTCAGATTTGTCCAATTTAAGGGTTATTTTTTAATTTCTAAAAGACAATTTTATGTCCATTCTCACCACTTCCCCTTTACTAGATAGGATGTATAGAAAAAGAAGAGAAATAAAGATTGAGTTTCATTCTCAAGGTTATTTGCAGAGTAAGTCTTTCTGGAAAGCCTGCAATATATTGCTTTTTCGGGGCTCCTGGAATGTCTTGTAAAAAAATTATTCTTACTATTTAACCCCACTCTTTTCTCAGAACAGGAGTAATAATAATAGTAGTAGTAGCACTAGTAGTAGTAATAAAAACAGCAGCAATAACGTTCCTTTCTCTATTATGTGAATGTTGTGGTACCCCTTGGTTGTAAATGATAGAATTCAATCTCCAAGTTAGATGACAGACTAAATTCAGGTTACTTGTCACTGGTAGAAAGCTCTGAAAACTACCTAACTTGAAAATAATCTCTGAGTTAGGGTAATATGAAGCTCTTTTTCACCATTTTTTCCTCTTATTCCCTTTCCAGTCAAGATCTAGAGGCAAATTTAGGTTAAACCTGAGTAAATTTACAAATCCTTAAAAGTGTCATCCGTTCACACAGTGGGGTACGTGTCACAGTACAATCTTCTTTCCAATGTACTGCTTTGTCTAAAGGTCTCAGTCTTTAAATCAGTTTTGTATGCCTATGGATACAAGAATTAGAAGACTTCAAGAATAATAGTAATTAATACATGCTTTTTATTTCTAGGCAGGGATTTTTGAACATTTGCTGTGTGTGTCTAATTACTTATAATGAGAAAAGCCTGGTACTAGTATGCAGATTTCAGTCACACTGAATCACTAGAGATTTTGTCACCATTTTTCAGTGCATGTAAAATATGTTTTTACACAGTACATAAGTTTTCTATGAATTTCTTGTACATTACTTTTTGACTAGAATGAGTTTACAAAAATACAATAGAGTTTGACCAAATCCACTAAATAATCTGATAGCAGTAGTACAGTTGTATTTGTACATTTTCTCTCATGTATGAAAAGGGAATATCTTTTTTCAAAACAATAATTTCTTTTCCGTGGTGTGGTTTGATATAAGAAACTAAAACGGAGGAAATTTTATCTAAATCAAATATGTGCCTTCTATTTCAAGCAACCAACTAAGATGAAATTTATATATGTTTGTTTCTAGAGTTTCTTAAATGGGTCTGTGGATTTAATTTCTATTTAGTACAAAAATAAGAACTGAGGACACTTGTTTATAGCTCCAATTATTTCTATGCAACTGCTAGTACTTTATTGTAGTGTTCCCACTGTGTTCCTGTTTTTCTGAAACAAGAATATTACAGCAGATAAACTTGTTCTGCAATGATATCTTAAGCAGTATTATGCAGATACGATTTTCCCATTCTTAACAAGGTAGTTGACACCTTTCCAAAGATTAAATGCTTTGAACATAAACTTGTCTTCTATCTTATTTGCATATGAACCTGGCTGTTGCTATATTAGTGTTAGTACACATAAGTATACATATTTATATACACACCCTGTTTCTGACATAATTTTCCAACATGTTTTCTCTGGAACTGTAATAGCAGTATCACATGTCAGGGGGTTACTTTTTATTCACATTTAGTCTTTAATGTATCTACTCCTATTTATTAACTTGTTTGACTTTTGCACCTGTTGTTTAGCAATTTGAATATTGAAACAAAATGATTTTCACAATAGATGTGTTGTCCTCACCTCATCTTGCATTACTTTCCTGCTGTTGTAGTTCTGTTAACCAGTACTGCTGCTACTGTCCTTTAACAGGGGTAACTCAAATATTGCATTTGAAACTGGAACTGATTTTATTCTAAAAAAATATATCATATGATAAGGTAAGGTATTTTGGAAATCGTTTTTTCCATTATATTAAGGAAGAATTTGAATATAATGATTTCTTCAATAATTTTGAGGAAAACTTGGCCCTTTTCCCTAATGTATTATTTTAGAGATCTGTGGATATATTAAGTGCTATTGGTAAAAATTCACACTTTTTCTTAACAAACATACATAATTTTCTTTCACAGTTAAGGGTCTTTTCAGTATGCAGATGTTAGTTTAATTCAGTCACTGGAAGATTCTCTGCTCTTGCTGTACTCTTGGAATTTGCTTTCTGGCGAGGTAAAACTTCTTGGAAGGAGAGCATGGCTCTTTCTCCATAAACCAGCTGAACCTCTGTGGCTTCAAGGCTCTGCAGAAACTTTACAAAAATATGGTGGGGCAGAACATTTTAGCACGGTATGAGATGAGAATCCCCCTAAAGAGAAATACCCCAAAAGACAACCTATAATGTCCTTTTTTCACTCAGTATTTGTTTTTAGAGACTGGAAGCCTATTTACTTTAAAGTCAAAGTTTGAAAGGAGGAAAATACAAATAGCAGATGTGGGTGTAGCTCTTCTACAAATAGACAAGAATTGTATCCATTTTGCAGATTACATATTTTGAAATCTTACACTACATCCCTTCATTTATCTGTGAAGAGGAGACATATAGAATGAAACCTGTCAGTTTACATAGTCTGTTGTGAGGGGATAGATGTACCCAAAATTGCTCTGTGGCACATACTAGCTGACAGGTTGAAAGTCCATATTTTAAAGTGTTAGATGTTATCTTGTGATCACTGTCATGTTGATGTACATCAACCAGACCACCTATTTCAGAGTCTTTATACAAAATACAGTAACTATGTGTTACATGGTACAAAGACAAGCTTCCACAATCTCAGCATCAGGCTCAGTGATCCCTAATACGTTCTCAGGAAAAATCATTAACTGGGCAACGCAAACATAAATGCGATATATTTTATTTGATTGTGGAGTAATAAAGAATTCATGAAAGCTTTCCACTCTTTATTGACGTGAAACAATACAGATCTGCAAAGTGCTTTTAACATCTAAAAATTGTGATAATATTTGTTATTTGGTGTTTTATGCACAAATGCTCTTTCAAGTCAGCTGTTATCCTTTAGTTAAGACCATACCTTGATTTTTTTAGTATATCTATTTTTATCCTGAAGAGACTTTTGTTGCTTAAAAATGGTGAAAACAAAACAAAAAGTACTATTCAAGGGAAAGACATAAAATTGCAGAATCATTAAAACTATTTAAACTCTAATTTCGTTACACGCTTACTTTGAAAGTTACCTCTATTTGGGGTATGCAATGCCAGATATCAGAATCCATAAGCAAAACGAAGTTAATGCTGAAATGACATATTTAGACGTGTTCAGATGCAAGAGCTGGTCTGTGTATAACTTTGTTTTGGCAGGTTAATTGTAATGACAGACGTGGCACTCTTCCTTTAGAAGAGTACGTCTCTTCTAAAGACATCTTGGTACGTGTGACACTTCTCTTGAGTTATGGCTAGGAGACAGTCAGCTTTAGGTTTGGAAGGAAGCATTAATTAAGTAATAATTACTAATAAAACACTATCCATGAGTCACAGAGAGAAAGCAGAAATATTATAATAACTTGAAATTAGAATTAGCACAAATTTAAAAAAAAAAACCAATCAATCAATCCCCTTCATTTTATTCTAATCAAGCAAAGTGGTCACATGAAAAACAGAGATCTGAAAATGGTAGGAAAATGAGGATTCTTATTACCTTCAGATTGCTTTGATTTGAATCATATCATTGATGAGGTTTGAAAAGGCTTTTAAAATCATCAAGTTCAGCTGTTAACCCAGCACCAGCATTGTGTTCACCATTCAACCATGTTTTCTGGTGTCATAGCCACATGATTTTTTGAACACTTCCAGGGATGGTGACTCCATCACTTCCCTGGGTAGTCTGTTCCAATGCTTTACAACCCTTTTTGAAGTATGTGAAGGATTGTATCTAGAAGCACAGAATTAATATGAAACCAAATAGAAATAAAACTTCTTTTTAAATCCCTAAATCTATGTGAATAAGGAAATTTTCTGCTGAAGATGAAGTGCTGAACAAAACACTTAGGAAAAAAGCTTCAGCTATAAGAAAACAACGCTATTAATTTCATTGCAATTGGTGAAAAGCTGGAGTCTAATTTTTTTTAATGCCTTTCTACATCAAACTATAAATGAGAAATGTCTCTACTAAAGCATGTATTTATAGGAGTTCAAGAATATTCAATTCAAATATTGATCTATTTTCTCTAGGTAGCCTTTTCTGTGACTGAGAAAGGAAAAAAATGATCAAAATACTGTTTAAGGATGACTGGTCAAACTTTGTGCATAATCTGAGAACTTTGCAAGGTTCACACTGCATCTCTAAATGAAAGTCAGGGTTTGTAGGCCCAGCTTTTCTCTTGCATTGATTTACTCGACTCCGACTTCAAGTACGAGTATGAGGAGAAACTCAGACAAAAGTGTGTGTGATGCCAAGTTACTGTTAATTTTTGGTTCCATATATATATATATACACACACATAAAACTAAGCCTCTTTTTCCTGTAGCAAAAGACTGAATGTCACAACTTCTGCAATTAGCACCAAAACCCAACTGTGATAAAGGTGAAACAAAGGAAGAAGTGGGCATAGGTGATAGTGGAGAAGAAATAGAAATGGAGCAACAGAACTGTCATCTTTTCTTTTTTCCCCCCAACGTTTTAGTACTGTTTTAGTTAGGCCCAGTCTTCATACCTCACCTTCATAAACCTTTTAATGCTCCATGTCTCTGGGAAGTTTTTGGGAAAAGGAAGATAGTGACTTACTATTTCATCTCTTTCAGTAACTTTTTGCTTCTTTGTTTGTTTTTAATAAGAGAGAGCCCTCTGACACACGCTTCCCAAGAAGCAGAAGCGGAATTCTGCATAGATTTTCTGACAAAGCCTACATCCCATAAGTGTTTTCTTGCTGGATTTGGAATGCTTTTTCTTTTTTCCTTTTTTTAAAATGTAGGCCTATAGGATTTCACAACTTTCATAGTATCACTTTAGATAGTTCAAGTCAAAAATTGTTTAAGCCCTGTGGGAGGAAGACTAACAGCAATGGTTGCATTAACTCCACTAGAGGGGAAAATAAAATGCTGCATTAAACTTCTGTCTCCACCTTCATTTTTAATGACAGCTTCCTTTGGGACACACTGCTTTTCTCTTTTTCTCTCTCAAATTTCTTTTAAAAAGGGCAAGGAAGCTCAGATTATTTTATTAATGTTTACTGATGAAATGGAAGGTTAATTTTTTAAAACTGATCTAAAAGCTTCAACTGGATACAAGAAAAAATCCAAATCCCTTCATTTGTTGAATGCACCCATTTTCATCTCTTCTTTGCCATGCTATAATACCTCAAAGTAAACAGACAAGACATGAGAAATTCTGAGAATTGATATCACTGTATGAAAGCAGTGTGGGTTTCTGTTGTTGCAAGACTGGGTCAATCCTGTAGAAGAGTCCTGCATTTCTCGGTTACAGACTAGCAGTGCTTACAGGGTGTGTGATGCTAGCATGTAGTCCACACAACCCCAACATTCACTGTTTTCTCAGCTGTGGAAAATGATGTTTTGCTCATTATTGTCAACCTGCTATAGCTTTCAGATGTCACCTTGAAGGTGAAAGTTTATATGACCTATTTGCTTCTGTCAAGAGATCTGTGATATGACTACTCTGCATTAACAACCAGAATACCAACACACACCACTACCCCAAATGCTGATTTCCATACTTTTCTTCATTTTGTGGTTACTTTTTTTAGTTAATCTTTCTCACTTCATATAATGTTTCTAACCAGTCCTGAAAAAAAAAAGAAAAAAAGAGTTGGAATAGTATTACCTATTTTTCCATTTTCTTAATGCGAATTTATTACAGCTTCTACTGTTACTTAACCTAAATGGCATTTCTCTAAGGAAAATCTGAATGGTTTATCTGAACTATTTATTGATTGTTTAGGCACAGAAAAGCTGTTTATGTGTGTCTCCAGATAAGACTGGACACCAGACTTGTGCCAGTATGTGTAATTAAATGAAATTATTACTTCTGTCTTATGATTTTTAGTTTTGAAAAGTCAGAATGGTTAAGAACATTTTAACTGGTGATATCTGAAGAAAGGACAGCAATATTCCTTATTTACAAGGTGCAATTAGGGCTTTGAAAATCTAGATTCTTTTCTATTTTATATACCAACTATGGCAATCATTTAGAAGTATTTTCCAAGGACAGTGACAGATATAACTTTAAAATTTTGTGGTTTTGTGCCTGTCTCTGGATAATTGGGTGCTTTTTATGTGGGAGGTATTTTTATATGTATATCACGTAAAAATTGACAACACTGTTGAATATTCTAAACAATTTTTGTAGCCGCTTAGACCTATTTACACAACATAATTGAGTAATTGAAGTCCTTAACACCTGAGTATCTTGACTTTGACAGTAATGCTGAATTTAGATTTAGATAATTATGTCATTAGAAAGTACAGATGCTACACAATAAGACATAAAACAGCACATCTGCTGATTGAGTGCTGTGTAAATTACTCCCCCCCAAAAAGCCAAACACAGATTCAAAATGTCTTTTTCTCTTTTTTCTCTTTTTCTCTTTTTTTCTTTTTTCTCCCTCTTTTTTCCCTCTTTTTTCTTTTTTTTTTCCTTTTTTTCTTTTTTTTTTTTTTTTTTTTTTTTTTTTTTGACACTCTGAATGTCTAAAGCTGAGCAGCTGTTGGGCCAAAATTTGCAGCCCTGTAATTTCATGGTTTTAAAAAAATGTTAGAAAATTCTCACCTTTTATTTAAAACATAGCTGCAGCAGGGAAAAGCTTTGATGTTAATCCCTGTTTATTTGCTTTTGAGTGTAAAGGTTTCCTCTCCACTCACCTCAAACTCTGGGCCATAGGTCAAAATTCAGTTCTATGTACAGGTGAGATTGTTTCTCTTCTAGTTCCAGAGCTTCAGTGAGGAGACCAAAGAATAAGGGTCAAAACTTTTGACCTCTAGATTTAAGAGTTTTATATGGAAAAATAAGATATTGTGAAACGATATCTGAACTTGAAGTTTCTTTCAGATAAACCTAAGCAATTTTAGTAGTCTAAAATGTGCCTTTATTTGCTAGGGCTACAAGTAAGATTACAACTTTCATGCTTTATCTGTAGACAGATCTTGAAAAATAGCTGTCAAGTTGCCTCTTATGTTTGAAATTGAATTGATGTCAGATCATATCTATAGCGACTTCATCCTGTGTACAGGGTGCATGTGTATGTGCATATGAATACATGTGCGTGCATATCTGTATTAGTTTCTATATGTGTGCATGTATAGATACATATTTATTATCTTGGATTAATTTCTCATGTTTGCTTCATGCAATATAATTTATAATTTTGCAGTGAATTGTTTTGGCTAATTAAATTATTCTGAATATGTTCAGAATGTAGAAGGTTAAAAATGGGCTTGTTGCTTATAAGGTCTATTCCATTCCCAATAATCTGATTGATGTATATATCGGTTTTGGATTATTTAAAGCTGTTCTTAAAAGATGTGCTTAGCTAAAAACTAGTTGCCATGTCAGATCCAAAGTTATTTTAATTTTAAATGAAAAATGTGGAAACCATTTGTGCTATGTGGATATAGATAAAAATCTATCAGTAGACATAAAGATAAAACTCAGTGCAAAATCAGAAATAGCTCAGAATCAAATTGTATCTCAGCAGCTGATGACTTTTATAGGGATAGACATGCCATGAATGTTAGCTCTCTGACATAAGGGTTGTTCCTGCTAAATGGGGAGGCTCAGGCAAGGAAAGATTAAAGTATTAACCATGACTGTGGTGAAAGAACTGAGAACAGAAATCAAATTGTTTGCTTATTGTGCTTTTAAAATATGTGCATTATTTTTTTCTTTGTGTTTTTCTAAAAACTGTAAAATACGAGAATCTGATATCTGACTTTGGATGTAAAAAGTGTTCCCTAAACTATTATTTTAGCTAATTCTTATATTTTTCTGAAGCTGTTAAGAATGTGTGTATTCCTTTGCCATCTTTTCAAGAATAATTAGTTCATTTTGTGATAATTTTTTCTCTTACAAATTAAGGAGGACTAATTGTCAAACAGAACTTTTTTTTCTGTTATAGGCAGATACCATCTATTCAGTACCGTCTAGAAGGACAATAGCACTCAAAATCTAACTTTCAGCTGTTTCCTAGGTAACAGAGATACAGCTACAAAACTGTTGCACTGAATGGAAGGAAACAGCAAATGTTTCCATTTTTCTACTATTTTTGAGTTTGAATGAAGTAAACCCTAGGAATATCACTACTTCAGAAACTGCAAGATATGGGACTGGAGGACTGCACTTCGATTCCAGTGTGTTTGTTTTGTCACATTTAGGTTTCTGCACAGCTTCTGTGATTGCACAGACAATTTCAGAAAACTTGTGAAATAAATCGTAGCAGAGTTTTTTTATTTAGGTTTTGGTTTGTTTTTGTTCTTTGTTTTAGTTTGTTTTTTTGACAAAAATTGTGGTGTAGTAGAACTGGTCCTTTCCATGAACGAAAAAAACTGAAAAGCAAATTTTGTGTTTTCTTGTCCTGTTATTACTTTCTAGGAATTTTTCAGAGAGTAACTATTTATTTTTGTACAAATTCCAGTTCAAAAATGAAGTGAAAATGTACTAGAAAACTGAATTAAGGTAGTAAATTATGTACGTGTAGGTTATCCTTTCATGTATGTAGCTAATTATATAGAATTTAGTAGGCCTTTCTGGAAGTAATATAATTGAAGTATATTCCCAGTAGTTTGTCTTTCTCAATTTTGTTAAGCATAAATTGCTTTTCCTCACTGTAAAGGTTGACGTACTTAATCCCCATTTACCATTTGTGTGTCATTGAGACAACTATTTCACAAGTAATCCTTACTAAATTAGAACATAAATAAAGCAACTGAATTTTTCTCTGTGGTGCTGCTCCAGCCTGGGGGAGGTCTACTATAAACAGTGCCTTGTTCTTGTAATTTAAACATCAGCTTCACATTTCCTCAAATAATGGAGTAAAAGGCAGTCATGACAATGAGATAAGAGGGCAATTTGTTAATGAAATTGTGCCCTATGTTCACTAGGAGTGTCTCATTGTTTCCTTGCGATTCTCTTATCTGTCAATAACATCCATCCGTCATATTTGTCCTTAAATTCCAGATGTTGGTGTAAAGACTACTTTCAATTATGTATAAAATGAAAATGTTTTAATGTAGCATAGCTGTGGAAACCTGGCTTACCACAACTGTAATTAGCTAAGATCATAAATTGAAGGTTCATCACTCGCTGGCTTAAAGTGCACTGTTAAAATTCATGGTAATATTTAGAAGGTCAGTGTTAGAACAAAATATAAATAATATAGTAGTTCTAGCAGATTACTTTGCTTAATTTGTGAATGAAGTTTTTCTACAGGAAGTACCCAAACATATGTGGCAGTAGCAGCCTCTCAGATTATTTTGTATTAGACAGCATTTATATTTTATATTAAAAAATGATACAAGTATTTTTCTCTTCTGGAAAAATGTATAAATAGTTTATAAACATACAATATGTCAGTGCTCTTTTATGGCTATTTTACTAGCTACAGAAGTTTGTTCTATGCAATGAGAAGTGTACAGAAAAAGAAATGTTGTGGTAAATATGTTGTCTGAATTCTTTCTTCTCTCTCTGAACAGGTGTTGTGAGAGAATACATTAGTTCGTTTTTCCTTAAACTTTAGATGTAAAGTTAATGTGTAAAGTGCATTAAAATGTCTTTCCTGGACTGTGATCAAGCTTCCTTTACAAATGTTTTCATAAACTCTATTTTGAGTTAAAATTAGAAAACACCACTTATTATTGCAGTACTTTTCATGATCATGTGATACATAAATTTAATTGTTTTTCCTCTAAATTTACATGTTTTGTAAAATTGCTCCTGGAAATATTTGTGCAATTTTTGCAAAACTTGTCCAGAATTTATAATTAAATAATCTTCAATATTCAAATGAGCATTAGCATCATTGTTGCCTTTGTAGAGATTTGTAGAACCTCTTTTAAATTCTTGATCAATCCTTAGAGTGAGAAACATTGTCCTGTGTTTCAAGGAAAAAGAACTGTCAGTGTGACTTTTTTGTTCATTTTCTATTTCTTTTTTGAAGTCAGACACGAAGCGACTCGTGAATGCTACTGTGACAAATCCATGATTTAACAGATATTATTAAGAAAACTAACTCTTTTACTATGTTGTGTGTCTCTAAAGAATAGCTCTTCACAGTTTTAAAATTGCAGAATGAGACTGATATTTTACAGGGGCTAAAATCTGAATGTGGTAGCTAGCTCTGAGCAGTACACTATTTAATAGGATTTGTCTTGTCTTCCCCACGACCCCAGCCCTGCCAAGAGGGTGGGTAAAATGGTGTTAGCCATCACCTGGAGCAGAGTGAAGCCAGACTATCTTTTCAAGGACACCACAACCAGAAAAGTTATCTAGGGGAGACAAAGATGGTACTTGTTTTCTGTCCTGGTCTCTTGGAATTCACCCAAATGAATTAGAGTATGTTCAAGTTAAGTGCTCTTTTCCCTCCCCACCACCTGGAGCCTACATCCATTCAGATGGCAAGGTTTGCTCGCTGCAGCTTCAGGATGCCTGAGGAATAAACATGTTTCCCTACAGAGTATTTCTGCATTAGACCCCTGAAAATCAGTCATGCAGAACTCAACTCTTACAAATTGTATGGCCTCAATCTTCATGCCCCTGGCAGATGAGGACAAATATGCAAATACTATGCATAGCTTAGGCTGTCAGTTAAATACAGCTTGGGTTTGTCTATTTCTATTACTTAAATAGCTACATGACAGTTGGTGGCTTTTAGAAAAACCAAAACAAAAAAGGCGAGAGTGGTTTTGATTCCAAAAAACATTTTATCTTCTTCCATGATTTAACTTCTACCATAAATCCTTTTCTAGATTGGAGTCTTTCTAGGGTAGTGAGAAGCATTTAGGAATGTTTTCTCTTTCTGCCTTTTGTAATGGCTATGAAGGTGTTCCTAGCGTCACCATAATGATGCATATACCATTTAATACACCAAAATAATAAATTCCAGTCCCGTACATGTAAATTCGATGTTTCTTAAAAGATCCACTTTCAAAACAAAACTGCCTGCACAGTTTTCATGAGGTAAATAGTTCTTTCTCATAAATCATTGTATCTTCAGAATAGTGACTAAAAAGAAGGTTGCAAAATAGCTTTCTTTGCTGATCAGTATATTGCTCTAGCCTTGAATTCACTACTTGAAGTTATGTATTGGCTAACTGTAAATATCTGTCTGCATAAAATACATGGTATTATGCTGGTACACATTTACGTATCTCATCTTATAAAAAACCCCTTTGAAATCCTAAGGTTATCTTAATAAAAAAACCCAAACAAACCCTTTTAAACTGTTTCTCTATCCAATTTAAAATATGCAGCAACTGACATAAGAGAACACCAGGCATACATTATTTTGTGCTTTGGTTTAAAATAAGTAATGACTGTAATCACTGTATGCAGGAAATTTCTGTAACATTTTCCATTTTATAGAAGCCTTGATAATGAAAAGAGTAAACCAGATCTTGTCAAAGATATCTTTTCTCTTCCTTTGGCAATCCCACCTTTTCTTGTTCAAATAAGCTTGCTAGGTCCAATAAATGAAAAGTAGAGATAGATTATGAGCACTGAAGAGTAATTTCTGCTTTTTGAAGTCAAATATTATTATGAAATATATAGCATATATTTTTTTATCATATTTGCAGGGTTTTTTTGCATACATTACCTTCCTACATTTATATGAAAAGCTTCACCAGAGGTAACACTTTAATAAATCTTCAGATGCACCTTTCCAGAATGATAAATAAAAAAAGTACATACTTAGAAATTGATAAAAGTTTGCTTAGTATCTATAAGCAGAGAACATTGTCTAAAAAAGTATCTAAACTGTAATAATTTATTTTTGTCTTAATTTGAAGACCAGACAAGGAAATGTTATGGATCAAACCACTACAGAATGAATTTCTTACCTCTTAAAAGAACCCTGTTTGTAGTGTTATAAGCAGTTAATACTCTTTGCTTTTTTTAGCTTTTGGTTTTGTTTTGTTTACCTTTAAACTTTTAATAGGAAATTAAATTCAAAATTATCTTGTTTTCTGTATTTTCTTTTCAGGGGATAAATGCAAACCTACTGAATACACTGAAGTGAAAAATATGTTACTGGATCTACAAAACCAGAGATACCTTGCACAATCAAAAGATAAACCTGTTGGTGAGAAAATGTCATTAAAGAAACTTCTTGTAGATCAAATGTTCAATTATTTTGATTCAGACAAGAATGCACTTGTGGACACGAGCGAGTTATCTCAGGTAAGATTTAGTTTTTGTTTCTGTTAACTCAGTGGCTATTCAGATGTCTTTGTCAGGACATACAAACATGGAATATCATGTCTTAGTATACTTTACTTTAGAAAATGTGAGTCTCTGAGGTGGAAAACTTCATTTGAGAATTTTTGAATGGCTGAATTACTCAGAAATTCTCTAGTGATTATTTAGTAATTTGAATATAATGCTTTGAAGTATACTGCAGTGTATTAGAACACTCTAGGCTGCTGTGACCATGAGTTGTTTTATCATCCACTGCATATTGTCATCCAGTCCAACTGTACAGATGTGTTGTAGAAGTTGAAAACAATTAAAATAATGAGGTAAATCACTTCTATAATACTAAAGAAGTATTATTGCTTTTTCTTAGATAGAGCTAGAGAAGTACAGAAGAAATCCTGCAAAGAGAGTTCATGGTAGTCTCTAGATAGCAAATTTTAACTAATTACAGATCTAAACCAGTAATTGCTGCTCTGGTAGGCATAACAGCAGCAGCTTTAATCTACCTAAAAGGATTGATTCTGTTAAAGACTGTTGATGGGGCAAATGTACTTTGATTTACTTGAGGTCTGTGTTGGACCTCTAATCATGGCTAAACTTTATTAATGAGTCTACTAGCAGGCAGGCAATTAAAAGTATAAGAAAAGTAGGATGTTTTAGATGTGTGTGTTGATCATTATCCTATGTTTTAAGTTGCATGGCAGTATTAAGAGGTAGGCTGGAGTTATTATTTCCATACAGCTAGCTTTTAAAATTTTAGTCGCAATTTCAAGGACCTGAGGGTGATTGCAAATATAGGTATCAGGCCAACTACTAATACACTATTTCAAAAAACTGATTTAAAACTATTATTCTGTACTTTTCTAAGATTGGGTTTTCCTGTGCTTTTTAGAGTCTTTCAGAACTTCAAGTTTCAAGGGACTTTGGTGCCTGTATACATCTTACAAACACGTTATATATAAATATATGAATAGCACATATATAGATTTGCAAACTATACTTGATTCCTCTCTATTCAGTTGCTACATGTATACTTTTTCTTTTTGTGTCAAATGTAGTTTTAAAGTAATAAAAAAATTCTTCCATCATTGTGTTTTCAAACTTTCTATACTTACTTTTCCCCACATGTTTTTTTTTTTTTTTTCCTGTAAAGAGGAATTTATAATGGCAGCTGTGAAGTAGTGCTTTTTCACAAGTATGGAAACAAGTCAGCCTTAAACCCCAAACAAGTGCTTTTTGGTTTTGCTAAAATTCGTTGCAGAGACATCAAATTTTTCAACAGACTAGTGTGAAGTTAATTCATTGTTAGTGTTGTTTGCTTTGTCATTGTATGTTTTGACAAGAGGGACCCATGCTGGATCAGTCTGTTCCTGAAGGACTGCACCCTTTGGAAGGGACTGAGGCTGGAGCAGTTCATGAAGAACTGCACCCCATGGGAAGGACTCATGTTGGAGCAGCTCATGAAGGACTCTCTCCTGTAGGAGGGGAAGAGTGAGAGGAGTTCTCTCACTGAGGAAGAAGGAGTGGAAAAGAGAAAATGTGGTGAACTGACTGCAGCCCCCATTCCCTGTCCCTCTGCTCTGCTGGGGAGGGAGAATGTAGAGAATATTGTCAGTGAAGTTTAGCCCCTTGGAGGAAAGGTGTTTTTGATATTTGGTTTTATTTGTCAGTTATCTTACTCTTGCCTGATTGGTAATGAATTCAGTTAATTTGTCCCCAAGCTGAATCTGTTTTGCCCGTGATGGTAACTTGTGAGTGATCTCTCCCTGACTTTATCTTGGCCCATGAACCTTTCATTATATTTTTGCTCTCCTAGCCAGCTGAGGAGTAACAGAGCAGCTTTGGTGGCCACGTGGTATCCAGCCAGGGTCAACCATCCACAGGGAGACATTACTGTATTCCTGAAAACGTTCTCAGGATTAGGAGAATTTTTCTCAGTTGTGCTCATGGTCAAAATTTTGAAATCTGCAGAGTTGTCATAAGTAACAGCTCCTGTCTGCATTTTAAATGCAATCATATTAAGGGGATATGAAAAGCAGCATACTTTCTGCAGAAAACAAGGACTCCTGAAGTTAATTTATGTTCACGTGAATATTGAAGTTCAATTTATAGTGCATCTTAAATTTTACATCTCGTCAATCTTGCTGTGCAATCAGGCCCTTGGATTGCGTTTATTATCACATAGGTGTCCATATAGTTGTCCTACTTAATGTAAAATTGAAATGAATCAGTTGAAGATTGGAAATGGTAACGGCAGCACTCCAATTTTATTGATGTATTTTGGATCAAAAGTCATAAGGTTATTGAATTTGTATCCTAATGCAAGAGAAACAAATATTCCTCTCCCCAAAAAAGCAAAAACAGTGTTTTTATTAAAAGAAACTATTTCAAATAGTAAGAACGGTTTGTTTGTTTTGGGCTTTTTTTTGTTGTTTTGGTTGTTTTAATACTTCAAGTCTGATAGAAATAAATTAAAAATTGGCAGACTGTTTTTTTCTACTGTTTGAACAATTCTAGCATCTGGGTATAATATTTTTCATGGCTGTGTAGTCCAATACAGAATTGCAGCTAAAAAAGAATTTTAACTCCCATGCACTGTGTAAATGTGATAGGAAAACAGTGGGATTATGTAGTTCCATGCAGGCTAAATGGACATTTTTTTCTGATGTAAATTCTTCTCTTCCTTGACTGCTTTAATTACTGGTCTGACTCATTTAATATTTTAGTTTCCAAATCCTATATTGGCAAGTGAGATTTGACTTGGTTTTGAAAGAACTTATGAATTTAACCTTTTAGACCACTTTGTTTTGAGAAGTAGGTACTAACCAGAGAGAGTATCTATCTTTCCAAAATTGCAAACTATGAAATAGGCAGGATTCCCATCCTCTTCATCATCTCTGATCAACATATCTGCAAGGTTTCCAGTAAGGTGAGGTGGTTCCCTGAAGGGTTTGGGTTTTTTTTAAAGCACTTTGAAACATTTTAAATGAATCCAACCTAATGGAAGATAATTGAACCTTCTGATTAGCTATGAATATTGAGTTGTTAACAGATTCATTTGTTTATCTATTTTATCTTACGCAAAACCAAACTGGAATTTAATAAAAATTTGTAAATGAAATACCAGTGTTTCTATCACTGTAAACTGCTTGATTACTCCATATTGTTTTCCTGTATAGAAGAGGAAAAAGAGCAGAAGTGTTATGGGCATGGAGATAACATGTGTTTTTCCAGTTATGAATGCAGTCGTTCTGCTGTGGTGGAACTGCCATTTTTTAAACAGTAAGCCTTTTCTGCTTGCCATCAGTGCAAGATGCATAAGCTCTAAAAATTTTTCATCCTGCTCAACAATGACATTCAAGTTCCTTTTCGAAGGAAGAAGTATGTGACGTGAAATAATCTGCACTTGATTAGACTTAGAGATGTTTTTTTTCTATTTATTTCTTACACTAGTGGACTCAGAAAGCAAAATTTTACAGAAAAGGGGAGTGACATAGCCTGAAAGCAAGTTGAGTATATAATAATAATAATAATAGTAATAAAAAATTTTCCTCTTCCTTTCCCTCCTTTCAATGATCAGTTTTTAGAGTCAAAGAAAGAAGTTAACATCCTTATTTATGAACTGATATATGTAATTTCAAATACCTGAATAGATTTCCTTTATTTACCAGGTTAACATAGGACAAATGAAAATACATTACTTTTCTGTAAAAACTCATGCTTACATCTGCAAAAACAAAACACTCCAAAGTTGTTTTGGTTTTATTTCTGTATTAGCGACAATACTGTGGCACTTTATGCCAGCCAATACTTCATGGACCTTGTTTGCAGAGATACAACTTTTATAAATTACATCTCTCTGTCAGACTTGGTTTCTCATACTGATCAAAATACTTGGTTGGACCTCGGCATTTAAATTTTTACCTTCATGTCTTCTGATTTTGAATCTAATCAGTGCTGTTATTAAGAGTTATTTGGAGGACTTGGAACTCAGAGAAGGAATAATGAGTCTCTCTCTTCTTTATGTTTTTAATCAACTTTGATTTTCCCTACGTGTTATATAAGCAGAAGAATATTTTGCATGTTGAGTTGTAGGTCTATTTATTTTCTGCTATTAATTAGGGGCATATTATTTAGGTTGCATTATCTATTCTAGGAAAACCTCAACATGCTATATTCAATTCTAGATTCAAAATAAAAATAAGAACCCTACATGAAACTTTAAAATTGGTGGAAATTAAGACTCTTTTAGGAATTAGTAGTTAGATAAAGCTTACAAAGACTGTGATCATCATGCAAACTGTAACATCTTGATCTTCCTTAGTTGCCTTTGGTTTTATCAGGTAGAAGCATTCTCGTAGGCTGTAAAGGAAGCAGGGGTAAGCTTCATTTCTTGAGTAGGTTCAAGAACTGGTGCTAGCTGGAAGTGGACACAAAGTATAATGGTGCAGCATTTTGTTTGCACTCATTGTTTTATCTTGGTTAAGTCCAGAGCCACAGGCTCAGAGTGCTGCTGGTTCTGGGTTTAGTTCCGGGATGCAGAATTTCACCCAGCCTATCTCTGTGGCCCTAATACCTATTCTGGTCTTACACTGGGAGCTAGGCATCTATAGCATTATATTTGCAGACACCTAAGGACACATTTACATCTTCTGAGTCAGATTAGGTTTTCCCTCTGCTAAGTGCAGAATTGGAAAGACAGGGAAATGTGCCTTTCATTGGAGTAGTTCGCAGAAAGAAATCTCATATCTGAGCTATGTAACTTGATTGGTTTGGGGTAGTATTGAGATAACACCTTTAAAAGAAATTGAGTACATGCCTCTGTAGGCCACTTTGTGTGGGTTTAGCAGTTCAGATATCCATTTCCTCAGTGGTCTCTGTGTCATTCTGTGATGCAGAAGTCCTGTGTCTTTACTCACGCTACATATATCAAAGGTATCATGCTACTGTAGACACCAAATAGAGGATGGTGTTGCTGCCCTACAGAACTTGCCAGTAAATTATAAGAATATTGATTTAACTAGATGAAGGGCAGTTAAAGCAAGGAACAATTTACCAACCTTTATTATCAATTTAGTTTCATAATAGTTAATTCTTTCAATTTATAAAAAGTTATACTGCTGTGGAAGATGGTGGAACAAGTAATTGAACCCCCCTTGTGCAGTCACAATTAATTTGGAGCACAGTTCTCACAGTGTTTGGTGTTTGATGTACTTGGTGTTTTATCAAGTACTGAGTGGCACTGCAGTGATGAGGTACTTGTTTTTAGGGAAGATGAACGCTCATTAACTGAATAACCATATTTGATTTAAAAGAAGGTTTTGTTTGTAGTTGTATTTATATTGCAGTTTCCTTGGAGAGGTACATAAAGACCATTAATCACAAGCAAACAAAAAACCACTGACTGATAGCACTTCAGGTGAGGTGGACTAATAAAAGACGTGTTATGTTATTTGTGGGCTAGTTTCATAACATCTGCAGATTTTTCATTTTGGCTACCAGAAATCAGATTTAAATGAATGAAACAATCTATTCTGGTGTGCAGTTTGTAATTTTTAATCAGATTACCTTTCCCAATCTTCTACAATTTGGAGTTGTACTGACTAAATTTCTGAGAGGCTTTGAACTGAGGTAACAGTATGGTGTTTCATATGTGTGCTGTATCTTTTAGAAATGTAATCTTTTCCAAAAAATGCAAATCCTTCCTCTGTGTTTCAAAGAGTATTAAATTCTGATGGATAAGTTTCATCTTTTGGAAAAGACGTATTTAATTTGAAAATATAAATAAATTTTTAAGTTTCCAGCATTTATGGGGTTTCACAATGAACCATGAACAGTTTTCTGTATATTTTGCCTTTTACCAGTTTATAATATGGAAAGTAAATGCTTCACTGTCTTTATGCAAATTCAAATTAAAAATTGTGGGAATAAATATTTGCTAACCTTCTCTGGTATGAGTTTTCATCTTAAAGGTTTGAAATCAAATAATCTGTGTTTGACTTATATGACACAATAATAAAATTGTGCAGACAATATTAATCAGACTTTAATCTTTATAGTATTTTGTTTCTAGCATGTGACTTGCTAAAAATTTTGCCAGTTTTTCTTCTGCCTCCTGAACAACGCTGTCTGTTTAGTTTAACCAAGGAGTAGACAGTCTCGGTTTAAAGAATTGGTTTAAGAAACAGTTTCCTTGAATTTTAGTTTTCTCCGTGGACAGAGATTAATAGAATTTAAAATTTAAGGCACTTTGTTGGATCATCTGTGAAGCACAAGTGTGATTACTTGACGGTGTATCATACACATGGAATTTTACTCTATTTATCCTATACTTTTAAGTAAATTAATGTCTTGCAAAAAACTTCCATTAGGAAGTGGGCAACTGTAATTTATCAGACTGTAATATTGGCTTTCTTGGAATCTCATACAGCTTGTAACTTCATATCACAGTTGATCTGCACTTCAAGCTGCTGCAGAAACAGATAATTGTTCAAAATCCAAACCTCCACCTGAGTTGTACCTAGTTCTGAGTTATATCTCATGTGATAGAATATTAGTCTCCCACCCCTTCAGAAGGAAAAGCCAACCAACAACCCAAAATTTCCATAAAGGTGAATTTTGCTTCTGATCACAGAGTTGATCTGATCCACAGATCCCATTGGAAAGCTGGGACATGGCTAGACCCTGCACGAGAGAATTCAGGTTGGAACAGCTCTTCTAGCAGCAAATCACAGATAATTAAGATTAATCACCATATGAAATCATGTTTGTACACTCTAAAATCTATCCTCACAGACATGTTTTGAGGGTTTATCAACAGTGAGTGTATTTTCCAAAGAATTCCAAAGTATATCATCTGCATAAAGATGTATATACAAAACCAAGCATTGAATCTTATATCTGTAATCAAAAGGATAGATTTACTGAGGAAAAAAAATTAAATAAATGCCAGGACGATGAAATGTATGTGTCTATAGTATCATAATTGGAAATAGCACAATAATTGAATCTTATTTTTTTTTAAATTATGATTCTTCTTTTTTAAAATACGCTGCTTTTCAATTGGTCAGTGTAACAGATAACAGATTTTAGTTCAAAGAAAGGAAGCTGAGAACACTAATTTGAAATTTAAAAGCTGGTACTATAAAGGCAGGTGATTTTGGGTATTTAAAAAAGCTTTCCTTCAACCTTTGACTTACACCTAAGTGTAAGGTTTCATTCTTATTTGTACAATTGAAGATAGTGAAAGCGAGCATTTAAAACAATGAAACAGTGAGAGGAGCAATGCTTCTCATACTAAATGTTCAAGGCCTTGAAATTTCAGTGCTTGCTAAAGTTTCCAATACACACCATTACATATCTAGTACTTCTTGTATAACTGTAATGGGTTTAGAGTTACTAATTTTTCCCAGACTTCATTTTTGTCCTTTATGTACCAGCTGCAAGATCTAAATAATTTCATTTTTTCTTAATTCACTTTAATGTGAGCTCAATAAAAAGGCTTTTAAAGGTAGGAAGTAGTTAGCACTTATTCAGGTAACATAGTATGTATTTTTAATTGATAATAGCAAAAGGTAGTTTTGCAGTGATTTTTCTTATCTTTGTAAATGCTTTTCATACTCTCTAATGTACTAACAAGGTGATTATCCTTTATAATGCTTTTATATTATTATGTAGGAGAAGACTTCTGGTAGCATAAAATGTTCGTGTCTTTTTTTTTTTTCTCTAATGCTGCTGTTATTCCCTATTATTCTTTTAGGTATTTTGTGTTTACATGGATAGTAACTGAATGAATTCCTTTGCAGAGCAACTGAAACACAAAAGCCCCTGTATCCCTTGTTTTTCAGAAGATATCCTCCGTTAGTACAAGTATAATAGTTTTGCAATTATCATGGGAGACTGATAAAGGGTTGGAAGAGTAATTATTTTACCTAGGAATTAACTATAGTTATATTCCTTTCTTCTGTGCCTGATACAAAACTGTAAACTGTGCAATATTATGAAAAGTTCCATCAGTTTTGGCTCTTTCAGTCATGTGATAGTACTTCTATAACATGGCCCCATGTAATATGACAATTCTGAGTCACTCAGCATCTTAAAAATTCCTCGGCTGGAATCTAAGGGGATGTCTACAACATACACAGACTTAAAACAAAATGGTGCATATATTAAAGAACATTTCTCTGGGAAAAGTTCATTTGAGTTAAAAATTGAATAGCTATTAATTATGATCTATTTACAAATTGTATGTGTCCCCAATGAGAAACAGGAGCCTTTTCAGGTCAGCTACTTATGTAACAGGTCTTTGGTAAGGTAATAGGCTTGCCAAAAGCCTGTAAGAAGTTGATACAATTAGTAGGGTAGTAAGAATTTGTATTAGTTATTTTTGAAAATGTCTGCATTTCGTTTCTGTGGTTAGGAATTAGAGGAAAAAGACATTATGCCATTTGTACTTGGGAAATTATTATTGTAGGTATATTTGAATGTTTCTTATTCACCATTCCTGTACATATGAAGTCAAATCAGCTTTAAAATTCCCGGTGTCTTTATAGTGCTTCAGTCTATATCCATTATATAGAGGGTGTGTATATTCTAAAAACTTTTGCGTAATTTCAGAGTCTGTCCTAAAGGTATTAACTTTTAAAACTGTAATAAATAATTACAAAGTAACTGGAAATCCCTGACTTTACATAGTTGCAGTTCATTGCCCCACAGCAACCTTAAAATGATCTATTAAATGATTATTAGAAACAATTAATTATACCAGAGGACTCTAAGAGTTCAAATGTAATTTCATGGTTATAATTTTCTTGTCAGGTAATAAAACGGGATGAGCTTGGCAAGGAACCGTCTGACTGCTCTGTGTTCGATTTGCTGAAATACGATGATTATAACAGTGACAAGCACCTAGCTCTAGAAGAGTTCTACAGAGCATTTCGTAAGTACCTAGAGTAGTCTCTTCTCTCAGTCTTATTTTCTCTTTCTTGCTTTGTTTTTCTAAAGGACGGGGTTTGATTTCTGAATATTGAAACGTCTGGATGCTTTATTTAAATTAGTGCAATTTAATAGTCATGACATAGCAGAAAACTTTTTAGCAGAAATCAGTGATACCTAGTAGCTTCTGGATTTATGAAGGATTTTGGTAATGGAGAATTCATGGATAATCTTTCTTGATGCCAACATGCACTGCTATGTCTGTGTTGTGCACAAGTGGAAAGTAGTGTGGTCAAGACATAATCAAAGGAACCGAAATACGTCCCCACACCCTTTATTTATGAGTGCTGATAAGAGCATTCTTGACAAACCCAGCAAAAAACATACCACTTTTATTGGGTGCCTTATGGCTTCACAGGACTCAGAAGGAGATAAGGATTTGTGGTGTAGTTTGGCAAGGTATTTGTTCTCTGGATGCCAAAGGGGTCTCAGGACAAATGTGCACAGTACAAACAAACATCTTGAGCAAACCACTGGGTTAGCCGTCAGAAGAAAGATGTTTAGAGCTTTTATACAGTATGTTAAATGTAATATCCATATATTTTGTTATATCCAGATAAGAGCTGATGATTTTTCACTCTTATCTACCTCAAATTTAAGACTGAATCTTGAAATCTGACTTTGGTTTAAAAGCTGTTGCTCCAAACTCAGTGACATGGCAGTACAGAAGATCAAGTTTGTCCTAAATTCTTTTTATAATTACTTATTACATTGACTAGTCCATTAATGTATCTTCATTTTGAGTAATTACAGCCTGTTGCTTTAGTCTGCTCGTACTTTATCTTCGGGCAGATGAGCACTCAGCCACTTCAGGTGATATCAAATGAAAAAAAGGATAAAAAACTGCTTAACGTTTTAAACTAAAAAGTATTGAATTGATATTAGAAAAAAAAAATAGCTGCATGGAAAGCAAGAAGAAAAAACTTGAAATGAATAATCAAGGCAGACTTCCTGAAATTTTCTTAGTTCTGACCATTGAATTAGATTTTTATTTCTCTGAAAGTCTTTCGGAAAGTGTGATTTTGTGATGCAGCTTAGCTGAACGAATTACTTACAGCTCCTAAAAATAACTTGATCCTGGTTACTGACTGCCTTTCTTGCAGTGTCCTAACAGTCACACTCTCTCCTCTGAGTCACTTACTAAGTCAGCAGAAAAATATTCACCCTCCACATCCCACCCCAATCCCATTGTGTGACCTGAATTGATTAAGTGAAGGGTGAGACCATAACTCATGCAAAAGAAGTGTGAGCACAGCCAAGAAATAAGGTGGGGGAAGAAAACAGGAGATACTAGGGCATTGTGATGGTGAGATAAATAATTCATCTGCAGCAGCAAAACACTAAGAAATAGCTTAATTTCTTTTTTATAGGTTGTCCTACAATTTTGGCTTACAGAAATGTACGTAATTATATAGCATCTGTAGAAATACACACGTTAGCTACAATTATATGGCTAGATGTTGTACTTCTAGATCTTGATCTTGTGCACAGATGGAGAAATTGCTATAGAAGCCTTTAACATATATAGCAATCCAAGAAGAATAAAGACATGTTTAAAGCACTAGCATGCTTTTTGCAAACATTGTATTTACGGAAGCATAACATAGTTCTTCCAAATAAGACTTTAATGTGTCTCTGAGGGACTATTTTGTATAGTTGTAAAACTCCAGACATAAGAATAGCTTTTCATTATATATTTTTAATGGACTTTGGAATAATGAAAATAATTTCCGTGTGGTATGTTAAGCATTGCCTTAATATGAATGGTAATGAAAACCTTAGATTATACAAGATTAAGAATCATTTAGGTTTTCTTGTTGCACTAGAAGAGTGGAGAAGACCCTGTTTAAAACTGTAAGGCTATCTTGGAAGATGATTTCTAGAGTAAGATTCATTCTTCTGTGTTGTTAATAAAATTTATATATATTCATTACATAATGAAAAATAAAACCAAAAAAACAGCTGCTACTGCATTGTATGTTGTGTGCATAACATACAGTGTTATGTGTCATAACATTAGGCTCCGTAATGAAGGTAAAACAAATACTCTTGAAATAAATTTGAGGATTAACGGTAGTTCCATTTCATTTTGTCTCAAGAGAGTTTGAATTCAGTCAGTTTGACCTACCTCACTAGCATTAACAAAAATTATATAATGCTATAAAAGTATACTAAGCTAAGGAAAACCAAAACAAATTGAATGAGGCATCTGGTCACTTGACTACTGCTCTTATGGCTAAACAAGATGACACAAAGCTGAAACCAAGCTCTTCACACAAGCCACACCAACCCAAGGTAAAGCAAATGTATCAGCCCCTCTCCAGAGGCCCGTGTTGTTGGCCTACAGCAAAGCTTGTGAGCTGGTACTCATAATGCAGTGTGGATTTACCAGGATACAGACAATTAATGTAGACAGGGAACCAGATCCATATATGGAAATGTACACAAGAAGCACTCACAACACATCTTCCACACGCTATTCCACAAAAAAAATCTCCTCAATTAAGCAAAATAATTAAATATTTTAATTTTCTTTAATAAAGTGACATAGGGAGGTTGCAAATACTTATTCCAAATATAAATAAACCTGTTTTTTTGCCAGGAAATTCTTTTAAGTACTTAAATATTTTCAAATTTACATTCTATTTTATTATACTGTAATGTTTTCTTCTTATGTACCATTGTGATTATATGTTATAATATGTTATATAATAATGTGTTTGAAATTATCCCATTTTACAATATGGACAATTATTTTTCACCAGCTCAGACACTTTCAAACATGTAGAACAAATAGAAAACAAAACAGGAAAGTTTTTCTCCAAATTATTTTCATTACTATATAGTGAGTGAAAGGTTATAACTGAGTAATGGTATTTCCAGGGGATTGTCTTCTAAAATATTATCGTGTTATTTGTTATTTAGAGACACTTTAAAGACATAACCATTAATTTAAATTTAAAATTGCTTCTAGGATTTTTGACCTCTTGCGTGATCCCATCAATTGAACTTGACAGTGTTTTTCTTGAGTTTTTCATTCCTTTATATCTACCATTTTAATGTACGTATGGAACCTAATCTCAATGTAATCCCTGCTCTTCCCAGTGGAATTGCCTCTATCCCTAGTTGTAGTGAAGGGGTGGATTTGAGAAGTGTCAAGTTCTCATTGAAGTTTGTGCAACTGCTGGAATATGTGTTGCCAACTTTTATTCACTCAGAATGGCAGTGAAGAAAATTTGGCTTTGCGATGAAGGAGAAATTGATCCTATTCAAAGCTTCCACACAATTTAAAGAGTTGTTTGCGTAATTTTTCCTTTTTTTATTTCTGTAACAGGAATCGGAGTCATATGAGCACAGAAACGCTAAGACAAGGTGGTAGAGGTTGGGCTGGGGCAATAGGGGTCACAGCACCACAGTTTTCATACATAGCAATTCCACAAGGGTTCTTTTCAAGCCAGTTGGTACCTAGCACTGCTAAAATGCAAAATGTGCAATAGTTAACAAATTACCCTTTAGGTCGTATTTGAATTTGATGAACATTAAAGAGATCTCGTTTTCTAATGGTAACTGTCAATCAGCATTCTCTATACAGCATAGAAGAACTTTTGAAAAAATAATGAGAAGTCTGGAGAAGGTGTAAGAGAAGGCATAAGGGAAATTTGTGTCCTTAGCCTTGGCCTAAAAAGGAGATAGTGATAATCAAGCATGCTACTGCTGTGCACTTTTCCAGCTTTGATTTCAAATAGTATTTAAAAACACTTAGGTAAGATTTTGAACACAGATAGAATTAAAAGTAATCTTCACTATGTTGTTGAACAAACTACTCCATTGAAGAAGTTTCTTTTCAAAGACTTGCGCAATTGCATTGTATTTAAATATGAATGCCTATCTTTGGGATTAATTATCAGTCTTGTTTCATTAGCATTTGCAGGTAGGATTTTTTTTTCGTTGCCACACTTAATTAGAAGTTTTCCTCACAAATACCAGGAATTCTAATTTTAACTCCAGCTGTAGAAAAGGAACCACCTTAAGGGCAAAGACAAACCACAGGCTGTTTTGAAGGTATTAATATGCACATAATTCTGTATCTATACATGCATACATATAAATGCTTGCTTGTATTATGTGATGTACTTTCGACAGTCTCGTTTTATCTGACAGAATGGATTCACAATAAACTGGACAGCCAAATGTAAATATCTATATGCAGTGGAATTAAAAAAATCCCTTTCCCACTTCAGAAGGTCAGATGCTGAGGCAGTAACAAAGAAAATGTCTGAGAGGGTGCTCTCAGCCTTGAATATTTCTGCCAAGGTTCACAGAATGTTGCAAGTAGATGAAAGATGCTTACTGGCTTCTGTAAGGTTTTGCCTATTGGTAAGACCCCTGCAGTTTTCTGGGAATAGGCTGTTTTCACTCATATCATGAGAGGTAACTTTTGGTGCTATAGCATTTGTCTCCTAGTTATTTGTCTGCTGTATTCCATAACAATTTAACTAGATCAATAGTGTGTGCAGAGAGGAACCTGAAAAATGGCTTCCTCTAACACAAGTAGATAAAGCAGAAAGTGTAGCTCTAGCTAGGTTTTTAGAGCTTGGGACTGAAGGAATCAGCTCGTACCGTCCTCCACTGCTTTAGCCACGTCACATAAAATTATATCCTAAAAGTGATCCAGTTCCATCTTAGTGTTTTGTTTCACTTTTCTGCATTCCTTCCTCAGCCAGTCCCAAGCTAAAGGATTTTTTATCAGCAAACATTTTTTTTAGACAAGGAAAGATATGTTTTGCATTTTCTGAAAGGGAAGGCAGAATCCTAAGATGGAGGAGCCAAACAAAAGCTAAAAAGGGTGTGGAATATAGTTTCTTGTTCAGTTTATATGTTCTATAAACTAAATCTCAACCAGTGTGCTTCCTTTATTTTTCAAGTGTTTTCTTTCTTTGGTTAATGTCTCCTATGGTATCAAGATAATATATTTGTTAGCTCTACATGCTGTCTCTTTTTGTTTTTCTTCTAGTGTTCTTTTCTAAAATAAATAGTCTTACTTGTTCTCCTCCCATATAAAATAACATTTCAAAGCAGGTACTTCAGGTGGCCTTCATGGTGGGTTGTAATATCTCAAGGCATACCACAAGAAAATAAATAGTAATAAATTATTCTGTTTTATCACTCAGCAGATGTATACATAGGCACTTGTCTTTGTAATTTCAGTAGAAAGAATGGCACTGATTTAGACATTTATGAGTAAAAGTGATTGAGTACAATTAATATAAACCCCAAATTTATTGTACATAATTGAACAAACTGCTCTATGTAACAATTGACCTCCTGAATAAAATGAAGGAAAAAAAAAAATCAATGTCTTTCAGAATTGATTTCTGTTGATAGTGTAGAGCTAGACTTGATGTTGTCTTACACTCAAAAAAAGGGGCCAAAGAAGGGCTGTGGACAGTGAGAACTTGACTGTAAAAATTACCCCTAGACATACAAGAAAGTGTGAGAGTGATCTAGACGAAACAAAATATGACCTAATTGTCATTCTTCTATTAATGATGCTTTGTAGTTTCACTGGAACTACTTGTGCTTTCAGGTATCACTCGACACTCTTAACAATACCTAATCTGTTGTGCAGCTGTTACTTGGGATCTTGTATGTTGCTACCATACATGCTAATGCTGTTTGTATTTAAAAGTACCTTCAGTTTTGAAATGACGTTCAGGTCACAGATACCAAATTTGAATTTCAAGCAGTCCTTGTTGCTGAAGTATTTGTATGAAGTGATTTATGTACTCCAGTAACAACAGATGTTACAGAAGGTTTTGATCTGGTCCAAAATTACAGAACTTGCTTTGGGCTCACCTGTTAGGAGAAACTTTGAGGCCAGTGACTAATATGACTGTCAAAATCAGTGCTTTGTTGTGTCTTGAATCATGTGGAAAGTAAGCAGCCAGAAGTTCCTATAAATACTTAATGTTTCATTATGAACACACATTCTTAGTTATTGCATTCTCTCAGTCCTGAAAAAATATTCTAAAGCATCTCTGCTTTCATTATAATAGCTCTACTTCTACTTTAAGTTGTCAAATGCAATAATTACAGGTGCATGTTCAGAAATTCTTTTTTTGAAATGTGAATCTTTGTTTCTGAAGAAAAATAGACCAGAATTAAAAAAAAAAAAAAAAACAACAAAACAAAACAAAACCAAACAACCCTACAACAGTATCTAAATTTTAAAAAGGCTTATACTGAATTACTCAATGAAATAAATGAGACTTCCCACTGGATTCCTTAAGTTATCTTGAAGTCCACAAAGCATAACTCAAAAAATACTTATGGAATTCATATTTCCAATTAATTCCATATGAGGTCCCAAATACTGTATTTAGTGTGTAATCTGAGTCAGGGCTTTATAACTGTGATGAGCCTTCAGTAGTAAAATATGTTAACAAATAGTAGAGGAAACGTTTTCTGAGGGAGGAAGAGGTGAGGTAGTATTCTGTCTCCTGCTACCATTAATTCCTTTTCAGCAGCAACTTGAGTGTATTAGATTGGTCCAGAGGGTGTTATATTTCACCACTAACCTCTGGAAACACCAGTTAACATCACACTGAGCAGGAGCTATTGGAGTTCATGGTAATTTTTTTTTGCTCAACCTAATCTATCTCTCAAATTCTTACCTGTGCTATATGTATTTTCAATCTAGAGAATCTCAGCTGGAGGGAAATGCACCCTCTTCTGCTGAGTGGGCAGGACTTTGATCATTAGAAACAAGGGAATATCTAAGGTTTCATGGATTGAGGTAGTGTGCCTGAAATTTCTCCCATGCCACTAAGTCAATTCATTTTGATGCCATCTGATTTTTTTTCATGCTTTTGGGGAATCAAGTAACAAATTTAAGGCCACCTAAGGTTTGCATGAGTAAATAAAACAAGTATTTCACAGTGTCTTCGGGTATCATAATATACTGAAGGAACTAGGAGATTCTGTTTATGAACCTTGAGCTGTGCTGATCTCTAATCCTGTCAGTGCATTTACCTGAAAGCTTTTGCCTGCTTTGGTGATGTAAGTTACTAGAGATAGAGCTGTGAAACACAGGATTGCGGAGGATGAGGACTGGAACAAAACACCTTAGTTATAGTAGTTTTGTTTCAGACCAGAGGATTGGTAGAGATTGATTTGCATGGCGTTGGTTACTGGCTCGAAATGCCGGAGACTGAAGTCTTGTATGTCTTTCAGTGAGCTCATTCTGGAGAATGACCCAGAATGGTGAGGAAAAAGTAAACACCAAGCAATTACACGTATCTGGCTGGGGTTAGCAAAGTACCTCAGTAATTGATCTATTGCTTATTTCTCAGGAATCAGTTATCAGTGGTGAGTTATAGTATTGTTGCTAAGATTTTTTTTACATTGGGAATTATGAGAATATTTTCATCTCTGCAGAGCAGCGTACCTGTAAGATTAGGCTATGACTGATGTCCCAGCATCCACAAAAGCCTTTATGTAGATATTTTAAGGAAATTTCAAGAAAGATTTAAAATAATAATTTATAATTCGTTTCCTTTATCAACTATTTTAAAGGAAGCTGTCTTTCTTCATATTGGGGGTGAGGTGGAGAGAAGAAAGATGCTATCAGAACATGAGGAGTAATGACTGGGCATTAAAGGAGACAATCACCAGCTAATCCACAAGCAAGAACTTTAAGTATCTCTACTTCAAGGCAGAATTACTCATCTGGAACTATCATGAATATTAATAGCTCATGAAGTATTATTTAGTAAGAAATCCATTTGATTAATCTATTCATTGTTTTGCTTTTTTTGCCTACTGGTGATTTTTAAATATCAAGCAGTAAAGTTCACTTTAGAAAAGTGTTACTAAGTAATTTAATTCAGATTTTTTTGGGGTTTGGGTTTTTTTCCTTGTTGGTTTGTTTTATTGTTTGGTGGTTTTTATTTTGCTTTTTGTTTTGTTTGATTGGTAGTGATTTGGGGTTTTTTTAGAAAGGTCTGGTTTGGGTTTTTTAGTAACTCCTCTACTCTGCTTGCTTTGGTTTTTTTCTCACATTTGGTTAAATAAAAATTACAAAATCATTAGTCAGAAGAATGTAGAAGTTTTTTAGTAATCCCTGAGACATATGGATTTCTTTAGAATATTCGACATTTCCACTGTAAAAAGAAAATCCAAAGACACAGTTAATGTACCAGGTTTTATGAAAGTACTTTGAAAATTCTGTAAATGGAGTAAATAGAAAAATAATAATTCCAATTTTGCAAAACTTGTGGTTTTCTCACTAGACCGTAGAGAAAAGTGCATTACATTGCACTGGGAAATTTTTTTTTATTGAATGCCCTCGAATAACATACAGTAAGAAGAAATTGGCTCAAAAATAACTGCAATGCAAAGAAATATATTGAAGAAGAAAGCTCTTAGTTCCCTTAATTGTTCATGGTGGATTAGTTTCCAGTAAAGTTTTCTTACTTCAGGAAATTCAATTCCTAACTTAATTTCTCAAAATAATAGGACAGGTAAAAATTTATTGGAGCATTTCACCACAGCTTTTGAGTTTGGTATATTTTTTTCTCTTTAAAATAGTGATTCCATAGTGTGAGGGGTTTTTTGTGTTGTCTGCTTTTGCAGTTTAAAACTATCCTAGTACATATGTATTTTTGGCTAACTGAAGGATACAGTGAAGGAAATATTTTATTCAATATGTCAAAGAAAATATGGATAAATTAATTTTCAATGTTAAAATTGTGAAATTATTACATTTTAAATGAAAATAAATTGATCTCATCATCCCAAAAGCATTTGAAAATCCATTCACTTCAAAAAATATGTTAAGGGATTTTTTTTAAAGCAGAATATTGTTCTTTAACTCATCTATTAATCTTCTTGGTGTACTTTGTAACTGTCGCTGGTACATATATTAGAAAATGCTAGTTATTTTAGTACATTCACAAAGTGCTTGGATAAAAGGATTCCAACATGATAAATTGTTGTTTCTGACTAGTATTTAACTTCATTTTCTGAAGTTATATATTGAAAGAAGGAAAATGTAATTTACATCTTTTTATTTTAACTCAGGGAATTAGTATCTATTTAATCCTGCAGTGATAGAACTACTTGGTATGTTGAAGATGTACATGAAAAATTCTTCTTTTTTTCATTTTGTTTTGTTTGGTTTTTAAATTTTATTTCAGTAAGTCTTAATCTCTTGTCATCAAGCATTTGCCTGGTTAGTATAGCAGAGATCTCTAAGTGTTTGTAAGTAGTTTCTAATATACTGTCACTGCTAAAAATACTCATATGTGTATAGACTTGAGTGTGTCATGCCAGAATTCAAGCTGCTAAAACTTGGTATAAATATTGACAACTGTATGGTTAGGGCAGATAGAATATCAAGTACTGCACTTTAAGCTATTTTAGTGGTCTGTGATATTTTAAACTCTGAGACTAATTGCTTCTCATCACTCCTGGCTTTCTAAATCTTCGGAAATAAACGTCTCATAATTGCATATAATAATTGTTTATGTATTCATTAAAGAGTTACATGTGAGCTGAATTCAGTAGGAATATTTATGTGGGTATGGGTTGCATATGTTTGATGAAATTGTCTATCATGAAATAGATGAAATTGTCTGACTCCACTCCCTCTGGTGACTGCAGCCCTCATTTAGTTGGATGAATATTATCTGAGATGTGTAGATGTGACACTTGGGGACATGGCTGAGTGTGGACTCATCAGTGCTGGGTTAAAATTTGGCACAATGATTTTTTAAATCTTTTTCAATTTAAATGATTCTGTGATACTATCAACAGCCTAAAAACATCTGTGCAATTTTCCAAATGTATTATAGATGTGATTGGATATTAAAAAAAATCCAAACACATAGAAAACCCCAGTCTTCTCCCCATCCCCAACAAGAAAACCTGAACATTTTCTACCAAAGAACATGAGGAAACAGGTTAACAAAATATCCCTGTGCCTGTGTTATACACAGAATTAAATTGTCAGTAGATTCTCAAGCTGGTTTTCTAAACAGATCATGCTCGCTAAGTGTCAAATCTTATCTTAAGTAGGTTAGCAAGTGATTTATATGGAAATGCAATTTTGACTGTAGTAAAAAAGAAGGTGTCATACAAAGGCTGTGAAGCAGAGGTTTACATAGTGCAATATTGTGTCAAAAGAGGTTTAAAAAAAGATGCAAAATAGTGAAAATCTAGAGGAGAGCAAAACCACATAAGCCTTCTTTATGTAGTTATTTAGTATAAGAATTGGGAACGTGATTGCCTAAGATGGTAGGGATCCAACAAGTAATCTGTTTGCCATTCTGGCATGAATAAATGTTTGGAGAAGGTGTCATATTTAAAAAATTTGTTTTGCATTACGATTATAATTCTTCCCAACCAAGACATGTGGTAGAGATGTATTTGTTGGAGGGAATTTTAATAGTGTTTTAAAACTTGCTGAGTAGGCTGTTTAAGAAATATTTGATGCTAAACAAAGATTAATGTTGTGTTCTTGCTCATGAATTGTCGAGTTAATGTCTACTTTGAGTAACAGCATATATATGTTAACTTTTCTGGGTTAGAACAAATGTACATTTAGTGCAGTATCTTTGTTCTAAGACTGCTTAGGGAAGATTGCTAAAGAAGCAAAAGCATATAAGTTTCTTCTAAAATATTTTCTCCTCTTTAGTGATTTTTTTTTTCTCAGAGACTGCCTCTCTTTAATAGCTCTTGATGGATGCCTCACTCATAGGTCTGATTACTTTTTGGACCCATGTGGAATTAGCATCTACAATATTCTGTTTCAGAGACACAATATAATGTGTCCTGGATACAAGTGCTATCTTTTTTTCTTCATTGTGCACACCTCCTGTTTAGTTTATTAAGTTTTGTATGATAAGAAGCCATGAACAGTTGTTCCATATTTCTTTTCCCTGAAACAGTTTTGTTGCATTTTTTTCCTTATGTTCCTGACGTATCTTTGTAGTCATCTCTTTTCCATTCTGAAATCCCCCAGTCATTAAATAGCTGCTTGTATGGAACACCTCCCACATCTTTGGACAGTCTTTTTGTGTTTCTCTGTTCTTTTTCAAGTTTTACTGTAAGTTTTTTTTTACAGAGGGAGGGACAGAAAGCAAACAGTCAAGTTCCGCAAGTAACATGGATTTTTACGGCGCCATAGGAATTTTTTTCTGAGTACCAGTCTTAATCTAATAATTCCTTTTATTGTCATATTGTCAGGACTGAATAGATGTTTTCATAAAACTGCAAGTATACTCTAAAGGTCTCATACCTAAGCAATTCTAACTAGTTGAGAGCCTGTCATTTTGTAAACAAGGTTTGGCACTTTTTAAATTTCCTTCATGCAATACTTCTAATACTGAATTAAGTATATTGAATTTGGCATGCCAGTATCATAAGTAAGGTCTTTAAGCAAATCTGCTTTTATGTTTGCTACCTAAACTACCTGATCAGCTATTCTCCAGAAATCCTATCGCAGAAAAATTTATCACTTTATATTCTTTCCACTTCTCGTGGATGATGTTGAAAAATGTGAGTTTCCGTGGAGGTCCAGGTGCAACTCTGCGGGTAACTTTTCTTCATAAGAGACCTGCCAACAGATTCCAAGATCTGGTGTCTGTGAAAGGGTAGAAGATACTGTGAGTAGGACTATATTATACAGGACTGAAGTGCTAAGAGTCATAGTTTAATCCAATCTGTCTTTAGGTTGTCCTTTAACCTTTGTGCTGATCTTCTTAGATGCATAGACCATTGCCTGCTTTGATCTTGGGGAAACATACCGGATATGCAAAGCTGAGAGCAGAGTATCCACAGTCCTTGTTCTCAGAATGTGTCACTGAGCTCAACATGAAGTCTTGGTCCTTTGCACAAATGCCTGTTTTTAAGAGGAGTAAAACTCTCCTCAGTGAATAACAAAAATTAGAAGCCTCTGTACAGTCAGGTAACAGAGCCTACCTTGAGTTCTGCTTGCTTTCTTTTTCCCCTCTAAATGTAAATACACACTTCAGCCAGTTGATAGATGTTTCAGAATCTCTTTCATACTAAAGCTGCTTTCATTTATGCTTATTTCTATGTTAAAGATTCCAGTGAGGAGCTGCTTCGTAACTCTAGTCTGAGGATTTCAGGGAACTGTTGAATAACAGTTGCATGGACCCCTTCTTTTTATGCAGAAATATGGTAGTTTTGCTATGCTTTAGGCTTTTTAACTACATTCTCAGTTCAGCTAATTTAATCCTGAATTACTGTTTTAGAATACTGTCCTCTCATTCTCCTGACAGAACTGGATGAGGAGATGGTTTTTACAAAATTGGGTTATTATAAAATTCAGGACAGGTCCAGAGATCTTAAATGTTTAGAAATTCTATTACCGTTCTGGGAAAAAAGCCTTGAAATTTGAAAGTGAAATGAAGGTACACAATAAATAAAATTGGCAAATTATTACATTTATAAACTGAGACTTTCATGCATAAAACTGTGAATTACCAGGGCTGTCAACTCTCCTCTTAAAATTCCCATTTCATTATTGATTAGTTCCAGAAATACTTCATAGATTGAAGCATTTTAAATGCTTCATTTTAGGCAAAAGCAAGTGTGCAGTATTGGTGTTCATCATCCATATTTGCAATAAACAGGAGCATTAAATTTGGATCTATACTAGTAAAATTACTTGAAAATATTTATGCTAACTCCTAGCATTTAGATAAAACGGTTTTACTTGAACTAGTCATGTGCAAATACAACAAGCATGCAGAAATTGATTTTTGCATAAACTCCTGGTTTTGTTTAGACAAATTCAGCAACATATTCTACAATAAATAAGGTCAAAACCAGTTATCACTGTTACTTCAGTGAATTAACACTTCCGTGTTCTCTGGATAAGAAAGCTGTGTTTAACACCCAACTTCATTTCCTGTGAAATTTCTTTTCAAGAGAAAAAGAAAACATTACAAGGAGTAATGGAACTAGATGTCTTTTTAATTAGGTTTTATTCCTAATGCATGTTACTGACTGTTCTTACCCAAATACCATTTTTATTAAGTTATTGCCATATATACTTTGCAATATAAGGTGAAAGTATAGCTCATAACAAATTTTTGTTCTGTGCCTATATTTTTGCATAATATAGTGTTAGGATTTTTTAATTTGTTCATCATTATGACTTCATTGCGAAAGGGTGGTTTAAATTTGCAGATGTTTTGAGATTCATTTTAACTATTCAGTTGTTAAACTGAAAAACCGAATAGGAAGCATTCTCTCAGATCAGAAGAAATATTGGTGCTTTGGAATATACCAGACTTCTATAATGATGGAATTTTTTTCTTTGAAGCAAATTTTTCTGGCTCACAGAGAGAGGGCATTTGATAATATTTGAGGCATTATGTCCTCTGCTTCCCTATGATTTAATAGATCCCATAGAAACAAGGAACTGCAAAAACTCATTGTGTTTTGGATAATGTATAAGTCAAGCACTGAATATTTACGCTGCAAGTTAATTCAAAATAGCTCAGTTAGCTTTAAACTAACTACTTTAAATGAAAAAAAGTTGAGTTCAACATATAGTTGAACATGACCTAATGCACAGCAATCTCCAGTAGGAAAGGTGACTTCTTCTAACTAAGCAAGGCATTTTGGATATCTTTATACTCCACAGTGGACCCAATTTGGGCATTTGACTAGTAAGTTTTTCTGAGGTCATGTGTTGTTCGGTGAGACATCATTAATTTCAATTGATTTCATTGACAGCAACTAGAAAGTAGGTAAATGATGATAGCACTGGTGGCAAGAGTTGCTGAAGAGACAAATTATACAAGGAGGCAGCTTGATACAGTGATGGATAGAGTGAAAGAAATTTGCTAAACAAAAAGATGTAGAAGAGTTTATAATTGACAACTGCTCCCTCAGAACCTGAATCTGAAAGACATGATCCTTGATCATTTCTCTTGGCTGCCACCAAATAACTGGAGAGTCCCTGGCAGAAATAGCTAATGATGCTTGTAGAAAGACAAGAGGCTGTGGCAGCTCTTAGGCCTCCAGTTTCTTAGGTCAGTTTGGAGATTCATATACTCTGGAGATTTAAATCCATGTAGCTGGGCTTTCACTAGTGCTAGATGGTGGGATTTTTATTGATATCCTATTTTTAATATAATTTATAATTAAAGTCATTCAATTATGATATTAAAAGAAGTTTGCCTCAACTTTACTCGACTTTTTGTTACTGCATTATGAAATTTTAATTATCTTCGCACATATGCCTTGGTGTTCTGTTTCGTTTGATGAAGAGAATGGAGAATGAATCATAAGTATAGTGCAAAAATAGCTTTTGTCTGTTAAAACTTCTGTGTCTTTTATTATTGGTACTGAAAGGTGTTTAGTGAACAAGACAGATAATTACAATAAGAAAAAAGAGAAAACTAATGGTAAACAAATGCGTGTTTTTAAGTGGAAAAATTGCCTTTGCTTTTGAGTCAAAGCTCCTAACTAGTGCAATGCATCAGACTAATAGTTTATTCAATTTAGATGAATTGTTTAGCTGGACACAACTGCATATTCCTCATGTCCAGGAAAAGGATGCAACCCCAGCGGTTCTGGGTAGTCTTAGATGAAACTGGAGTAAACTGAAGCTGTACTTTGAATAAATGAAATGGTATCCAGATGAAGAACAGTATCACGTTGGGAAGCTAGGCCTGTTGAACACTTGGACTGTTTAACCTTTCTTTGGCTCACTTGCCATGCATCTACTATCTGATGTCAGTATTACTGCTCCCTAGACTCACACTGAGACATGAAGTCATGCTGGCAGAGTTTGTAAAACATGTAGCTCTCCTTTCAAAGCTCTTGATGAACACTTGAGGGATACTGTTGAGAACTTTTCAGAAATCCATCTGGGCTGCATGGACTGGATCACCTTTGCCTTTTGCAACCCTGACCTACTAGCATTAATAATTCAGATTTTTCACAGACTGCTTCATAGCTGGGATCATTGAATCACAAACTGTGTCAGAGGGGAATTCTTGCAGGCATTTGGCCAAGCTCCTTTATTCATGTTTCAGTTGTGGCCTACTTGAATCCCTGTCTGCAAAGCTGACTTCTAGCCAGGTGAATCCCTGTATTTTTACATGGACTTACTCTGTCCCAAGTGCAAGACTTTTCATTTGTCTTGGTAGAATTTCAGTTTGTCAGCCCATTCCTTCTGTTTATAAAGTTCTCTCTGAAGGGCAATCTTGAAGAAGTCTGCTTCTTGATCCTGTGAATTTGGTGACAGCTTCAAGATTTCTGAGGGTCCATTTTGTCCTGTCATCCAAGTCACTAATGAAAATGCTAAACAGTATTGAAACCACTTGTAGTAAGATGACCTTTAGTCTGTGAAATGCTGACCCTTTGAGCCTGGAGGGTAAGATATTTGCAGTTCACTTATGCTATCCACACTTCCCTACCTGGGGTTCAACAGTGCTCCGAGTGACTGAACCAAAGCCTGGCTAGAGTAAATTATGTTCTGTACTGTTCTATTAACCATACTGCTCATCATTTCATAATAGAAACCAGTTCATGCTTAAATTCATGTGTATAGTCTGCTAAGTGTTCCCCACACAAAGCTGAATAAATACAGCTTTTTCACTTCTCTAGGAAGTCCTCTGATGTCAACATTGTGCATCTGTCTTTACAGCTTGCAAATTTGTTAACATTGTATTTTTAAAATTATTTTATAAAATTATCATTCATTCTTTACCAGTCTCTGTATTTGAATTTGCCACCATCACAGGGTGCATAATTTGAATGGATTTATTAAGAGTTCAAAAAATTACCATGTACTTTTATCATATAACACCATTCATGAATACTTATGTGTGCCACTGTTTTAATGAAAAATATTATTTTCAACTTTATGGCATTCATTTTTCGTCATTTCTAGTTGCCAGTACTGGGTGAACCTTGTGCTAGTGATGTGCTAAATATTTGGAATTGGTCTTATAATGAATCACAATTAGCTTTATTCCTCATTAGATTTCCTGTGAGGATTTAGAAAATGTAATTTATAATCCTCCCTTATGTTTATTGATTCTATAAATCTTTTGTGCATTCTTCAAACTGAAATGTCTTTGTTTGAAAGTAGTCAGTCATTATGGTTTATTATTTGTATCTATCTTAAGGTTTTACAGACGTTTTAAAGAAAAGTGCTATCAGTGGTTAAGTCAATGAATATAGTTGATAATAAAATGTCAGCGTAAGGTATCTTTTAGAGTTGATTTAGTCCTGAAGGTGGGAATGTTTCATTCTTGGCTTTTTTCAACATCACCTTTTTACCCTATTATTGTTTACCTAGTACTATATTTACTTCATGAAATTGAATTATATCTCATTCATACAGAACGTAAGGGCAAAGTTATGTCAGAGGCATTTGTGAAGGTTAAGAAAAGAAAGTCTCTTGTCAGTAGTTCAGCAGCTTTCACAACAGCTGGAGCTTTGTACGCTCCTGAAAATTAAAAGCTGTTGAAAGTATCCAAAGTAGAAACTGAATATAGTCTGTTATTACAAATTGTCTTTAATATCAGGTCTTTTGTCCATGAATTGTTTTCTTCATCCATCCCAGAATTAGATCAAAAGTGAGATTAAGGATAGACAAACTGACTTTGTAGTGACTGAATTTTTGGCAGAATTTTAGTTTAAGTTTTGCTGCTGATATGGTTTGTGGAGAATATTTGGTCTTCTGTCTGCCAGATGAGTAACAGGGACCTAGGGAAAATCTCTCTCTCAGAAAGATGAGAAAACTAATGCAAATGGTGTTGTCCAGTGAAGCTGGAAAAAAGAGGACTTCAGGGACTTATACAAGCTGAGGTGAACTTCTTAGTAGATAGCAAACAGTTAGATGGGAGTTGTGTTGGAGCTGAAACAAGCTACATATTTTGGTGTAAGCCCAGGAAAGTGAATGGAATCAACTTGAGGAAAGCAAAGAAACTGACACTTCGACTGTGTGTAGAACTTGCAATCCATAATAAAACATGTGTTCTAGTTTGCAGGGGGTGGAGTGTCTGTGGAGATCAAGATCATTGAAATGAATTATATTGTAGAAAAGCTTTCCATTTTTTGATTTAATGCAAATTCTAATTCAATTGTCTAAATTTTGTGTAGAACTTCCAAGGGGTTATTAATTTCCTATTTCACCCAGGAAAATCCTGTCTTTATTTAATTTACATTTTATAATTAAGTTGTTCATAAGTAAACTTTGCATATGTGTGAGAAGATAGACATGTACCAAAACTTCATCCTTCAACTTTGTGCTTGTGTCTTTGGATTAAGTGTGTGGTTATCATAATTACTACTATTATTTTCCTCTGACAGCAGTGTTTTAATCTCTATCAATGAAAAAAAAAAAATGTACTTTTTCAGATTTAAAACATAGTATTCAATAGTATTTTCATAGATTGGAACAACTCAGGAGTTTTTAGTTTAGGAGTCATAATGGATTAATATCTGAGATTTGCATTTTTTAAATTCTCTTTTCTTATAAGAAAAAAGGTAGTAATTTTGGTGATTTGATTTGGGATTTTTCTTTTGTTGGTTGGTTGGTTGGTTGGTTTTTTGGGTTTTTTTTTTATTTGTTTCTTTAACATCACCTTAGTGTAAAAACATGATGACAGGACTTTATTTTCCTTCTTCCTTGTGGAAAAATACTTCCCCCCATTCCAAATTAAGGGATTCCTCAGATTAAAGCAGTGGAATTCTTCAGCTAACAAGCAACCTAATGCTAGTCTATATTCCTTTTCTTCCAGGATAATTAATTCTTCTGACTCATTATGCTAGTGTCACCACCATAAACTGCCTCTGGGCTGGCAATACTGTGTTGATGGGTGCTAAAACAGTGTTATCACTATATGCTTGCCTGGTGCTTTCTTCCTTGTGCATTTGATGTTGACCATTTATCAGTTGCAGGCTACTTGTGTTCTGACAGTTTTTTTTAATCTGATTAGGGTGGCTTTATTATAAAGCTGTGTTACTGCAATAGATCATGGACTCTGCTTCTAGAGCTCTGGATTCTGTGTGATGTTCTAATTCAGACTACATTTGGAGTTTAGACTGCAAACTTTAATCTATGTGTCATGTCTCATTGGGTTTGTGTCCCAGCCTTGTGTGTGTACGCCATTCCAACACACACCCTTTCATTTTGTCATTTGTCTTCAACCATTCTTCATGAAAAGTGTTACCAAGAAGAAGCATTTTTTCCATATCAGGCATTTATCAGCAGACTTTCAGTGGGAATTTTTATATTTTAGAAGATGTGTCTTCTCATATCTGAAGCCTGATGAGATGGCTCACCACCATAAATCCAGATTCTGAGGGATTGTCAAGAAAAGAGTGATCTGGAGTAGGGGGAAGTGAGACTAAGTTTGACTTTATAAAACTTCGTGAAAACTTTATTTTAAAGTTTAAGTCTACATCTGCATATGCATTGGCATGTTCTGTGCATGGCTGAGAAGTTAAACTGTGAAACTGCGCAGTCTTGGATGGGATGGTGGGAAAGCTCATATTTCAGCTGAGGAAGTGTTCCAGAGATGACAGGACTTGACACTGTAGACAGCTGAATGCTGTTCCAGGTCCTGTCAAAAATCTATACAGGAAAATCTGAAAAGAGCGATCTAAGAAGTGATTTCTAGAATCTTTGCTTTATAGAGGTTTAAAAGACACGGTGACCCATGGTGACTGGGTCCATAGCAGATGAATTCTACAGGATATACATGGAGAGACATAATCACAAATATTGTTATGTATTTGATACACCAATGGAAAAATCTGAATAGTTTTTAGTATCAATTTATATTGGCTAAAATTTATATTTGTGATCAGTGTTTTGAAAACAAATTTTTCCTTTTCTTGGAACAAACCGAAAAGTCAGTATCAATAGAAGACAATCTGGTTAATATTTCTGTGTTTAGTTGTATACACTCCTCCTATTCTGACAGCAAGTTATACTCTGGTAGTATCTTCTAAAGGGTGGATTGCTGTTTGGATTAAGATCTAAATCTGAACAAAATATCTGAGATAAATTGTTGGATGAAAAATAAGGTGCTCACTGTCATGATCTCCCTGTTGTCCAGGCTAGCATACTTGCTAGAACATTACCAACATGTTTGTGGCTCCCACCCTGCCATACAGGAGGAGATGTGCATTTGGGAACAGATGCATCTCTCCCAGAATTCAGGCAGGAAGTGGTAAGGGTGCATACCTGCAAACTCTAATGGGTTGGCGCACTAAGTTGTGCCGCCAAGCTACAAGGTAGCCTTGAACCCTCCTCCCCTCACCTCACCCAGTGATGAAGCCAAGTAAGTTAGTTCCAGATGTAATGAAAGCCAGCTGATGCTCACTTCAGTCTCTAGAGCTGTTGCATAAATACTCTATCCGAATGTATTTAAGAAGGGACAAGAAGAGCTAACAGGATCGGTGGACATGAGTAGTAAGGTAGAGAAACAAAAGGGGAAGTAGAACTGGGGAGAAACAAAAGATGAGAATAAGGAGAGATGAAATGAAGGGGTGGGGAGAGGCAAAGAAAAAAGCACAGACTATTCTAAATGCATCTGAGATTCTGTGTAGCTGGAAAAGCAGCTAGAAGGAAAAGCAAAGATTTATTAGCAGTTTTTAAATGGAAGTAAATCAGAGAAGCTGCCAAAATACTGATTTTGAATATAACAATCTCTTGTGAGGTTGTGGACACATATAAATGTGTGATTATTGATTTGCAGATAAACACTGAAGTCATTGGGTGTCAACCTCATGGTTTTCTTTCTATGAAGTGTCATTTTCATATATTCTTTCTTTTTTTACCTGAAGAGAGATTTTTTTGAAGCTATTATTGAAAAGTAATAATTTTGTCTTATGAGAGGAGCAGATGGCATGAAATGATAAGTATTTTTTAAGCATTTCTGTGGGGAAAAGTATTCTGGTTTTAAGAGTTTTATCCACCTTGATGAATTCCACTTTAGTTGGGCTATTTAGAAGCCTTGCTCAGGCTGCTCACAGCTGCAAGTACATCCCAGTTTTGGAAATCTGTAGCTTGATCCGGCCTCATGATGTTTCTTCCTCACTATTCTGTGAAGTTTTTGTTGCCACTCATTACAGATTCTGGTACATCAGAGGAACATTCAGTGTTCTCTTCAGCAGAATAATCTCTTTGTAGTACTTGTTTCTGTCTACGTCATTCCAAAACTGAAACACAAGCTACTAAATTTATAAATAACCCAAAACTCAAATGAATAAATGCAATGTTATGAATAATTTTTTTGAAATAAACCACACTGATGTTTAACTGAAGAAATGCAAGTAAGAAAAGGAAAATAAAGACTTTTTCTTGAACATTTTCTCCCTTACTAACTAAATATAATCATATTTTGAAGACAGTGATATCTGTGCAATCACATATATGCCTGTGATGCAAGATGAAAGGCATACCCATCTTAGGGCTTTAAAGTTTAATGAATACATTTACAGTGACTGTAGAAAGCAGTCATATCTTTCTTTACTTTGTCTTATCTGATCAGTCGCTATAATAGTCAGCATTTCCAGAATCTACAATAAAAATTGTTAAAATCTATTTTAAAATATGTATTGTTGGTGTAGATAATTTCTAATGCACAGAAATATGTCGCAGAGTGTTGGAGTGCACTAGGTGGTGGTAGAGAGACAGGCCCTGAGGATCAGAGAGAGGGCCTCTATCCTGGGCCCGGAGGCGACCCTGAGAGCGTATGCAGGTCACCGGAGACAGACTGAGAGAAGTTTGTGGGTTTATGGACAGACTGGGCCTATGAGAAGTGTTAATTGTAGTTTGTAGCCTTATAGGGCATTGTTTACCTATTACCATAACAGGTAAAATCTGTGTAATACCCCAGGTGATTGGGAGACACTGCGGTGAACATCCTTCCTGTTTATATGATGTTATATCCTGTTGGGTGCTGGTATTTAGGGAATTCTAACTTCGCAATAAATGGGTTTGCATTTTCCGTCTGCTGAGCACGGTCCTTGCCCGTGTGTCATTACTGCACCAGAGAAGTTGGTGAAATGCACAGAAGCTGACAGCAAGCACAGAAGTATCAAATTGAAGCTTTTTAGAAACTTGGTGATATGCATCAGCTGGTGTTAACGTGATGTTATCAGCAAAACTAGAGAGGTGTTTTGGAAATGTTGCATTACATTTGGCAAAAAGGAACAATGCTCCTTCTCAAGAATAAACAGGATAGGTCATGTTAATAATGAAATGGAAAATTTCAGTCAACCTAAATAACTTCCAAAATTTTTTTAATAACTATCTTTTTTATGTGCCTTTCCCCCCTCTCTTCTGCATTTTTTTCCTCTTTTGTACATCTTAAATACCTTTCTCACCCCCATTGCAAAGACTCAGCACAGCAGTTTTGGAAGACTTGAAGTTCAGCTCTGTGCCTCTAAAAATACTAACTTTGGAAAATTAAGCACTGAGAAGCCACAAAAGAGTGCTGAGACTAAATTTAACATCCCATCAATGTTGCATCAATACCATATATGCTTTCTGCTGTTATTGTTCTTAAAAACCGACAAAGTCCAATTCTGCAACAGTTCTTATTAAAAACACACCAGCATAGCAAGAATTAATCTTCTATTTTAAAAGAAAACATCTAAAACTCAAGCACAGACAGTATTTTTTAGTGACAATGTCAGTGTTGTTGTGGAGAGTCATTCTCCATATTCTGAACAAAGGGACGTATTCTCTGTTGAATTTACTATGGCTATAAGTTACACGTAAGTGTAAAGTGTTAAGTGTTGAACAATAAATGAGAAAATTTGTTGCAAGTCTATGAGGTTTTTTTTAAATTCTAATGTATCTCATTTGAAGTACCCATGCTATACTGCTCTACGATCCACTAGATTTTTGTTTCTGCTTTATTTTTGCACAGGTCATTTTTACCATATGCTCTCCTCTTATCTTAAAAAAAAAAAAAAAAAAGGCATTTTTAATAGATTTTTAAAAAGTCACTATTGCTGCAAAAACAACTGTGTTTAAGAAAATGTATCAGAAAATGCTATTGATGCACAGTCATTATTCAGATGTGTCCATACAAATAGTCATTGCTGTGGGTGTGATATCACATACCACGACAGGTATGATTGGAGTAGGTAATTTGGCATATTTTCTTAAACAGTAATGTATCCTTTTATTTGAGAGAACTTACCTTATTTTCTGAACTGTTGTGGTTTCTGTTATTTTGGAAATATTTTTTATGTACAAGTGTTTTAACTGTATCTTCCTAATCTTAAGTGTAGCCTTTAAAATGGGATCTAAGTCTAAAAATGGGAATAGGTTATCTGAAAATTATTTTATTTACTCTGAGACTCTTTTCTAAACACAATTTATAATTAACTTTTGCAGAAATTTTATAGGCTAGAAATATATTGTTGTCTAACTTGGAATATTGAATCTATGAAAGTTGCAAGTTTATATATACACATAAACCTAGGATGCCATATCTGACTACTTTCAGATCAGCAATTCCAGTAACAAGCATCAAGTCAAATTTTAACCCATCACAATAACTTTGAAATTTCCCTTAGGATTCGCTGAACGGTGCATGAAATCAGTTTCAGAACATACTGAGAGGATATGTTCAGGTTGGGCAGGCAGTTTCAGTCCGCTGAGATGATAGTAGAGACAGGAGGGAGAGAGACTTATTATTTGCCACTTCGTTTACTGTCTCTTCAAGAGACTTAAATGCATAAAAGCTGAAATTCCATTCTTCTTCATGAGGAGAAAGAACTAGTCTGTCAATCAGGATATGCAAAGTTTGGATTGTTTTGCTTATGCCTAATAAATCGCCTGTGAGAAACAGGCTGTCGACATTATGGGAGTAGATTACTGATTTCCCTTGAAGACTTTGAAGCTGTATAGATCAGGAGTTGCCTTTCTTGGCCTGGGTCTTCCCTTAGGCTGGAAAACTTCTCCTAAAAATTGAATGCAACTTCACAGGATTCTCAAAACAACTGTAGGGTGAACCCTTTATCTGCACTGTTGTAAATATACTTAACAAATGTAGTAGTGATACTTTTCAAAACATGCTCCGTATTCCTGTAGTACAGATACAAGAATATCAGGCAAAAACTAATGCATATAGGTTTTGTGTGCATTTGTGTGAAACACCGGGTCTTGGGGAGGTGTTTGAGTCAGCGGACACAGGAAGTGAAATTCATTTAATTAAAGTAAGAATTAAATTTAAAACACATGTATAATGAGCTTGGAAATTTTGTTTTCACTTAATCAGTTTGTGAATTTGAAATTAACAAAAAGTGATAATTGCTAATTTTAATAATGATTGCCATGAATAATATTTTTTAAAAAATTAAAACATATGTCATATGTTAGCAAAGACATTCAGAGGAAATCCTGTAAAAGTCAGTTAAAAATATCAGAGGGGCAAATTTATTTTCAAGAGGTAATACACAATGATTATTAATTTAAGTGCATTGCAGTTGATTTACTTGTTTCATTAAAAATGTTAAAATACCTTAAAATATGTTCCCTTTATTTACTAAATGAACTAACAGTTAAAGAAGTTTTCTTTCTGTAAGTAAAACATAGAAATCCCATTTCCTGGGTGATTTCCATGTAAAATTAAGAAATATGCCTTAACACTGTAAAAACAACTGTATTGGTCCCAGGTCCAGCCATTCTGATGCTTTCTTTCAACCATGAACTTGAGTTGATGTCCAGAGAAGTGTAAGAATAGTATCATTATGATTTGTCACAAGTGTTTTTGTAATCTGCACATGTAAGCTTCTGGAATCTACAACAACCTTTGGAAAAGGTTTTTTTCAGATAAATCACTTCAAACTGCTGTCCTTCATTTTGAACCTGGCCTCTCACTTATTTTGATGGCTTTCCAGTGTTAGAAGAAACAATAAGCTCTCGTGCTGTCATGGAAATGATTTCCCAGCATTTCCATGATATCCATTAATTTTTTGGCTTCTATCAAAGCTCTCTGCATCATTTGGGGTTTTTTTGAACAAAAATTCAAGCCTATCTGATTTTTTTAATATATATTTAAACTGCTCCATACCTTGATCACTCTTGTCTTTCCTCTGAGATTTTACCTACCTTGCAGAGGACACAGAGCTGCATATGGTATTCATGTCAACAAATCATGGAGCAAAATTATTTTTGTTTGCTTTTAGATGCTTTCCAAAGAATTTCTAATCATTGGTTTGAATTTTTCTCAGCTGCAGGGGACAGAGTTGATGAAACTGCTTGTCATCACTCCACTGTTTCTCTCCTGACAAATGAACTTGCAACCCATTAATCCAAAAGTCCTTCAGCTACTTCTTACAGTCACAGTCTACAGTCGTTCTTACTACTTCAAAGAACCATTAAATAACATAGACTTTGCTTCAGTGGTAAGCACTTTATAAGTGCATACATCTATAAAATTTTCATAAATATAATAATCTATAATTTATTAGTAATTTTATTTATTTAAAATTATTTGTAAGAATTTTCTTTAAAGGTATTTGCTTCTTTAGTAATTTTTGGTCCTAAAAAATCAAAGATAAAAGCTGTTTCAGTAATAAAAGAATTTGATGCTAAATTCACTGAAGCAAGAGGTCAGCTGATATATTCTACTTTATCCTTTGTACTGTTAAAACATGAAGCACTCTTAATGTTTCTAGGTATCTGAATAAAATATATTCTGTTCTTGTGAGAGGAAACAGAAACCTTGGGTGTTAGCTTCACTTTTGTCTTTCAGAGAAGCTTTAATGTCTCCCATAAAATAAATGTTTCCTAGGATGACCAATGAATCACTCTCTATTCTTTTCATTGACTAGTACTATAAATAAATGCAGAAATGACTGTGTTTTCTTTCATGTTTTCTGATAATTTTCTGATGGAATTGGTATCTACAGGACTTCCTAAAAACAGGAGCTATTACAGTGTTATATTTTCAACAAAAAAATGTTTTTCAAGTCTCTTGTCAGCAAAGACAAAAGAACAGTAAGTGATAATTATAACACTAAGAGCTTTCAGCTTTTTTTAACAACAGTACTGCCTGAATTTTAATCCAAGCTCTGCAGCTAAAACATTAAGGAATCATGCAAAAATTATTTATGCTTTTTCTTTTTTTTTTTTTTTTTTGAGCTTGTTTGTGTGTGTGCTTTTAAATGGATTTTGGGAACAGAAAGGCTTATTTGCTGGCATAAGATCCTAGCAACAGACACTCATGAACCATGTTCTGTTACTTTTCATACTGAAACATTCTACTAAATATGTGACTAATATGTTTACAACAAGTTCAAAGCAGAATATACAGCAGATAATGACAAAATTAGTCATGCTAATGGTGATGTGTGCTGATTTTAAAATTGCTGTAAAAGAACAGCAAAATGACACTGATGAAAAAGCTTTTGTTGTGTCAATTTAAGGAAAGTGGGATCAATGCCAGAAGAGTAAAAGGCACATTACCTAGCTGCCTTTCAGCTAATTCAAGCCAGCAAGTAATGTTATGCATTAAGTACAGAGTTTACTGTATGTCATGGACAAAAGGCTTTTTGCTTGGTTTTAAAAGTTGTTTTAATTTAAATTAGGTTTGAAATAGGCAAACAAAATAAATACAGTCTTGATGTTTTCTTAATTTTAAATAGTGGGTACCATTTGGCGTAATGTTCATTAGTTTAGACTCAGAAGAGTTGTGTGGCTGCTTTGAATAAATACACAGAACTTATGGAAGCAAATGAGAAGGTTCAAATTGCACATTGGTTAATGGAATTAAATTAACCAAGACAGTCTCCAGTTGAGTAAGAACTTCCTCCCTTCCTCACTTTAACAAGATAATCAATTATAAAGTGATACACAGTCTACAAATATAACATCTTCTCATACTTTTTAGCTTTTAAAACCTTTTATTCAGAGCGATATTGTGGTTTTTCTTTACTCATCTTTAAGAGACAGTAAGGAGCTTATTTAGCCTCACTAAATTTCATATACTTCGGTGCTTCTTTTCCAAATCAGTAGCCTGATTTGGTATTCTAAGACCACAAATTAATTTTATGATTGTGTACAGTCCCCTACATCAGAGGGGACCAGAGGGCCATCAGAGGAGTTGGAGATTGGATTTTTCCATGTATAGGGAAAGAAGTGAAATAGCCCTGCTTTTACTATTTATTCTTTAACTTCTTCAGAAAGCTCAAATCCAAGTATAACAACTCTTCCCCTTAATGTGCTAAATTTAGAGCATCAAGCTGTTCCATGTTATGCACATTGACCCAATGTACTTAGGGTTAAGAAAACAGAATTGTTGGTCAAAGCACTGTACAGTTGTCATTATCTTTTTTTTCGTAGCAGAGCCCTACCACCCCTCTCTGTTTTAAAAGTGCAATGATATAATTTTATCTGTTGACTTACAAGAATATTGATAAAGCTTAACTCATACTAAGAATGGCAACCCAAGATGTATGACTCTTGAAAGAAACAATGCTAACATAAGGTTCCATTATTTGTTTATCTGGATTACTGTTGTAATAGTTTTGCAACATGTCAGCTTTGAAAACTCCTTTTTCCTGCCTTTCTCAGTTTACTTACTACATTTTGGTCAAACTGAGAAAATTCAAGCACTTACATTCTGATCTAATTGATCATCATTTGCAGTATTTCTTGATTCAGTTGCAGTGATTTCATTTTGCATTTGATTTCAGTAAGTTCTGAAGATATTTTTGAAAGATATCAGAAAGATATTATATTGGAAAGTACTTAGAAAATTATAATAGAAAAACTATTCATAATTTGATCTAATTTTAACTGAAGGACAAGCAAAAGTAGGTCTATAGAATAGATTCTAGATAACTAAAGAGAAGCAATAAGAAAAAAAGTGCTTTCATAACTTTCAGTAAAGCATTTGGGATGTTTACACATTAGAATCTGTTTAGTCAACTAAAATCCTGGGAGTTAGTAGTGATAAAATGAACAAGGACCTGCATGAAAGGGAGATGATTTGGGTTCAGTGAAACAGGAAAATACCACTTTGAGAAGGAGTTATTATTGAAGGTCTCCAAAGGCCACCTGGTAAGCAAACTTACTTAAAGATTGGTATTCTATAACCTTAAAGCCTGGCACAGTAAAAGTGATATGAAAATTAATGTTACAAAGTACAAGTTCTTATACTAGGTTAATGTATACTTGGTTAATTATACTTTAGTATAATTACTGAGAAGTAATCTACTGGAACGAGCAGAGTAGAAGAAAAATGTGTGGACCTGTCATTTACAGGACAACTCTGAGAAAGCAGATGAGATCTGTGTGAAAATGGCCATTGCATTCTACAGACATAGTGACCAATGTCTTTCAGGAAAAGATATGGATTAGTTGATGTATTCCACTTTATTAATCCTAAACATTGTGGACAGTTTTCTTTCACATGTTTTCAGGAAGAATAAATTCAAGCTGAATCAAATACAGTAATAACTTCAGTAACAAAAACAAGGTGGGAAGAGCCAGAAGAGCTTGGCTCAGGACCATAAAGCGGGATGAAGGGTAGGGAAGTTTGCAGAATGGCTTCAGCAGCCAGGGAATTTGTCAAACCCTTTCAACCATCTAACACACATTCCTCAACCAGTGCAGGAATATCTTAGATTTAAATTACTAGTTTTGATTTGTTTTACTTGTTTGGGGTTTATTGGTTTATTGGTTGGTTGGTTGGTTTTGGTTTTGCTTTGTTATTTAAAATCTTTGATATTTTTGAGCCTCTTCAGTAAGAGTTCCTTTTTCCTGGTCAAGGTTAAAGTTCTAAAATGTCTTCCCAATAGTTAACATTTACTGTGCTTTCACTCCTTTCGTCCTATTTTATAATAGCTTTATTTTATTTTCAACCAGATATTTTTACAGAGTTGTCTGTTGTCTTCACCTCCTAACTATACTTCTAGCTTTTATTTAAACATCTGCGTTGATTTGGTTTTGGTTTTTTTTGTTTGCATTTCTCCTCTTTATCTGAAAGAGTGTATCCAGTAACTTCTATAATTAAGAACCAGGGATGCGTGTCGGATTGATACTGCATCTGGGGGAGTTACAAACAAACTCATTAATACGGTACACCATAGTAGAGGATCCAAGCTTCTAAAAATAGCAAGCTGTAGAAGGTACTGTCTGCTGGCTACTTATAATATTACTGCTCTGTAACCAACAATACCCACATTTGCTTTTTTTGCTTGGTGGTGGTGTCAGTAAACAGAATTAATTTCACTTCCAAATTTTCTAAACCTTTACTCTGCTTTTTCATTTAACGTTAAATGAACAAAATGTGTGTGACTAAACTTCAAACAATTATTATTGATCTATAAATGCAACATGGAGGGAAAGCTAGGAGTCATCCTAGTCAGGAATATCTCTTAGTGATGTGACATCAACATCTGTCTAAAAAGTATTTGCTCTCAGAACCAGGTTTATTTCTTTCAAGGAGAAAAAAAGAGATGGTAAATGCATCCTTCCATTCCTGACCAATATTTCCAAAGGAATATCATAGTGCCTGAACTGTGAGACAAGTTCTGCTCTGCGCACCTGACAGCTTTTTGTACACACCACACCCTTCCACCTCCAGCAGTGTTTCCCTCTTTCACTGTGGTTGCAGACACTTAATGGACAGGAATTTTCAGGGAGTTACCTGCCAAAGATTCTGCACCAGGTACTGCCCTGTAAGCTTAGGGCTTTTTGGGTTGGGTGGTAAGTTTTTTCCCTCAATAAGGAGAAAATAAATGCAATAGTTTTCTCTCAAGAAAATAAGAAAAGCTATAATGTAACTTGCATACCTTTTTTCCTATTAAATAATAATATAAATATACATAATTGTATAATATATGATGGTTTTTACGTAAATGTTCAGTATTTTGCAGGAAAGCAATGATTCTAGTGCATTTATTAGAATAGAGTTTTTTTCTTAACTATTAAGAAATATGTAACATCAGTGAATTGACCAGTTCCAGGTAGTACAACAGTTTCTTCATTTTTTTAAATTCTGCATTTGGCCCTTTTGTTACAATATAGTCATGAGATAAAAATTGCAAATGGCGTATCAGTATATTGAATTGAAGCATGAGAATTTTTTCAGAAATTCTTCGGGGGTTTCTCTGGCAAAATTAGTGTTATCATCCTAGATTATTATTATTATTGTTGTTGTTATTATCATCATTATCTTAATTTTTTTTAATGATAAGGTTATCGTTACTATTAAAAGCAAGTCAGTTTAAAAAAAGGCATTTGAACTCTGGGTGTCAACAAAATGATAGTCTCTCATTTTTGATTTCAGAATATCATCTTTGCTCATGTAGGAAATGTTAAATTTTATATTTGATAGATGCTCTCTTTTCTAGGGCCATCAAATTAAAAGTTATAAACATCTGTAAGAGTGATTGGCCTTGTTTATGTAGGCATCTATAGTAATACTGAAGTTAATTGAAAAAAGACTTTGAAATCTTGTAGAATTTAAATTGCCTATGTCAGTTTACCATATGAAGGTTAGCAGTTTTCATAGACGGCCCTATAACACCAGCCGATTTCATGATCTCTCCTTTATGCCTTTCCTAAATTGAATAGTGACTTTGAAAAATACAGGTAATATAAATTTATAAATGAAATATCAGAATATTTATCTCACTTTTGAGATCTTTGCATAGTGAGCTCAGTAAAGAAGCAAAATATGTATACTATTAGTTGGCTACCAGAAGTTTTGAATCATTCGGTAGCCATGCAGTTATGTCTCAGTAAGTCTGCAAGGTAATGTCCCTGAAGAACCATCTCCTGTAGCATAGAACATGGAGTGCTTCTGAGGATGCAGTAGATTTTTAAAAATACAGTAAACAGCAGAAGAGTCAATTTAATTGGTACATTTCCTTTTCCTTTGTGTAAGGCATTGTGTCAGGTAATGCATCTAGTTAAAAAAAGTCAGTCTCATTTGTGCACGTCTGGTGGGCTCTATGACTCACATTTTGAGTCATGGAGTGCATTCCTTCTGAAAAAGGAAAGAATCAGGGGGCCTTTCTTTGGAACTAAGTATAAAATTATTATTTCTAGTCACAATTTTAAAGAATTTAATTTTTGAAAAGCTAAGCTTACTTTCCTGAGGATACTAACATGCTTTTCTAATGCTTGGAAGGGTGGAAGGAGGGCAAGGGGGAAGTGTTAATTACAAAGCATTGCTTTTATGAGTCTAAAAGGAACCTACAGAAGATCTTAACTTCGTTACAGATTCCTTCTTTCCTATAATGAAAGAGTTAATGTCTCTTATGTGAAAGTATTTTCATAATTAAAAGAGAATAGACACATGATGCCTTTTGTAGTTTACCTGAAGAATGAAAGATGAAAAACATAGAGATTTTTCATGCTTTAGCAGCTGAGTGGAAAAATTGTTATTTGGATGATCTTCAGTTCCTGTATAGTTCTTTTGTCTAATATGACAAAATCCTTACAAATATAGAATTTTAATAGGTTATATTTAGTCAGGTCCACCACAGGTAAAAAGCTAACTCTCAGCTGATCAGCCTGTAGCTCAAAGCAATTACACAAGAGGGAAGAGTATGCAGTGTCATCAGTTTGATGTGTATCACTCCTTTTCTATGCAAGTGTCCAAATGAGTTCTGGACATAGAAATGAATTAGCCTTCTGTTAATACTGGAGCTATTTAGTACATATATTAGAGAAAGATTCAAGGTCTGGACTCCTATCACATATGTCTCACATTTTTTTTTAATTTTTTTAAAGATTGACTAATGATGAACAGTTAGCCTGAAAAAAATAGAATAAAGGTTCTGACTAGTCCACTGCACCTGCCTTAACTGTCAGATAACTTCCAGTGTCTGCTTTTGGATACACAGTCAGGTGTATTACAGTCTTACTTCTGGAATTCACTTTCATGTTAAATGCTGCTTCTTACAGGCTGATACTTGTCAGTCAATTTAATTGAAATGTCACACTGACCTTTATATCAAATACTCTGAATTTACTTGGGTTTTTGGAAGTTCTTTTTACTTTCTTTCCAGTTAAAATACTTGAATTGCCAGTATACAAAAAGTTGGTGCTGATTAAGCTCATGAAACTGCCTGCTAATTAAATAAAATAATATGTAATAAAACAATACATTTTTTGCAGATGTAGTTCAGCTGAGTCTGCCTGAAGATCAAAAAATAAGCACCACTGCAGCAACAGTGGGACAGAGTGCTGTCTTAAGTTGTGCCATCCAGGGAGCCCTGAGACCTCCCATCATCTGGAAGAGGAACAATGTCATTCTGAACAGCTTAGATTTGGAAGATATCAGTGTAAGTAACAGAAAGTTCTTTTTAACAGCTTTTTATCAAAACCTCTCATAAATAATAGAAAAGTAATGCATAACAAGCTACATACTTCTGCTGTTTCAAAGAAAAGAAATGGAAATGATATGCAACAAACTCCATCTGTTTTTATTTGCTGTGTGTTTGAACCCCGGTTAAATATAGAGAAAATATGTTTCACAGACCAATCATTTAAAAAATAAATATAGCAAAAAAAGCATATGAGGGCTAGATTGCAGCCCAAGATACACTCGACATTATACATTCAGGATTGTACAGTCTTCAAATACTTAAAAGAAAAGAGAAATCTGGGACATGAACGTTTTCATGTACAAACAGGTCATAATAATAACAACCTTCTTTTATAATAGTTCAATAGAAATATATTTTTTTCCAAAATAAGTATTTCATTATAAAATCAGTTGTTTTGCCCATTCCTCCAAGTAATCAGCAGTGTATATGGTACCTCTCAAAGAATGAAACACAGAATATTAGTATAATTTATAAATCTTTTTTTCAGGAAGGTGAGTGTTTGCCACCTAATGTTGCTATGACCTAAAAATAGAGAGGAAAATAGAAAACCAGAATTAGAATTACATCTTCTGGCAAAACTAAAAATAGGCTTTCATTAGTATTTTGCATGCTTCTGGGTATGCTTTCTTTGTCTTGGCCATTTTATGTTAGCAAAGTTCTAAATGTGGACAAATTGTTACATCGGGAGTTGTGTTGTCTGTCTAGCCCAAGTGAATCTGAAATCACCTGAACTGTTGTGTGTGTGGAATATTGCTACAATCAAATACCTAGTATGTTTGTTTTTATTTCTTTTCTTTATGAATGTTTTATTTTTAAGGTGGAAATTGTTCCCACACATCATCTCTCTTTTATTTCTGATTTTGTTAGTTCTGTTAGTAAACTGAGCTTCCTCACAGTGGTGCTTTATAAAATAAGGGAGAATTTCAAAGCTCAAAAGCTGATCTTGCTTGAGCAATGGCTTTAAGTCACTTGAGAGGCTTCGGATAAACCCAACGTCATCTGAAAAGTTCTCTGTTCAATAATAATTGCTTTTGTTAGTTTGGTACTATTCATATGACTGACACTGAGAAGTGTCTTGCCCATGTTCACAAGATCCTGTCTGCAATATTTGTTACCTTTCTGTAAATATTCATGATGTTCAAAACCATTATTTGGAGTTCTTACTAATCAATTCTAAGTGTAATAGCTGGCATGAGCTGTAGATAGAAACAGGAAGATGCATCTGTACACACAGAGATAAAAGGGAAATTATGAATGGAAATGATGAAGCTAACAGCTCAGCTTCAGACTGAAAGGTTCAGTTGGCTTTTTTTGCAGACATAAAAGAGCAAATGTTTTCTAAGCTTGATACATGTATTTTGTGTATGAAAAAAGCCAAACAAAAAACAAAACAACAAAAACCAAGCAGAGAAAGTTCTTGTGCTGGGTGCAGGTGCCCAGGAATGGGCAGCAGGGGCCGCAGGTGTGGCCTCTCAGGGAAAAGTACAGGGGGTGTCCTGTGCTGTATGCAGCCAGTCCCAAGGGACCATTGGCAGGGCAGCTGCTCGGACACACTCGTGGCATCTCTGAAAGAACATTCAAAAAAGGACATAAAAAACCAGGGGGAGAGAGAGAGATTAGAGTACAAAAAAGAGCAAGAAACAGCAGAGGTAAGTCTAAGGCTGGAGGAGCAGAAGGTACTCCTTGGTGAAGCAGATATCCGAAACATCCATATTGGAGCATGTTTATCCTGAAGGACTTGACCAGTTGCCTGACCAGTCTGGTGACCTTCTATGATCCAGTGATGACAGTTGTTGACAAGGGAAGATAAACAGATGTTACCTATCCAGACTTCTGCAAGGCCTTCAATTTGGTACCACACAACATCCTTCTCTCCAAATTGGAGATGGATGGATGGATGGATGGATGGATGGATGGATGGATGGATGGATGGATGGATGGATGGATGGATGGATGGATGGATGGATGGATGGATGGATGGATGGATGTTATGGTCAACAACTCTGTGTGTCATTGTGTCTAAGTGGAGGCCAGTGACCAAGAGGTGTCTTAGGGATCTGTCTTGGGAGTGGTGCTCTTCAACATCTCTATCAATGACACAGACAGTGCGATCCTGTATGCCTTCAGCAAGTTTGCATGTGACATGAAGCTGAGTGGTGCATTTGACACATCTGAAAGATGGGATGCCATCCAGGGGGACCTGGACAAATCTGAGAAGTGGACCCAGAGGAACCTCATGAGGTTCAATGAGTCCAAGTACAAGGTGCTGCACCTGGGTCAGGGCAATCCCAGATACAAGTACGGACTGGGAGAGGTCATTGCGAGCAGACGAGACTCTCATGGGTGAGCTGGACATGAACCAACAGTGTGTGCTTGCAGTCCAGACGGCCAACTGCATCCTGGGCTGCATCAAAAGAGGAGTGGCCAGCAGATCAAGGGAGGCAATTCTCTAAAATTCTAAATTTCCCAAGATCAAGGCTGGTTTTGCCCCCCGTGGTACTTATTAAGCAATCTGCCAGTGTTTGTCTGAACCTGTGAGTTTTCTCATTCAAATTTCTCTTATTTTCTGCCCCTGTCCTACTGTGGGGAGTGGAGGAGGAATGAATAAGAGAGCAGCTGGACGAGAGCATGACTATCAGCCAGAGCACATTTTTGAAATACTTATCACAGCTAGAAGACAGTTGAGTGTGGAATTTTGAAAACTCGTGAGATGCCCACTTTGAACTGAGATCACAGTGGTGATCAAACATTCAAAGAAGAGTTGAAATTGCTAGAATTGGCCAGATTCATTTATATTTAGCAGGAGAGGAGGAATGTCTGATAGTGTATTGGGTTAACAACCCACAAATATTAAAATAAAGGTCTGCAAAATGTTACCTGAATGCTAGGGTTATGTTGGTGCCTTCATTTTGTGTATAGGTACAGTAAGAATTTTTAAAGGAGTAAAAGCTTCCAGTGACAGGAGTGCATAATTCTGAAGATGACCGTATTCATCATTTGTTTGTTAGCTTAAGAAAATTATAAACAATCAGCAATGTTTGGAAGTCTTTTTAAGCAAAAATCATATTACAGTTTAGTTCCTTAATATTAACAGTTTAGTTGCGATTCAGATACAGAAAGAGAAGGTCAGATTCAACATCCATAGAGTGAGGCACTAAAATTAATAGAGCTCAAATATATATATATGTGGAATATTAACCTGTCTTTGGAGATAAAGTAAAATAGGGAGGAAGAAAGAATTATTGGTGTCTGGATTAAAAAAAGAAACAACAAAAGAATGGACAGAAAGACATTGAGTTAGATTCATCCCCAGACCTTCTTTTCTTCAAAATTTATTTTATGTTTCACTGTTTTCACAGATTTGATCTCTCTCGATTTATTTCTAGATTCTATACTCCTTGTATAATATAAGATGTCCCCAGAGGCAGGTACTCTAGGTTTTACTATGGCTATATTATAAACTACAATGATGTTTGCCTAACTCTGGGAATTCTTAATTTACTCAGTTATACAAGAACCACATCCGTGCATCTCAAGACTGATAATGTTTTGTAAAGGGCAGTGCATTTTCTGAAAATAACAAGGCCAACACTAACCTGGGAAGATAGGGTTTGGGGTTTTTTTCAGTAAAATGCATCAAAGATCAACATAACTGGAAGTCAGCACATATGTAGGAAACCAGTCAGACTAAGCAGTAGTGACAATGGGATTCTGTAAATCAGAGCAAGTGCTCATAATTAGAAATTCAACTTTTGCACTATCCAGGTCTCAATATGAATTAAGCTATTCGCTTCGAGGAGGGACACACTCAGAACAACATAATGTCCTAGTGTTTTGTCAAATGGAAAAATGCAACAAGGAGGAAAGGAATCCAGGTCTGAACTGAAATTGATAGTTCAATTTATGTTATTTCTGGGCTTTAAATATTCTACTCCTCTACTGAAAGTGTACAAAATGTATCTCTAATGCTGCCAACTGTGGAGTGGCTAAAAATGAGTCTTGATAATGACTAATGTCTTGTATATTCTAAGGCATTTTAAAGAAATATTAAGAAATACTGTTTGACTTTCAAAGGATGATAATAGAAATTTGTGTTTAAGTGCTGCATTTAAAAATGTTCTACGAAGCGTGTGCTAATGACATTACTGATAATATCCAGTTGATAATTTTAGAAGTCCTTAGTACTCCTCAACTCTTCTTATGGTACTAATAACTACTATTTGTGGAAGTACTGCATCTTGCTACTAGTCCTTCTCTTACTGAAACTGATGGGAACCAGGAATAATTAGCATCTGAGTGAAATTATGAAAAATTATATGCCTCTGCAAATTTTACTGAAATTGTAATATAATTATGCTGTGACTCACTACAGAACTGATATCACAGGGCATTTTGCTGATAATTCAGTACCCATATAGAAAGGCTTTTTTCTTCTTGCTGTGTTCCTGCATCTTAAATTTAATATTTGCCTTTCCACTTTCCTCCTGTTTTTATCTAACCTACTATTCATTAGAGATAATAATTCCCATGTATGAAAAATAGAAGATGTATTTCCCAAATGCAATACGTTTTATTTTTTTAGTGTTAATTCATTCACTTTTTAAAGTCTTCATAACTTATTTTGCTTTATTTTTTTTCTGATATTTTATTCCAGCTTTGCCTTCAGGTTCTTTCCTATATGTGGGAGCAATCTCACTTATAAGATCTCGGCCCTTTTTCTTACTTTTTTTTAAGATCTACTGAGATGATTTGTCCACATGCAAAGTTTAACAGTAACTTTTCAAAATAATGTAGTTCAACTTCTTCCTCTTGATAAAAGCTCATAATATCTTTCTTTAGGCTGCCTTCATGGAAAGCATGTACAATTTCCATTTTGGGGGTTTTGAAGTTATGTGTAGGTTATCTCTTTCTCAAAACTTCTCATTTTTTTGTCTTGTTAAAATTAATTTGCACATTAAAGCTCTCACTTTTTCGGTGACAGTTGGCATTTTCTTCTTGACATATTTGCCCTTCGTCCAGCAAGAAAAAGCACAACCCAAAACACTGTAATGGAGACTGCCTCTAAAACATTCTCTAAGAACATGATAGCTTCCATTCTGTAGAGTTCTGATCAGCAACTGATGACAGAAAAGTTTCCAGATTGTCCAAAACACTAAGCACCTTTCCTGGAAAGGACTCCAGACATCTGACCTCTTCTTTTTCTTCCAGCTTCCCATCCTTTGTTCCCCCTTTTATTATTCTTAAGAAAAATCTCAGAAGAACCTCATGAATTATTCCTTTCCACGTTGTTTTCTCCCATGGGATAGTATGGACCTACATACAAGCTTCTCTTTATGCATTGTCGAATTGTTCTTAATACAACACAGTTATGACTTTAATACAGCGGTTAGAAATATTAATGGCCTGTCTGAGTAAAATTTGTGGGTATGTGCGTGTGTGTTTTTGCTTCTAGCAGAGTCCCAGGTGAACTTTTAAAAGTTGTTTTATCTGATTTGGGGAGCAAAAAATATCAGGGAAATATTCTTCAATCTCTTTTTTCTGCTCCCCAAATCAGATAAAACAACTTTTAAAAGTTAAAAAAAAAAAAAAATTAAAAGTTAGGATATAAACTAGGGGACTTAAATTTAGAGAAAGAGAAAACTAATAGTCAAAAGAGAGTAGTGTTCTTTGCAGTAGCCAGGAGGGAGCATGTCTAGGACCCAGAGGGCATTCTATACCACTTCATGTCGTTTTTCAGGAATGGGGGAAGGGCTCCCTTTTGCATTGAGTTGAGTTGCAAAGGGAGAAGTCAGGTGTTTTGGGGGGGTTTTGTGGGTGCAGGTGAGCAATCACGTACAAATCAGTCACTTCTTTTCTTCTTGTATAATCTGTCATTAGTATAGTTGCTGTTACTGTTTGTTGTCTTATTTCATTGCTATTTCCAGTAAGTTGTTCTTACCTCAACCCATGATCTTTCCCTCTTGTGCTTCCAATTCTTCTCTCCAGGCTGCCACAGGGGGAGTGGGCATGATTGAACTCCACATGGTTTGGCATGTTTCACTAAGAACATTAAATTAGGGAATATCATACCTAAACCATGACAAAAAGATACTCAAACCATGACAAAAAAAATTGAAAATTCATGTAAACCTATTTCTTTATTCAAATGTCATAGAAGAGTGAATGCCTGCTTGCAGTCAATGCACTCACTTTCTGATTTGCTGCAGCAAGCTCTGCATGCTCTTGTTTCATTCCTGAGGAGGTTTTTCTCCTCCCTGAAGTTTTGCCACAGGGCCATCTTATTGCTTGTGTGAGGGAAAGTGTAGAGGTCCTGTGACATGAAGGGAGCACCAGAGCCTACTTCCCTTCAGAGGTGATGCTCCTAACGTCTTCCTTTTTGGAAGTCAGTAACTCATAGTCCTACAATGAACAAATAAAACTGTTCAATTGTAGTACCATAGGCAAAAAGCTGGCAGTCATCCTGATCAGTTTGAGTTTTCACTAGTAAATTGCAGTGCAGCAATTTCAGTGTGTGATCTTCTATGTGGTATTCTGTGTGCTACAACCACGATATATATATGAAGTTATATATGTATAACTTCATATATATATATATGAGGTTCACTTTAAAAACCTAGTTGCATGTTTCCTTGTACATTATGCTTATGATACCTCTTAAACACATTACATCTCAGTAATATTAGATAGTAGATATTAGATAGTAGATATTTTCTACTGATTTTTCTGATGAGGTGGTTGGATTTGATTAACAGTGACTCATCAAAGTCAGCGTGTTTGTATTTTTATCTATATTGAATTGCCCTTTATCTGTTACACAGATTTTCTTTTAAGTAGGATGTATTACCTTTTCTTTTCTATTTCATGAGTTGAATAACATTTCTGGGTTTTTTTTCTCCTCCACTTGTTATGATCTGATTGTTGAGAGATGCCTCTGCCTGAATTAAGGTCAAATGAGACCATATGCCGAAGTCAATAGTACGGATTTTATTTAACAGTAAATGTGAGGCACAGAGATAGAAAGAACTCGGAAGGAGTGGGGGGGCAGAGAAGGAGAGAGAGATCAAGCAGAAAATAGTCACCACACTGTGGATCCAGAGTCGTCCTGTTGGTCTTCACCCTGGTCTTCTTGGTAGTCGTTCTGGAGGTACCACTTTTATACAGTCCAAGTTGTGGGTATCCATGGATGGTCACAAATATTCCCATAACTTGGGGTAGCATGTGTATAAGCAGTTGTTTCCTTTCTCACAGTTCGCCACATTGGAATTTTTGTCTGGATGCAATAACCAGGATGTGTTAACCACACTTCAACTCCTCTAGGCCTGGAATAAATGCCTTCCTGTTGCGAATTCCTGTCTTCTGTCCTTATCTCAAGTTCACACTGTGGTGACTTACCTTACGGCAAGTCACTTCTGTGGCCTTGACTGTGTTTGAGGCAATTGTGGTCTTTAAGTCTCTTACATCGCCCTGTGGCTCAAACAGTGTCTTCCTGGGACCTTTTTCTCATTTCACAGGTTGTCCAAGGGGGTGATGTGTCTGTAGAAAAGTTAGAGGAGGAAAGACAGTAGCAGCAAGCAGCAGGAAAATGACACAAACAATTATACAGTGTACAATAGCTATCCCAACCATTACAAATGTAACTCCAGTTGCAATCATCAACCCAATCCTCATTATAGACATTGCCTCCACCCCATGAGTCACAAGGTTTAGAATATGGGCTTCAGCCACAAAGCCAATCTTAGGTTTGGAGTGATTAGAAGAGCTTTGATATTTGATCAATGATTTGTTTCATTTTGGCTCAGGCTTCTTCAATTTATAATGTTGCAGTGTGAATGGATTAAGATTTAAGATTCCACAAATCCCTTGTTCCTTTAATAATATATCTGATGCCAACTGATTTTGTAAAGCCATTTTTGGTCTTGGTCTTGCAAGTTCAGGTCTCTGAACAGACACCTGGCTCAATTACTTGAGGGTACGTGTACTTGCCATGTAATATTTTGCAAGGCCCATTGTTGTTGAATCATAACTACAGAAGGTGTAAAAAAATATTTGGAAGTCCCAAAGCTATTTTTTTTTCCCACCGTATAATAATCATATCCATTACTGTTCAATTCTCACCTTTTTTTCAGGAGAATTTAGTTTCTGCCGTGTCCTTCTTGATAATGAATAATGAAAGATGGAATTTGGGCAAATGGATGGGAGTACTATCCTGCATCTCAGACCAGCGTGCTCAGTTAGGAACATCCCAAAGCTAATCCAGGTGGTGCAGGATAGCTGCACATCCAGATATCTATCAAGTACATTTGGAGCTTGAATTTATAAGTAACTCCTAACACCTTTTTTTTCAGGCACCAGAATATTTATCACACATTTTTTTCACTCTTGCCCATCTTCCCTGTATTTTAAAATTAGTGGAAAGCTGGTTTATATTTTGTGTCATAAGATGACTTCTAAAACTTCTTAAGCATCTTTTTTCCACTCCCATAATAACTTTCTTCCTCAGCCTTTTCAGTTCAAATTCACTGTTTTCTCTGCTCTTTTCTGTATATGTATATAGAGATGCAGTTTATGTCTGCATTCAATATTGCTGTTACTAGCAAATTCAGTTTGTGCTATTAATTTCTGATTAGCACATCAAAAATTGCAGTTTGATTTTCATGTACGGTTGTAGACTTACTTTTCTCACTTCTTTTGCTATATACATTCCATCAACTGGGTGAAAACCAGGGTACTTTCTGAATAATTTTATTACTAGTTACATATTTATTTCTCCAACTTGTCCAGGTCATTTTGCTCTCCTAGTAGACTTAACGCTTTTCACAGCTTTCAAAAGAATTATCAGAAAGGGTTTTATAATACACAAAAAGAATATTAAGCTTTTCAGGTTATTATTTTAGAAAAGAAATCTTGAAAGAGCAACCCAGACTATGCTAGAGCTAGCAGTAAAGGTCACTCCTTCTTAAGAGCATGAGAAAGATGCTTTGTTAATAATGGCCTCCTATGGCTCACAGTCCTGACTTTCCAATCACTGCTATAGTACATTAAATAGGAGGGCCATTTCACCAGCAGTAAAAGTGCTTTGATATCCAGGAGTCTGTTTCATTGAACAGAGAGGCACAATTGTTTTACTACAAGAAAAGAAAAGAGAGAAACCCTTTCTGGCCCACCATTGCAAGCAGCCCAGGAGGAAAAATTAGGATAGGTAGGGCATAATTACCTATTGGGAACTTGGCTCAACTGGCATTTATATATTCTCAAAACTGATAATAATTAAAAAAAAAATACTGCAGAAGTGTACAAAGGTATTTACTCTGTACTGACTCAGAAAGAAAATTGCTACCCACCTGAAAAATAATTGGTACCACTACTTGCAAAAGTGAACATGAAGCAAATTGTTTACCTAGACCAAGTCTGATCACTGATGTCTACTCATATACCTGACACCATGTATCCATTTGTATCTAAATTTAATTAGTTGTACTTTTGCTCAGACTGATTTCTCTTTCACCCATTAATTTTATCATCTTCATGTATATTCTTCCTTCCTTTCTTTTTCATTCTTATACCATTCTTACATAGCATTCTTTATAATCTAGAGCTTCCTTTTATAAAGTTTACATTCAGAACTTTTTCTGTTTGGGTATATACAAGAGCCTTTGTATCCATGGCAGAGTGTTTTCATTACTGTGTTCAAAATGAGAGAAAAAATAAACTAAAGGGTTTCCTAATTTAGTATGATTTGGGAAACGGATCCCCCAGTGATGTCCATCTGATTCTCCTTTCATGTATGCCTGGCTTAAAACTACAAACAGAAGGAGGGAAGTTGAAACAGTGCTTCTAAATAACACCTAATGGTGTTTGGTATAAAAAATTGCCCTTGAGTAAGGAAAATTCAGGTGCGTTTACAAAGAATCACTGAATCTGCATTCTTAATTATACTTTCATAGGTAAAGTGAGATAGAATGATTGGATTTTTTGACAGTTACTCAAAAGTACCTACTAAATATGTTTTGGTTTTGCTGATGAACATTTTCCTTCTAGAACTTTCTAAGGAGAATGTAGTAATGTTTTCAAATGATAAGTATTTGTATATAGATAGTTAACTGAAGACTTGAAGAGGAAAAATAATTATTTTTTTGCATAAAAAATAAATTTCAGAGTACCTTAATAAAAGGAAACTTGCTTATCACTCTCATCTGAAGTATGTTATCTTGTCTGATTTAAAAGCAGATTTGTGTGCCCATTTACTCTTAAGAATTTTAATAGCAACAATTTTTGAACATTTTATTTCAAATTGTTCTGTTACTTAACTGGGAGGAGGCCATGTCTTTCTTTGTAGAATTTGTGCTCCTTCCAGGCAAGAGTCTGTCTGTACAAACCTGTTTGTGTTAATGAGAAATCAAGTGGAATTGCCATACTCTGGCACTGTAAAATATCAATACCATATGACTTTTGTCTACAAGATATTTAAAATTTTGTGCAGCAATTTGGCGAGTGTTATGTATTCTGTGCAGTTCCTACTATTGTAACTCATAGTTAATGAAAGATGACTGAAATTCTGTTTTGTCTTCACGTTTTTAGCATTATATACATTAGTTTTAACATCAGACAAGAAATTCATTCATGAAAAAGGCTTTGAAGTTTAACCTGTGATTATTGAACAATTAACATTTCAAAAGGAAGGCAGAGCAGAAAAAGCTGCCTTTTCTCCCACCCCTCTGTATTAATAGAGACCTTATTTCTGACATGGATTTTATGATCAGTTGGCAACAGCTAATGATTGGAGTAAAATATAATAGAAATCAAGGGTTAGCTAGAGAAAAAGAACTTCTGTACATTTCAGTCTTCCAAAGTAAGGCTGCACTCTGTATAAGAAAATGATCATATTATGGTATTTCAGTAAAACAGTCTTATATGGTGACAGTAGCATAGAATCTTTCCAATGGATAGTGCTGTCCCATTGTTTAAAATAAAAGCAAAGAACAAGGGTGAAAAAAGAAAATATAGTGTATATAGCTTCATGTTTTATAAAGGACGTGCACTTCTAAAAAAATTTGGGCCCCCATTGCAGAAAGCAGTACTTAGAAAAGCAAAAATTAATTACAGGAGACAAATATTAACAATATTGGTGTACTGAGCAGGAAAATTATTTCGGTACATCTTGTGGAAATTTGATGTGTGGTCACGAAGAGTTAGCTATTAGGGCAACAGAAGAGAACTTCTTACTGTGATTGGCAGAGCAGTGGTAAAATTGAAGTAATGAATGTCTCACAGAAGAGAGAAACTGTTACTCAATTTAAAGAGAGCATAGGAATATGGTCATGACTCAGTGTGATACTCTCATTTCCATATAAATTTTTACATAAGCATTTAATTTAACTGGAGTTCATGGTCTTATTTTTAACTGTGCAATTGAAAGTACTGTGTTCAATTTTTTTTTAGAACTATTGTAACACAGGGAACACATGTACCTCAGGTAGGCACTTTGCTTTTAAATAACACACAGTTTACCTTCAAGTAGGAGGATATAGTAAACTTTCTATGTATAACAAATATGAGCATTTAATGAGAACAAAGCATCTAAATATCAGCAAGATGTATTTGTTAATAGCATCCAGATAATATTTATAATGACTATTCACAATCCCTTTTGAAATGGGGAATTTCCAACCTCATTTTTGTGACTTAAACACAGGCTAGATGTAACAGAAAGGTATGTAACAGAAAGATCTTATTGGTAATAGTGTGTAGAAAGTAATGAAATTTTCTTATTCAGAAGTTTCTTATTCAGAAGATTTTCTTATTCTTATGTTATTGTCTTTGTCTGTGAGTAGCCATCAAAATATGTGATACCTGTGGGCTTACCATAACATCCTGGCTTCATATCGGTAAAAGAACTGAAGTCATACTTGGTACAGCTCTAGAAAATATGTTTGTCAATGCCACCATATACTGAATTTTAGTTTTTTACTGCAAACTTTTTGAACACTGTAATTTTTCTTGTTTTATACCAGGATGTTCTTCCAATGGCCTACAGTTAACCTGACCAGAAACCAGAACCAGACAATACAGAGGCGATACTAAAAAGCATCACGATTCATTTCTGTAGAGAGGGAAAACAAAACAAACAAAAAGCCTACCTCCAAAACAAAACCCTAAGAATTTTTCCTGCATAAATAGTTTCTGTGGTTACAGTAAAAAGTTGCTGCCAATGACCTTGAAGTAATTTTCTTTCATTGATATCAAGGAATCAATCATGCCTAGTAAAGATTTCCTGTGATAAAGAATTAGACTGATGGACATGGATTGTTGTATTAGTGGTTTGAGCAAAGGCAGTGTATGTGTGATGCTTAAATAACTAAGATTAGTATTAAATGTAAATTGTCTCAGCTTTCAATATTTTATTAGCATAAATTCAGCATCTATTTGTAGTACTCCAGCTCATACTGAGTGCTTAGTTCAAGCTGACTGAAATTTGCAGTTTATTTAAAAGGCTCTAAGAAAAATATTTCAGAAGTATTGAGTGTGTCAATCTTGGCTAAAACCCTTAAGTGAAGCTGCTGGGCTGGCATTCAAACTGCCAATATTTTGATTTTATAAGAAAAGCGCAAAAGATGGATAGAGAATGGATGTCGCTCACTTTGTTGTACGTAATCAGGTGTGTAGTTGAAAAATATGTTTCATATGGGAATTACATTCAAAATCTTTCTAAGTATATATGTGCCCATTTCTTATATAACATACTTGATTACAAACTGACACAAGTGGCGTAGTATTAATAATCCAAATAATGTGTGATTGGCCCTGTTTTCTTTCTACTGTTGTCTTCAGTTCATACATTAATGCTGCATTTAAAATGAGTGATCAACTTGAAGAAAACTATTTGAGTTGTAATATGCTTTTTTTCCCCCCTTGTATGCTAAGAATGAGCTAAAGTGAATCATTCTGATTTTGTAATAATTTTAAGGTATTAGGATTATTTATTTTTTTTTTCTCCCCCATATATCCTCTTTAGCTGCCACATATTAGGGCATTCCCAACCAAGCTATCTTTTTTAGTTTAGGTAGTTTTCTCTGCAAGATATCTGAAAGTTGTTTGAAAAGGTATTTTTGTGTCTGTTTATTGGTTTATCACATGTACATAAAGGAGTTTGTGACAAACCAAAATTTATCCTACAGGGCTTTTGTAGATTGCATAAACCTTGAAGACACTCTACCTACTCGTCTGTCTCACTCCTGGATAGTTCATAAATAATGGGATGGACTAGACAATAATTGGATGAAAATTTGAGTAATACAAAAATTTAAGGATTGTTTGTTTTCTTTAATTTTTTTTGTAGATTCTCTTGAGTTTGTAAAGAAACATCTGGAGAAATTTGTTTGTATGAAAAAAATGAGTTCTTTTAGTTTAAGATGAGTGCAGTTCAGGAACAAAATATATGAATTTTTTCACCATAAGAAAAGGGGTTTGGACTCATGAAACTAAAACTGAAATCCAGTGTTTTATGCAATAGGAAGATAAAAAACTCCAATAAGCTTTATAATTTTAAAACTAAATAGTTTTTAATCTAAATACTTGAAAACATATTAAATCTTAGCACAATGTAATTATATAGTGTGATATTTTTAGAATCAGAAAAATTTAGAAAGTATTCAGTGACTTCTTTGCACTCTTTCTATAAATAAAATGTTTTTAAAGAAGGAAAGTAGAAATGGGGATGCTCTTGCTAAAAGCTTATTCCACAAATCTAACTCTAAACTGAGTCACCTTAAAGGGTAAATTACATCAGTGCTTCTGCTTCTCTGGGCCTCTTAACAGTTAGACATGCTTCGGAATATGATCCCAGTAAACTGCATAGTGCAAAGCTAGTTTCTCTTTGCAGAGCTAGCTTGGAGTGTAATAATAAATACATCTACAATTAAAGCTGATTTAAAAAAACAAAACAAAACAAAAAAAAGAAAAAAAACAAACAAAAAAAAGAACCATTTGGGGGAATGATAATAAACTGTGGTAATCGGGTAATTATTATTCATCTCATTGGTTATGAGGTTAACTTGAAAAATAGATGAGAAATTAATGTCAATTAGATTTATCCGATTAAATCTGATTATATAACAATTTGTTTTGTTAAAAAGGAGTAAAAGTTAAGTGGTATATGAGTCATTCTGAAGATCTCTGTGTAACATGGAGCAATAAAAAAGACAGCTGTATCAGAGCATACTGAATTTTCCATTTAAAATATACTGCATGTACTCAGTTGGAGATTTTTAATGTCTAAATAAATTTGCAGTCCTTATTGCAGATGCATAGCAAGATAGCATAAAATTACAGAGTTTTTGGGGAAGTAAAAGGTTAGTGATGTTTTATGGCTAGCCTCAAGAGCCCTAATACTTTGACAAAGCTCTCATTTATGTCTAGTGTCTGCCATAAACAAGAAAAAAAAATCCAAATTCTCTTTACACATTTACGTATCAAATGAAGTCATTATTCTCAGTGGTGATCTAGCACTGAGGCGTTTTATGTCACTTTTCTTTGTCATCCCTCTTCAGGTTCTTAGGAGGCTTGAACATTATTGGATTTCAAAATAGCAAAACCAATTTTTAATCAACAGACATTTTTTGAAAGGCACAAAGCAATTGCATGTTTTCTGTAGAATAAATGGATATTACCATTTATTAGCTGTTACTATTTCCTCATGAAGTGAAATTGCAGTCCTTACTGTATCCCAGACAATAAAGGGAAAATCATACCTATCTAATTAATTATTTAAACAGGTACAGTGTTATTATATTCATTTATAGTCAGAGAAATAATCTTTTTCTCAGATTTGCTGAATAAAGCCAAATCCTGCTCAATTCAACTAACAGCCTGGGCTCATGCATTACCAAGTCTTATTTTAGGAAGCAAGAGTAGTGGCTGACCTCTGCATTGACCATTTGTAATACAGGCTTAGGAAGGTATGCATGAAGACTTTCTCAGCATTGGAGATTTAGTTAGATGTTCTGAATTGCTCACCGAATGATCACTGCTTTACCCAGTCATCGGTAGAGTAAGGCTAGTAAAGCTATTTTGCAGTGATGAAATACAGCCTGTAAAATTCAGTCATTATTTGCTTTTTTCTTTCCGTTCTCCCCAGTGTCAAGAAAAGAGGAACCAATTAAATGCTTAGAATGTCTAATTGTAGCTGGGAAGTTTGTTTTCATGGTCAGCAGAGAGAGGTGGGTGGTAGCTAAAACAGTGAGCAATGACAGATCCCCTGAACGGTCCCATGAAAGGATTTTGCTACCGTGAGCTTTCTCAAATGACTGTAAAAGAAGCTTAGGAAGATTAATTTCCTTTGACTAAAACTAGCCTGCATTAATAGTCACAAATTGGTGTCTGGTATTACATTCTTCAGAACAGAGTTCTTTTAAGATCCTGTCGCTTTCTACTGCATATACTATACTAGTGCTTAGGCTAGACTGCACTTTCCTTCTTTAAGCTTTGGCATGATTTGCAATTTTCTGTCAGGATGATCCTTCAACCAGTGGACTTACACTAGACTCGTGATTTGTTCTTATTGCAGCTGTAAAAAATGAGACTGAGAGAAGACATGCAAAATTTGTCGTTATGAAATGTAGGTTTTGTTTTCCTCCTTAATCTAGAAGGAAAACTTAAAAAAACATTTTGGATTTCTACCAAGTGCAATTATTTTCAGAATTCTTAGTGGAATATAATTTCTTTCTGACAGTCAGTAAGAAACTGCAGAGTTGCATTGCTTTGCCAATGTGAACAGAGAAACTGATTACTTGGCAAATAGGAGTTTTAACATTGACATTAGCACGAAAAGCCTGGACTGAGTTTATCTGGCAAACCAACCGTACATAAATGATTATTTTTAAAAGTTTTCAGTTAACCCTCAAAAGGTTATCTACTCTCTGTATCCTTGTAATAAAGGAAGTTAGAGATACTGAAAGATATGTAAAATATGAGCAAGAATGTGACATTAGTATTACTTGTACTTCCATGAGCTGGCTGAAATAAAGTGTTGAAAGCTTGGAGGGATGTACAGGAAATAAGGGGTGGTTATGTATATTGGCTGTGTTTTACAAGCAAACAACTGTTGTTTTGAGAATATCTGTTTGGTTGCAATTATTGATGCAGCTTTCCTTTAGGAAACCAATAAAAAATTTTAATACTTAGCTTCAAATTTTCTACCTGATCAGCTCAGAGACAGATGATGTGGGGTTTTTTGACTTTTCCCATTAGAAAATCAAGATTTTCCTTTAAAAAGAAGGGAAATGCCCCCACCCAGATAGTGTTATCATTGTAATTGAACTATTATAACTCTCCTAGCCATCAGTTAAAAATAGACCAAACACTATATTTTTTTCTGGTGTTGTAGATTTTTTTGAAGACTGCAAATAGAAATAAAGGCAATATGAAAAGCTATGAATTAAAAACATTTGGTGTTTTCTAATTCCATTTATTAAGGACACAATAAACTATTTTTTTTTTCTGTTTGAGGATAATGTAAGTAAAATTCACATCTTCAGTTCACATAGCCTGTGTTCTTTTCTTTATTGGATTTTTTGTTATTATTATTATATATACAAAGCAAAAAAACCCAAAAAGTTATTTAAGATAGCAATATTTTGACAACAAAAGCTGGGAAAAAATACCAAAAACAAAATGCCACAAACCAAACCAAAACCACTCCTAGCTTCTGTGATGATGAACGAATTCAAGCAGTCTGTTTCATTATATGTTCTCCTGTGGGGAGAAAGCTGGGAACAGTCTTTCTGTAGCTGTTAATGAAGAAGTACCGGCAAATGGTCATAAATTCTCTTATATGGAAAGTGTTAGCATATGAAAGCAAGTTATAAACTCCAATGAAATAATTGCTGATTCAAAACCAAAAATCACCTCTAGTTTCTGTTTTATAAGCAGTAAGAGACCAAAGCAAAGATTCACTATCAAATAAAAGTTTTCTTTTCATATTATTTTGCTCATTATTCAGAACATATATCATGATTTGTAAAATGTCTTCAGGAGAACAGAATTGCAGTGGAATCATTGTTAAGATAATTGTTCAATTCTATCTTTTTAAGTATGACAAAAATAATTAGTTTCTCAATGTAATTTTAAAAGTACCTTGCCATTTCTGTTTGAAGGGTAGGAGAACAAACATTGAGCTTGTAACAATTTTTTTACTGCCATCAAATATATTTCCCAAAAGGTATAAAACCACTTTTCTGTATTTTTTGCTGCTGATACTTGAAGGCTCTGTGTCACAGATGTTTGTGTGTCAGTATAGATACAGGTTTCTTTAATTACTTAGTTTGTGAGTAAGTCAATAAAACACTAAATGCTTGTCAACATGCAGTGTCAAATAGCTCTGTTTGCACTTCACCATCCCTTTTCAAATGCTGCTTACAACATTAAGTTCACTTTGTATTGAGTAGTTTGCTTTAATTAACAAAACAAACGTTGAACTCGGTATAACAATAAGCTAGGGACATTTATTTTGTAGTTGTAAAAAAACCCAAACCAACCAACCAGACAAAACCCACCACTACCAACAAAAAATGCTATCCATAAAATTCTAACTCTCTTGAGTGTCATCATGTGTGAATTTTATTGAAATACTAATGTAAAATAACCACAGGGGTGTTTCATACGTTGTTTCTATGAAAAAGAAAGGAGAAACCATAACACAGACACCCATTTACTTAGAAAATAGCTATGGTACCTAAAGATATCATATGCCGCAATGAATCAGTTAAAAGGCTGTAACAGGTAAGTGTGCTTCAAAGTGATATCTAATAATATAGCATAAGGAATGGCAAAGTAAACTAGTCTCCAGACTACATTGTAGCAGCTGAATTTTTATGTACTCCATCCTATGCCCTATTTTGTTCACAAATACATTTGGCAGAGATTAGGTAAAAACTTTTAGACAGCAATAACAATATCCATTTTGCAGATAAAATGTAAGTACCTGTAAGTGGGGCTCTTTTGAATCGCTGTTCTTTCATCTTCCACTAATAATGTTGTTGAAGAGGAACACTTTGAAAACATGTGTTCAGCTAGTAAGAGGGAAAAAGTAAATTGATCTTCTGCTGCATATATTTTAGAAAGAGATAAAGATCAAAACATCCAATAAAGAAGTTTTTTGAAGTTAGTCAGGTGGGTTATTCTGAAGGGAAATCCAGTGGTATTGGTTTGCATCATCAAAGGTAAAAATGAAATCTTAAAGAGGGTCCCTTTTTTGATCTTCACAGTGGTAACATGTAATAGTATATTGAAGATTTGGTAGAAATATTTTCTGTGTAACCGAAGTGCTAATGTAGAAACCTATAGTTATCTTAAGAAAGTCAAGTTATTGACAGTATTACCAGGTAGGTTAATTTTTAGGTGAGCTGTTTTCTTATTCCAATGAACAACTAGCAGAATCATTGGAAGCACAGAGTTGTGCAATGTGAAATTTAGTTGCCCACACATCTTTGGATGAAGAAATACAGTGAGACATATGTTTTTTGAATAATATTTTGAGTGTATTTAAAGAAAGAAAACTGAGAAATTAAAGGGAATTTCATAGACGCTTCAGTTTTCATGTTCAAATTTCAGTCTACAAAAAGACAAGTTGTTACAGTGAAAGTCATCTTGAATGAAATATGAGATTATGTTCTCTGGGTAAGATCAAAAACTGGAAAGTGAGAACTGAAAAAAATAAACCCCAATAAATTGGAAAAGCCATAGGTAAGTTCATGGAGGAATGCAAGTATAGTCACAATGAACCAGAAGTTAATGTAGCCCAGTATTTTGTCATTGATAACATCCAAAGGATAGAATGTAAGAGTAAGGCAGCACATAGTAATATTTTCTATCAAAGTTCTTTTACTGTGCAACTTACGGACTTCCTGAGTGAGGTATTGTAGCTGAAGTTTCTGCTTTTGCAAGCTTTTGATAAAGTCTTCAATGGGAATTGAGGAATTTATAGAAGAGGTTGCAAAGTTTGTGAAGAAACAAATAAGGAAGAACTGGTTGGAGACATAAAGGTGAGGACAACATTGGCTGCATTGACTATGAGATGGCAGAGTTGAGGAGCGTAAGAGGAGACAGCAGGGCAAAAAACAATACAGCCATAGACTTCAGAAGAGGAGACTTCAGCCTGTTCAAGGATGTGCTTGGATGGATCCCATAGGAGATCATGCTGAAAGAAAAAGGCGTCTAAGAGAGATGATTGATTTTCAAGGATGAACTCCTTTATGCTCAAGAACAGGCTTTCACAATGAACAGTAAATCAAAAGGAGCCAGAAGTCTGTATTAATGAACACGGAGCTCTTGACAGAATTCAAATAAAAGGAAAAAGGTGTAAGGAACAGCAGGTTCTTCTCCAGGAAGAACATGGAGTCTCTATTTGAATGTGCAGATAAGGAAAGATAAAGCCATCCCAGAACTAGATCTGGTGAGAGACATGAAGGTCTACAGAGTTTAAGGACTGTATCAGCAGCAAAAAAAAAGACAGGGAAAAATATGGACCTTTTGCTGAGCTGGCATGGAACCCAGTGCCAAAAGACATAGAAGACGATGACATACTAAAAGCCTCCTTTGCCTCAGTCTTGACCACAAACACTTGCTTTCAGGAATGCCAGAACCCTGAAATCAGTTTACAGCAGTAGTGCTTCTGTAATGTATCACTGAATCTAATGAGAAGAATTAAAGAAAAATGAGGATTTTTTTGGTTGTTTTTTTTGTTGTGGTTGTTTTTTTTTGGTTTTTTGGTTTTTTTTTTTTTTTTTTGGTCTGTCTATTCATTACAAAGAATGACAACGCTTCCACAGGATGTCTTTTAACTTGTTAATTTGTGCAGAGATTTAGTTTTTCCCTCTGGTCGAATCCAATCGTCAACAGCTTTTCTTCTGCAAATAACAGTCATAGGTAAATAAACATATTGCTTCTGCAGAGTTTAACTAGTTGTTAAAATAAAATTTGTATTTTCTTTTACCGTCACAATATAGGTAGCAAGAATAAACAACTCCACCATTCACAAGGATAATATTTGAATTTCAGATTACTGTCATATATTCTGACATAATATTTGTGATGTCTGGTATTTGCATCACAGCTTTGTTGCAAAGATGATGAGCATAATTACTGTAGAGATGTGGGCTTAATTATGATAACCTTGTTTTTAATCTTTCCTGGTAGGATTTTGGAGATGATGGGTCCTTGTACATCACTAAGGTTACCACAACTCATATGGGAAATTACACCTGCTTTGCTGATGGGTATGATAAGCTCTATCAAACTCATATTCTCCAAGTGACTGGTAAGGAAAAATGTTCTAATTATCAAGTCATAAGAAACTTGGATTTTGTTAAGAAGATCTGTTGTTGCTGTTTTACTTTTTTTTCTATTGTGTTATAGCTTAATAGAAAAAGAGATATAATTTTTTCTTCATTGTTCTCCTTCAAATAACCTTAAAAATAATGAAACACTATAATTTTAATTTATTGCTTCCATATCAATAATAATTATTAAAAGGTGTAAAGGTAGTCCAGAGGACTTGCTTTGCACCTGTGATGTTATGCAGAACAATAAGTGGTTTATATATGTATGTATACACAGATAAAATAGTTTTTGGTATTAATTTAGTAACTTGAGAACACATTTGAAAAAATAAGTGTGCGAGTTTCTTGTGTTAAGAATGTTTTGTTGAATATAAGATTAATAGAATGCACTTCCCAGAAGGTTTTGTAGTTGATGCAGGCTTCTAAATTCACATTTATGATATTGAAATCTAACAATGATTTTAGTAGATTAACTTGAGGCACCTGGATTTGAAATCTCGGTCTTTACATTTTCCTGCATCTGTTCAAGTTCCAGGTAACACTTCATTGAATTCTGTGCTTGGACAAAACTTAAGTGCTTTGTTAGTCATGCCCTGAAGACAGACCTTTACCTTCTCTAGAGCTGGTTTACCCTGTCCTAGCTGTTTCTCCTATATGCAATTTATTTCCTAAATTATTTTAAGCAGTTATTTTCCACTGATGGTCTGCTTTATCACCACTGAGTTCTAATGTCTTTTTTTCTTTGAATACTTTCATGTTATTTCAATTTGTATTTGTCTTTGACTCTTAAGACTCCCTTTCTGCAGTAAACTACCAGTGTTTGTCATTCCATGTTGTTAATTAATCCTATCCAGAATCATGTTTGACCTCAATCTTCTCCAAATTTGCTTTGCATTAAGAGACTCTCTTTCTCTCCTGAGGCATACTCTAGCCCTAGTTCCTGACCACTGCTGTTATAATCATTCTTTGTTCTGTTAGTTATTAATCACTTGCATAAACCCTTATTAGGTTGACTTTTTTTTGACATCTCATTCAAAATGCTGAATTTTTTTCTGTTATTCTTATCTTACATTTATATACATATGAAATACAGCTTCCAAGATTATTTTGGCTTTTAATATGATTCATTCTTCTTTTAATAGCCTTTTTCCCCTCTTCTGCTGTTAATATCTTCACATTTTAAATTACTTTGACATTTAGTGCTTGTTTGCAGTTTTATAAACATGTCTCTGCTGTTATGTTTCTCCAGGAAGCTGGTTTATAAGGTTTATCTATCTGTTTATTTCAGCTTCTTTTCTGCAACTTCTTCCACTCCTGACCCACAACACATTGTAGTTAGAGTGTTGTTCCTGACCTAATACATGGTATCAACATCTTTTCCACCAAATCTTTCTTCTGGGATTACTTTCTGTCATTTGAAAAGCCAGGTAGCAAGTACTGGCTAAACCAGTGAGAAGACTGAAGTGCATTTTATTCATGTTTTAATTCCTGCATACATAGCAGAGTTATTGGCAAGCTGAACACATTAGTAAGGTTCTTGACCAACATTCTCCGCTGTTCTATGGGGTCTGGTTTACCCTAAATTATCAACAAAATTATATTCTTACCAACACATTCCTTACCAATCCCAATGCATAAATAATCCCCCAGAGGTGCATAGAAAGAGTTAAAATACTAGGAATCTTCATGTTTGGCTCAGTTCAGCACATAATGAGGTAAAACTCCACTGAAGTTGAAGAAGGTTTTCTGCAAGACTAGAAAATCAAGAAATAGAATTTGAGAGAGGTGAAGGAGGACAAATGTAGATTTTTCTGGTGATAAAGTGTCTGTCAGGAAATTGGTTTTTTTTTATCTGGAAATCCCTGTAAACCTCAGATAGCTGCTATTCCAAAAGCTGGCACTGGAATGATCCCTTCCTAAATGATTTTGGATGTTGATATTTTGGGGAGCAATAAACAGGAAAAGGTGGCCTTTTGAGCAATAGGATTATGTTCTATGCATGTTGTGGATAAATGGAGTTAAATCCATTGAGATTAAAGGTCAAATGAACAACTCTTCCACAGTTTAGATCTGTACTTCTAAGGAATAATCTTCTTAAGCTCAGGCATGATGGTCAGTACTTGGAGCTATGATAATGACTAATTAATATAATGATACTTGTATTAACTGGAGAGTCAGTCAAAAGGTTAATGGGATAATGAGACTACGTTGATCACAAAGATCTAATGTGAAGGTTCAATGAAAACAATGTAATTAGATTTTAAGTTCTTTCTTGGCTTCTATTTATGTACAGCTATATATTATTAGGAAAAAATTCATATATTTTAGGCTAGTATGCAATTATTGCATATATAAATCCGATTTAAGATTAAAATCTAAGATTTTTTTTAGTTTTGAATTATCTAGCACAGTAGTAAAGAATAATGAGCTTCCTTTGGAGCCTTAAAAATACACTTAATGAGCACTGTAAAAGACTTATTTTATAGTGAAAAAATCAGTCTGCTCTTAGGCAAATAATATGGTAAAGTAAATATTGTAAGCAATGCTATAAGTTGATATTTAACACTTTTTCATATAAACTACAAAAAAAAGTGATCAGGAAGGAGTAACTCTTTCATAACAATTATTAGTATTTACATAATGCTTAAAATTTTCAGTGCATATAATTTTGAGATTATACAACTCAGACTTTATGACTAAATGAATTTGAGTCTCTCAGTTTGATCTTTATTTTTCTTCTACTATATCAGTGATACTTACAAATAAGATCAGCAGTTTTGATACCTTAAGGCAAAGAAAGGAGAACCCAGTCCCTCGGCCAGACATAAATTGGGAATGCCTAGTGTCTGAAGAATTGTTTGCCAGCTTTGTTTTTCCAAAGTATCTCAGTTTAATAGAAGAGTTATTATATACATCAATAGAATAACCTAGTTCACTATAGGTATCACCTGTTTCTTTCTTAAACACGTACATTCTCCCTGGATTCAAGACAGCTTGAATAGACTATTTTCTCCCTTCCCTTCCCCCATCAGATCCGGCTGAAATAATACTCAGGAGGTTTTATAGCAAATTGTAGAGGTATTGAATAGTTACATATCCACCATATTTGGAACCAACAGTCTCACATTGCTTGTTGAATTGAAAGATAAGGGATATAGAATTCACTCAATTATGTGTTATACATTACTCTGCTAAATACAGACATGCAGTGTCTCCCCTCCCTTTTTAACCTGTGTGATGATCTCTCCCTTGTAAAGTAAGCTTCTTTAGGTTAAGATGCTGGAACATATCTCTTTGATAGTCAGTGTGAACAATTAATTGCATACTTAAAATTTCATTTCTGGTGATATTTATGGTCAGTTGCACAAAAAAAACCCCAAAAAATCACACAACAGGAAAAAAAACCCAAAACAAACAAACAAAAAAAAGGTGATTCAAATGAACCCCAAAGACTTTACGTCGAACTTTTCACATCAAATTAACTTTTTAGACTGAGTCCATAACTGTACTTGTATTTCAGCTGTCTGCATGTCTCAGTTGCACAGTTCTTTCTTAGTGGAATATTACAGATAGGCTTCAGGGTAATATGAAACAAAAATTATAATGCAAAACAAGGGTTGAAAAAATTACTAGTTGTGTAGATAACCTATCAGACACAGAGTTGCTGAGGAAAGAGGAAAATGGCAGCAAATAGAGGAAAGATCAGGCAAGAAATAAGCCCTACTGTCATGCAAGAACCTCTATGCCTGGGAAAACAGTGCTAAAGGGAACAGGATCTACTATAGAAATAAGGGATAGTAAAAGAAAACTCAGACATACTTTCATTTGAGCAGGTCCTCTCTTCACTTTCCCATCTTCTAACAACGCTTAAGTAGTTAATTTAGTGACAATAACATTTTGTCATGCAGAGTGAGATTTTATTTGTTGGTTTAGGAAGAATTTGATTTCAGTTATAGTATTTTCTAAAACTTTCTTAACAATAATATTGCATCCAAAATATTGCATGCCTTTTGCCCAAATAAAACTAATTAATTCCTTTTTCTATTCAATGAAAATTCTTTGAAATTGGACTGTTAAAACAAATTCTCTTCACGTGTGCTCAGTAGAAGTCTGTCAAGGTGTGATAGTTAAATACCTATAAGGTTTTATATGCAATGAGAATATTTCACTGACACAAAAAGAGACAAGAAATATCCTTGCATACGTAGTCAGAACACAATTAATTGCAATGCCTTGCTATTGGTCCTAAAAGTTGTTTCTGTTGCTGAGATGCTTGAGAGTGTTCAGTGATGGCAATCCTGTCTCTAAGGAAGTGGAGGTCCTTGCTTTTCCAGAGACAAGGTGGAAGAATAAGCCATTTGGCTTTGCTGCAGTGGGAAATCTACAGCATGAGGTAGGCTGCCTAAAGGACCTTGTGTCAAGAAATGCTGGACAGGCAGACATGAAAATTGGATTTTAGGAAGTGAGGCAGGGCAAGACTGGGAACTGAGGTGCCAAAAAATGCTCAGACTGCCGAATGTGCAGTCAGGTGGGGCTCAGTCTGAAGAACATAGTGGGGAAGGCAAGGTCTCAGTATGGAGCACAGAGATGCTGTGCAAGAGGAGATGGAACAGGGAAGAAATGAAGAGGAAATAGGAGTGGGAATGTCAGACTTGGGAGGAAAATGAAGATCCACTTCCATGAAAGCAAAGTCCTTTTCAGAAAATCAATATAAACCTTAAATCTCTGATTTTTATGTGCTCTTCCTCTTGGCTTGTAGTCTAAGAAACTAAAAGCCATATTATCTAATATTTAACCCTCTCCTATGTTATTATATTACATTTTTGCAATTTGCATATTGGGGTTATGTTGAAAAGACCATCCTCTCTCTCATCCCATTAAAATCAGGGGTTTAAAATATCCCTGAAACCTACTGATTTTTGCATCCTCTCTGAGATAAAGTACACTTGTGTATTTCTTGCAATGTAGAAATATAAGGCATTTCTGTGATCTAATGGGACAGCATGCTGAGACATTCCTTGTAAATAGTTGAATAGGATTTGAAAATATTTAATCTCAGGCCAAAATAGACACAGTTAATTTTTGATCTTGTTATCTTCTTGCATTATCAACTGATACTTCATCCTCTACCCAGCTGTGTTTTGTGACACAACCTAAGTATTCCACATTTTTAGAGCTACATTAAACAAAACTTTGGCAAATAGGAAATATAGTTCTTTAATCGTATTACAGTTGATATTTTTTTATTGTTAGAAACAACCTCAAGCAAGTTCTCTGTATAAAAAATTAAGGATAAGATAAATAGTTATTAATCTAAAATATTTGCATAGCAGGATCTTTAAATCTTGTTTAACTATTGATTACCGATAGGAATATGTCCACTGTGATGTCACTGACGCTACTGATGTGTGGTATGTAGAGGGTTTTTAATTGGTAAGCATATACTGCAGCAAGTTTTCAAACCTTGGAAAATTGATGTCAACAATTGTTATATTTTGTTAATAAAGAAACTCATAGGACTAGTCTTAGACATAGGTTCACAGAATCTGCTGAGTTGGAAGGGACCTGTCAGGATCATTGAGTCCAACTCCAGGTCCTACACAGGACAGCCCAACAGTCACACCGTGTGCCTGAGAGCATTGTCCAAACACTTATTGAACTCTGTCATGCTTGGTACTGTGACCACTTTCCTGGGAGCCTGTTCCAGTTCCCAAACACCCTCTGGGTGAAGAACTTTTTCCTGATATCCAGCTTAAACCTCCCCTGACACAGTTTCATGCCACTCCCTCAGGTCCTGTCACTGGTCATCATAAAGAGATCAGTGCCTGCCCCTCCTCTTCCCTTCACAAGGAAGCTGTAGTCTGCAGTGAAGTCTCCCCTCAGTCTCCTCCAGGCTGAACAGACCAAGTGCCCACAGCCACTTCTCATATGGCTTGACCTCAAAACCCTTCACGATCCTTGTGGCCCTGCTTTGGACATGCTCTAACCGCTCAATGTCTTTTTTATATTGTGGTCCCCAAAACTGCACTCAGTGCTCAAGGTGAGGCCTCGGCAGTGCAGAGCAGAGTGGGATGCACCCCAGGACATGCTTGGCCCTCCTGGCTGCCAGGGCACTGCTGGCATCGACCAGGACCCCTAAGTCCCTTTTTACAGTGCTGTTCTTCAGCACTTCATTCCTCAGTTTATACACACAACCAGGGTTTCCCCATCCCTGGTGCAGAATCTGGCATGCTCCCTTGTTAAACTTCATGCAGTTGGTGATTGCCCATCTTTCTGCAGGACCTCTCTGCCCTCGAGGGAGTCAACAGCTTCTCCTAGTTTGGTGTCGTCAGCAAAGTTCCTTAGTATTTTTTCAAGTCCTGTGTCCAAGTCGTTAATAAGATGTTGAAGAGAACTGGGCTGAGGATGGAGCCCTGTGGAACCCCACTAGTGGCTGGATCCCAGCCGGATATTGCCCCATTCACTGTAACTCTTTGTTCCTGACCAATGAGCCAGTTCACCCATTATGTAACACAGTTATCCAACGGTGTGGACATTTTGTCCAGAAGGGTACCTGTCTTGTTTAACATCTTGATTAATGATCTGAATGATGGGGCAGAGTTCTGCCTTCAGCAGTTCTGTAGATGGCACCAAACTGGGAGGAGTGGCTGATAGACTACAGAATCTTGCTGCTATTCATAGGGAGTTCGACAGGATGGAGAGATGAACCAGCAGGAATTTAGGAAGTTCAACAAGAAGTGCTAGAGTCCTGCACCCAGGGAGGAACAACTCCCATGCACTAGTATATGCTGGGGACCACCTAGTGGAAAGCATCTTGGCAGAAAAGGACTTGAGAGGAAAATCAGGTTGAACATAAGCATGTGTCCGTGTGATAAAGAAGGAAAGTGGTATTGTGGGTACAGAAGGTCCTGTCTGAACAGGTATAAAAAAGTATAAACCTGAACAGGTTTTATGCAGGTAGAATGGAGTGTTGATAGGTGTTTTGGAAAGAGGGAAAAGGTGGAGATGTAATGTTAAGTTTTGTGAAACAGGACAGTTACAATCTCTGTACAACATATAATGACTTACTAATTGTACACTATTCATACTTTATAGAGGAATCTAAGGAAAAATAAAAGTCTTATTACTCAACCACAAACTATTGAACTAGAATTGAGGCATTTTTCTTTGATGCCACAGGCATCAAAAAAGAGGTTTTTCTCACAGAATATTTTTTCTGCTTCATGTATTTTCTGAGACAGAATTCTGCATCGAATGTCACTGAATATCTGACTAATCCCACATCTGTTATATATAGCTGCAGGGGTCTTCTGAATTGCTTGTAATTATTTTTCTTAAAATGAAGATAATGTTCTTCACTAAATTATAATTGTTTTCTGTATTCAGTTCCACCAGTAATCCGAGTCTATCCAGAGAGCCAGGCAAGGGAGCCAGGTGTCACAGCTAGCCTTCGGTGCCATGCTGAAGGTATTCCCAACCCACAACTTGGTTGGCTGAAGAATGGAATTGATATCACTCCAAAGCTGTCCAAACAGCTAACTCTTCAAGGTAAAGGGGTGTATTTATTGTTTTCTATGGATTGCCAGTGTTTTATCCATGCATCGTTTCCATACTAACAGCCCCTTTTCCATAGTTTTAACTAAGGCTTGAAGTCTAAGCTAAAACATTTCAAAAGATGTGATGTCTTTCAGTCAGTCCCCAAGACACGTATCTTCTCTGCTTTCTCTTTGTTAGAATAATGATTGTATTTACTGGCAGGATTATCAGAAAATTCCAGTATGCTCTTCTCTGTTTGAAAATGTGCAGTATCTGAGTGGAGCAGACAGTCCAAGACCTGATCCCAATCAGAACTGATAAGAATCTTAATGAGATTTGGGGACCTGATAGTAGAAAAGACTGGAGGAGAAATACCTGAAATGGATGTGCTGTTTTCTGAAGGGTATCAGCACAAACTCCGTGGGAGTACAAAGACATTGCATACACACACAAACCCTATTCCCCCCCACCCCCCCAAAAAACCCCACACCTCTCAAACCCCAAAAACCTGCAAAAAAACCCCAAAGCCAAAAAACCCTATCCAAAACTAAACAAAAGTCTTACCTTTAATCAACACTTAATTTCTATGAATCTTCAAGACTCAGCAAAATCAGTGGACCTGTCCAGCATAAAATCTCCATGCTTCTTCAGTCTTTCTGGTGATTTTTGATCAGACATAAGGAAAAACAAAAAATCTCCTGCTACTAGTGCTCCCTTCAAAACTTTCACTCATCAACAAAACCAGGATGTGTAGCTAGGGTAGGACAGCACTCAGCCTGCACTGTAAGAAGCAGTGGGACAGACATGGCAAGTGCTTCTCTGAAGAGTTACATTACCTGCAGATGTCATAGTCCTCTGTTCTTTCATGGACAACTCTCCTGGATATTTGTGAACAATTGCCTTGCAGAAACACTTTCCACTATGAGGAGAAAGTGATGAACTCCTCTTCCACAGCAGCATTCTCTTAAATTCTCCCCTACGGATTTGAGGGAATTTTTTTCCCTTCCTCTCTGTTCCATATATTTATGATAAATAAATTAAAAGGGTTCTTCCCTAAGCGAAATACATTTAATTCAATTTTCTAGCATTTAATTACTTGAAATAAAATTTCAAAAATCTCATTACATTTTCCCTGAGATTTTTCTGAGTTAAGCTATCTGTGCACTAGCTTCAAGCTAAAAGGGTCCTACACCATAAGACAGTGTAGTCTGTGCTTTAGAATACCTGCAAAGCTGGTTTTTGTATAGTTTCTACAGCTGAACAAGTTCACTATACTTAAAATTCAATGAATCATTGTTCACACCATTATTCACATCACTTTTTTTAAAAGCTCTTTGCCTGTGAAACCTGGGTTGTTTGTCATTCCTACACAAGCTGACATACAATTCCTGAGGTTTCCATAAGCTTCTACATTGACGTAGCTGAAAAATTTCAATGCACCTTTTTTTTTCTGTTGTTACACTGCAGTCACACAAACCTCAAAGTAACTAGGTGCCTCTGGTTAGGAGCAACAAATAATTTTATTAAAATTTTTATTTACGTTGAAAGTTTGGCCTGTTATGTTCCATGGGTTATTTAGTGTAAAGGAAATGATGGTGTCAAGTGACCAAATCCAACATAATAAAAACCCAATATTTACTCGATTTTTTTAAAAAAAATAGTCATTTAAATATATATAAAACCTCAGACTGATATTTGGCTCTGAAGTGCAAAATCAGCTGAAGCACTCCAGATATCTGTGAGATGAAATAGTGCATGTAATTCACTAGCCAGTTGAATACCTTTGGACTAATTTGGCATGCCTCCAAGTTACGAACTCAGGAATGAAAATTGTTTAATTAGTGTAAGCAGAGAAACCCTTCTGAATTTATAATCTGAAAGCACTAGCATTGTCTGCATGTTGATTTTTTTCCTCTCCTTTCAGCAAATGGTAGTGAGGTCCACATTAGCAATGTGCGCTATGAAGATACAGGAGCGTACACTTGCATTGCAAAGAATGATGCGGGGGTGGATGAAGATATTTCTTCTCTCTTTGTGGAAGATTCTGCTCGAAAGACTCGTAAGTATTGTGAGAGGTATAAAAGTACATGTCGCCCACACTCAAACATTTAATCAGTATTAAAACTGTGAAACATTAAATAAATTGAGTTTGTGTAGATCGCTGATTTAAAAAAATAAAGTTCAATTAATGGTATCCACGAGTCACCGAAGAGTGTGCAATCTGCACTATATTTAGAAGTAAAATGAAATCCCTGATGCATTCTGTGAATCAATGTATTTTTTACATTGCTGGTAAAGTTTTGATAGTTTCCTCATGATAGTTGTGTTGCATATGAAGGGAATGTGAAGGGGAAAAGGAACTGGGTATCTGTATATGGCGACTATTAGTGTGTTTTCCAGTGGTTGATGGGGGTGTGAGAGAAAGACCATTTTTTCCTGTGTGTTCTTGAGATATACCAAGAGTCAAAATTGGCCCTCATGACATGAAAGTGATCATAAAACTTGATCTCACCTACTGAAGTGCCCAGCAGGTCCAGATCAGTTCCAGCCTGCCCATGCTGTCTTGTACCTGGATGACTGTGGTTCTTCAGGAATGCGGAGCAACAATGAACGCATTCACTTGCTACATTGGGAGTTGAACGTGCTAAAGAAATCACTATCACTACTAACAAGTAGCTTTCTTTTTCCTCTGTTAAATGGTAGTGGGATTTACAAACCCTGCTTACCTATTATTTGTCTAACTTGGTATTTCTTTCCTCTTACCTCACTTTGCTTAGGAAAATCCATTCCTGAGTTTATACTTCACCCATTTTTTGTTTGATTGGTTTGGTTGGTTGTTTTTTTGTTTGTTTGTTTTTTCTTTTGAATCTGTTACTTTAATGAATACCATATATTTGTTAGAAATACATCTAGTAAAATGATGGTTGTCTTACTAGTGAGTGTGATTGCTTTAACTTAAGACATTCTTGTTTATTTAAAAGCTTATTCAACAGTGCCAAGTACTCTGCAGGATACCAGAGGCAGAATTAGTAGCACTGCAAGTCTGCCTGACGCTTCCAAGCCACAGGACATTGAGTTCTGTTACATGTAGGTTTACTATGCTTTAAATGTTTCAGAGGAAATCTTCCATGCAGGAAAGTTTAATAATCTAAATGTTGATATCTTTACTTAGCTGCTTTTTAGTAACACTAATTAATTGTCTTTTAAAAAGTCTTAACATGGGGTTTTTTAAGTGTCATAAAAATTATTGCTCAGACATTTCTGGGAGGGCGCCTGAGGATAAGTAAGTTGTTTGATCATGCAGCGTTTCTGGTAAGCTGGTAATGTGAAATAGCTTGACCACTTCGATTTGCCTTTTGCATTGTACAAAAAATGTTGTGAATTTTGCCAAATTTCAAGACCCTGGTGAACTCTAGTTTGTGTATTTTTGGTTAAAACTTGTTTGGCCTTAACAACAAAATATTTGTAGCCAACCATCCAGTTTCAAAGTGTTTTAGTTAAGTAATTTTATCTTCTGAAGACCTCATCTGCTGTGAATATGTAGGGTATCCACAGCAATGCAAAACACTTTTTTGAGGACTTGTAATGTGGTGTAATAATTTTAGGTCTGCTACCTCAGCAGGATTTGTAAAATCACATGCCATGCAATGAACACAGCTTGCTACAAATGCTTTAGTATCTACTAGCAGTAAGTTTTTAGGGTGACCATTGGTGTCATGAAAGATGTAAATGAAGGAAGACAGAATATAAACCAAATTATTTCTAAGACAATTCATCCAAAAGATATAGTCATCTTTCTTCCTATAAAAGTAATTTACTCTACAAGTTCAATGTTGTATGTTGAAGGGAAGCATTTTACCATTATGTTCTTTGGTGTTTGAACATGGTTTCCTAAGAATTGGTCCATGTGTAAATACTCATATAACCCACAGAAGCGTAATTGTAACATTCAAATTTAGGTGTAGCAGATATTTACGTTTTAAAGTCCAATTTGCTCAGACACCCATTTCGGTACATGCGAGAAGACTAAGGTACATACTAATAAAAATAGCACTGTTGACATCTACAAATTACCTTAACAGGTACAAATTTTTATAGATGCAGTTTAAAAAACTGCTGCTGTTTTTAAAAAAATTCTATTGCAGGGAGGAGTTGCTAGCATCAGAGAACTGATATTAGGAGTGGAAGGGCCTCAATATTAACTCTTCTCCACTTGTTTTTGTATTTTTTCCCAAAATTCTTGTTCATGCATGAAATTAGGTATTATTAGGGAATAAAATTACATAGGTAAAACCACTTGGATAGGAGTTGGGGCTTTTTTTTTTACCCCACCCACACATATTAAGCACAGTGCTACAGCTACTTTAATTTCAGGCCTGCTGATTAGGTAACAAGTTACATTCTAAAGATAGTCTCTGGTGAATGTAAATGTGTTTCCGTATGATCTGATATAAACTATTTCCGTCATCGATGACATTTTCATAAATTATTTTGCTTTTATCCTCCTTTAAGAGAATAAAGCAGACACATTTACTTTTTAAGTTTGGTTTTTTTTTTCATTCCTTACTAGAGATCTCCCTTTTGGAAATCTTAGGTTAGTGCTGTGAATAAAATAAGATCAAATTCTCACTAGCTTGTCAGTTAATCTGGGCTTTTCTCCTTTGTGATGTCACATAAGATAAAAATCAAAGCTAAATAAAAGCATTTCTGAACATTGAGTTGATTTGCTATTGAGAGTTTAGTGAGAACTTTGCAGTTGAGTTCTAAAATATAAAGTACAGTTGTACTGCCTTGAGCATGGCAGTGATTTCAAAAACCACATAAGAAATACAGAACATGATTCCATTACCAGTGCATGTATTTTATTTCCTAGAAAGTTTAATAGTCAAATGAAGCGTTCACTTTTGTACTTATCTGACCCATTGTTTATGTGCATGTGAAAACTTTTGCAATTTTATGTTACTTTGCACAATAAACTAAATTTTTATTATTTTTCTGTGGAATTTCACTTTCAATGCATCCCAAATTTATGGAAAACCCATTTCAGTGCTTTGAGAAAAAAATAATATCTGTGGCAGAAAGGGAAAGGCTAGTTCATTTCTTTGTAAATGGGTAATTTAAACAGCTCCTAAGAGAAAACATTGTATTTTCTGGTACCTCTGACTAAATTAAAATCAGTGTCATTATGGATAAGAAGATGTTTAAATAATAAGCGAACCGTTCCCTCACCTGTCTGTTTAAAAATGTTATCAGACTGCTAGGTTTTCATAATTCACAGGATTTTTTCAGATGCATGTAATGCATTTGTCTGTATTATAAAGAGAAAAGAAGTGAATGGCAAAGCTATACTGAATTGTGGGAATGTGATGCTAGTAGGAAAAATAAAGTTATACAATGCAAACTATGAATTGAGGGTGCTAGGGACTTGTTTATTTTAAAGTTTCCAGTTTCAGAAATTTGAAATCCAGTTACCAAGAAAAGTCAGTATACTTTTATGATAATGGTTCATCATCAGGATGGCAATCTAGATGGAAGTGAATGGAAAATACTCTGAAAATGCCTTGTCATCCAGATCTGTTCAGTAAATGTCAGCACTGAACACAGAACCATTGTTCTGTTTCACATAGGTAAAATTTTGAATAGCGGATGACAGTCTCTAGAATAGTTTGGCCTCTTCTTAGCACATCAGCCTTTTTCAATGGACACTAAAATTAAGACTTCTGAAAATATGTTTTCATTTTAACATTGTCTTAGGTGAGAGAAATGAAATTATTTTCTTTAAAATACTTTAATTTTAGCTGTGCCTTTTACCAATGAACTCATTCCGTAGCTGAAATTTGATTGGTTGATTTATTTAACAAGTATGTACCAGCACATGGATCCTTTTTGGTAGATTTGTGAAGCTATAATGGAAAGTTTTAGTTTGTATTACCTATATAAATGTCTCTTATAAGTACTGGTGAGAAATGTCTACTGCTCTCTTTTATCAGATCCTGTTTAATTCCTCTGATGTTGGCAATAGCAGTAGTATCTAAAATACTTTTGAATGTGAGAACTGTGCTGTTTTTATTCTCTAGAGACTGCAAATTCTTTTTTTGCTGTGAATTCCATTTTCCCTCAAGCTTGCAGTTAAAGCCATTGAGAATGAGATAGCTGGTCTGGGTGATAGCTGAATAACCCCTGCGGTGACTGGTAAAAACATTCTGGGGATTAATGACCTGGTCTAAATCTCATTGAAGACTCAAGAGTCTCCCCTACTGTCATGATCCTCTAATAATACCTGAGAGAGCTCAGCTGTGTTGGAAGGAGTGTTTGGAGTAATCGCATTTGTAAATACAAATAGCAGTTTAAAATCTGATTTTAGTTTCATTCCAACGTATTTTTATTTTTCAGAGCAGGTATTGCATGGATTCATAGATTCCATGCATGATGGAACCATTTTATCTAACTCTATTCTATCTTCTACATTTCACAAGACATTAAATTGCATTCTGTTCTGCCTGAATACAGATCTGATGCTTTGTTTGCCTGAAGTGTATCCTTACAGACATGCATATACCTGAGTCAGGCATGCAGAGTCAAAAAATCACTCATTTCTCTTGATATTCTGCTTTACTTATTAATCAATTTCGCTATTACAGAATAATGCTTAGTTTCCATTTTGAAGTCAGTTTTTCCTTCAGTTGCCTTCTTTCAGTCTCTCTCTTTTTTTCCCCCCAAAAAACTGACCTCTTAAGAATTGTTGTCCTATGCATATATGAATATTGATTGCAAATTCTCACACACATGATATATAGGTCTCTAATAATAAGACCATTACTATAGTACTCAGTCTTTTTGTCTTGAGAATTCTGATTGGTTTTGGTACAGTTTGTTTTTTTTTAAAAAATGGGAACTGCTCTTTGCAGAAGCAAATGTATTATTTGTTTCTTTAATGTTCTGGAAAGAGAAATATATATTTGATAATTTTTTCTTCCACAGCTATGGATCCTTTGTCACTATTTTCCACTAATATCAGCAGTGGAAGTTTGTTTATGCATATGTCTCCAATATGCTATCAGACCTCACTTTCTAAATCCTGTTCCTTCTCACCTCAGTTAGTCGTAGTCTGTTTTTGTTTTCCAATACATCTACATTTCCATTTGGATATAACAAAATTAATTATTTTGGAGATGAACTTGACAAAGTCTTTCAAACAATTTCTTAGAACTTTTATCATTACAAATAATTCACAGACTTCTTAGGAGATAATTTTGTATTTGTTTACAGATGACTGATGAAAGTTGTTAAGACACAATTCACTACCTGTTGTTCTGGACATGCTCCAGAACTTTCTTCTTCACCTTTTACTAATGATTTAACTACCTTCTCAGATTAATTATTTCAGCAGTTTTTAATTCAATTAACATATACTTTACCATTACTAAATAACTCTAGAAATTAATCAGAATATTCTGTGTTAACAAATCAGATGTTTAGAAAAATTATGGGTTACAACTATGCAAATTTTTACATTACCAAAATCCTATTTACATAAAAAAATATAACCAGGTTTGTCTGTGAAGTCCTGGTCTCTGTTAGACCATATTAGCTGACTTATAATTGTATTCTTGTTTTTTGATCTCTTACTGAATTTAATTGTATGAAAGTGTTGTCTGTTCTTTTATCTGGGTCATATACCCCAGTTTAACTAGCCTACAGCTGCTTGAGTTATTAAGTTTCAGGAAGTGGGGAACTACTAGGAGCAGATATAGTGCTTTTATGGCACTCTTAAAATTTATGATGTATTCTGATTTTTTTGCAAAACCAATAGCACCAAACTAAACATGTGAAACAACTTTTAGCAAGTATTTCTATGCACTGCGTTTGGACCTGGATATTTTAAATATTTGTCTTGATTACACATAATTTACCCTCCTTTTTGTTCCTTTGTAAGGTAGAAGATATTCAGTCAGGCTCTGTTTTCAACTATTATCCTGCTGCTACACAAATACAGGACAAAAATATTTATAGATACATATTTTCAACAGAACATTAAAAAACCCAAACTAGTTCATAGCAGTACAATTTAAACCTTGAATAGCTCTGATATGACAATGCTTTTCTTCTACCTTTAGCAGCAATCTGTGATGATTTCCAGGGTTTTTGCTGCTTCAGTGTATAAAGGAATGTCAGACTGCTGGAACTTCTGTTAGCTGAAAAATGGGATTTCATCATAACTAAGACTACTTCTTTTCTTAAGGACTCCAATTTCTCTCTTTTTGTAAACAAGTTCTATATTCTACTGCCCAGCATCCCTGCAGCAACTGATAAAAGATGGCTTTTTGTTTTCTAGCTTGTCATACGTGCAGATATATTTTAAGGGACTCTCAAACCTTTTATTAATGGGTAGCTTTCTCCTCCATACTACTGGATTTAGCGTCATTTAAAGCATGAACACACAAATGGCCAACTCCACTGTAGATTTCTGTTGATGACTACATTTGGTAATCACAAACACAGATTGGATCAAACCAACTCCTAGAAGCCATAGGGCAAACCAAAGTCATCATCTTGCTGTTGTTGAAATGCTGGAAGCTGAAGAATTTGAATGTAGAAGAAAGATATTTTGGCAGTGTATCTTGACAATAAATTTATCAGAAGGTGGAGTGGGCGACATGTTACTGCCTTTTTTGTTGATACACAGTACAGTAATTCACAAATAGAGGAGGAAGGAATTACAACTTCCATCTGTGGGATTTATTTATTTAATGAGGTTCCATTGCGATAGTAGTAAAACCAATTTCAGTTTTTAGTCAAAGTAACATTAACCGAATATGGAATATAATACATAGCTAAATATACCAAATAAACCATTTTGTTAACTCAGGAAAAAGATACCAAGGAGGACTTACACTAATAGGGGAATATTTAAAAGAAATAATGGAGTAGAATATATTGGTGTAATCTGATACACATATGGAACATTAAATTACACTGCATACAGAATTTTTTTTCTAAAGAGGAAAATCTGGCAGTGTAAAAAGCAGGAAAATAATAAATATTCATCATCAAAGACAAGTGAATATTTTCAGGGGTAATTTTCAAGTACTTAAAATTTTTATCTTAGTTACTAGTAAAATATTTTGAATTAAAGTAACTTCAAAAATCTGTATTTTTTTTGTTTTGTTTCTTGATGACTTTGACAGGTTCATCAGTTGTGCTTTAGTTTCTTTTCTGTTTCAGTTTAGGGTAATTCTACCATACTGGAGCCATAGATGATAAAAGCTCATGCTGTTTCCTTTAAAATGAAATAGTTCTGTGGGTTTGTTATTTTTTATTTTTTAAAATATTTAAATTTCTCTTCGTTATTTCCAAAAAATTGTGTTACAAAGTGCAGTTCAGTTTGCCATTGATTAAGATGACTTAGGTGTTTCGCTTAAATTTTATTGAGACATATGTATGTACCTTGGGGAGACAACTGGCATGATAGATAGTTATCAAGTAAAGCTATTAAGACATTTTCAAGACCAGTCTGAGAGTATTTGATGATTTTTTAATATTTAGTAGGTTTTATTTTGGTTATCCACCATAGGCTCTTGTGTTACTGCATTCACCCACTATGACATCATCATATATGGCAAGATAATTTATCCTTTAGATTCTTTCCCCTAGTCACAAAAAGCAGAACAAAAGTTCTCTGCCGCATGCATCTTAGGAGTACATTTTATAAAAAATCATATAACTGTTCCATGCCATTAGTTAGCTCTATTTCTAACTGTGCCTTTTTTAGGTAATTTCATAGTCCTATCACCTAACGAGATTATGTGATCTGAATGCTACTGACTTGACAGGTTTATGGCCATCATAAGCAACAAGACATCTCCATTGTCTAGAACTGGGAATAAGACTAAAAGCCTTTTGACTGTGATTTATGGCCTAAATTCTCTCTGAAAGGCTTTATGCAATTTTAATAGAATCTTCCTGTCACATCTGATACTGAATGGTACCTATTTACCTAATTTCCTGAGATAATTTATGCTGGCATTTTATTTTATGGCAGAGCTAAACAAGTTTATACTTGTTGACAGCATCGTAGGCAAAGACTTCATTTCAAACTTCCAAGTAATTCAGCTCATGAGCCATTTTTTCTTCCTGCTAATGTAGACTATGGGAAAGAACTTATACATGATTCATTATAAAGAGTTATACAAAATACAGAAAAATAAGCTAACATGTTCATATTTGAACAAAATTGAAGTGTCAACTGTTGACTTTTAACTGATAAATAATAATCTAATATACATAAACCAGATCTTTGGTTATTAGCTAACCTGAAATGAAATTAAAGTGCATGTCACATAAGAACAGACTGGAATTTTGAGAGAATTTTTCATGACAATTTTTTTCAAAATAGTTGAAGCAAGCAATAGAAACTTTAAAAAAAGTGTTGGCTTCACAAATAAATTAGTTTTTATATATTTGCATTTGTATATAAACCAAACAAGTCTGAATTTCTTATAGAAAAAGAATGAAAGTAAAAGCAATTATGTGCATAACTTTTTTCATTCAGCTGGATTGTGGAAGCTGAGCAAAAAGTAATTCATGTCAACCTCATCTTCACTTTTAACACAATTATTTTTAATATACAAATAATAATTAATACGTGATTCAGCAAAGAGATAGTAATTATGGTATAGATTTACCCTGTAACATGAGGGTAAGTGTTTATACGTTACAGATGTGAGAAAAGAGAGTAAGTAACACTCTCTATCATCTGTGTAGGAGTAATCAAAACAGTTGACAGGTGGTGGCTATCAGTGAAGTAAGGAGACAACATGCCTTTAAACATCTTGAAATTACTTTTTTGAATGCAATTGAAAGTGCAGAAGATTATAATAGGACAATTCTGAAAAATAATGTTGAACTACACATTTTTGTCATATGACTTACTGCATTTTCCTCATTGTCCTATTTTCTATTACCTCGACTTGTGACCTCTTGCCATCATGGAATTGAAGGCATTAAAAGGGACAGTGGTTTCCTATCTGACGGTGCAAGGCTTAGAACAATCAGCTGATATGAAACTGCTGATTTTTTTATCAGCTTTTAAGTTCTGATAGAAATTCAGGTAAAATATTTACAAAATATTGAATGCAAAGCTTGTGTTTTGATGAGATAAAACTTGGAATTAAGAACAGTGGTTCTGTATTCATGAACAATCATTATTTGCATTTTCCCCTGCAATTTTTTTATTTGGAATATTATGTAATGCAGAGAAGTGTCTTTTTTCTGGTTTCCCCTATTTTTAAAGCCATCTTAAACTGCATTGTTCTCTTAGTGCAGCAAACAAAGAAATTTTTCAGATATTAAGGTTTTAATTGATATCCATTTTATTTGAGTATGTCTGGATATATAGTATTGCATGCTGATTACTGAAAACTTGAACAGCTAATTATAATTCCAAAAGGAAGTATAAGAGCTGCATTTAGTCTTCAAACTCACTCAATGTCGATTTTACATGCACACATACACACTTTATTTCCAAAATGCATTGAATGTTTTAAAAAAGAAAAGTAGGGAGGAAGAACACTAGTTGACATAGTTGAAATCTTTGAAGTTGTCTTTTGAGACAGAAAAATGAATGTAATGACATTTATTAGCATTGCAATAAGGAAGAAAAGGATACAGAATTTATTTGAAAAGTGATGTTGTAGTACCCTCATTCATTTTGTGCTAGAAATACCATGGCTTTTTGCAATTGCTGTTTCCATCCAAAGTACATAAGAATTTACACTGCTATTAGTCTGCTGCAGAATTTCATGAATTACTAAGGACAGAGTTTAGTGAAATATGTGCAACCTATTACGATTCAACCAACACAGACGATGTATAACAAAGATGAAGAGCAGGCATTCAGATGTTATGTTAGCTGCTCCTAATCAAAGGCTGGGGCTGTACACATAACCATAGAATAGCTATGTAAGGACCATGAAGAGTGATTTTTATGAAGCTGTAAGTGTGCTTAAAAAGAAAAGGAAAAGAAAGAAAACCTCTTTCAATAAAACTTGGATTCTCCCTTGTTTTGTGCTGCTGGGGGAGGCGGGAGAGAGATGAACAATGCAGACTTCTTTTTGATAACAATATAAAAGGCCTAACAACAAACGGTGTAATAAAATAGCTGTTTTAATAAGATATAATAAAAAGAGGAATATAGATAGTGAGTAAATCTTGCAACCCTTCACGTGCTGGGCATCGTGGATTTATGCAGCATGGGATTAATTGTGGGTGGATTTTGCCACAGCAAACTGTGCAGATCCTGTCCATGGAGAGGTTCCCTCTCCCTCCCATGCTGTGGTGGTTTTATCTGGTGTAACAAAGAAACCCATATATCTCCTGGCAGGCTGCAATGTTATATTTGTCATAAGACCCAAGAGTGTGCAGCACAGGCTTTTATGGGCATTCCAGCACACACCCTTGCAGCGGGTACCCATGTGACATCCAGGCTTCCCAAGCCTTAAGTACAAGGCCCCGTGTAGCGGACATAGCCTACTTAAGGTAACAAACTTCTGGAATATAATATCTTCTGCAAGGCTCACAGTGTACTTTTTTTGATACTATTTAATAACTATATGGAATCAGGGCAAGAGAGATGATGATATTCTGTCTTGAAACCAGAACATTTTGCTGAGATCTATCAATAATTATGTATTCTTACATCATGAAGTCTACAAATGTTTGACAATTTAGTATAAAGTGTGGCTGAAAATGTTAATTTTTGCTTAATCAAAAAGGAAGGAAAACAATATGTTCCTTAGCATACTTTAAGTCTATACTTGTTGTACTTGTTCCATCACTGAACTCTTTATCTCAAGACTTGACATCTTTCCTGAACATAAGTTATAGGTCTGATTAAAAAGTAAGTGAGGTGTCTTGATCTGTTCAGAGAGATGGTGGCTGTTGTTTATGATTTTATATTGCATTCTTAAATTTTGTCTCAATTTTCTTCCAGCTGATTTGCTAATTTTAAAATTAATATGTGAGGCTTTTAAAACACTTTTATTATCCTGCCCATTTTCTTCAGCAAAGCTCAGAATCATACATATCATTTTGCATTAACACAAATTAATGTGTTCTGTACTTAGCATCTTAAATCATTTTTTGATCCTGTGCAATTCCATACAGCTGCATAATTGTAATATTTTAATAATTGTAATATTATAATTACTTTTTATTTTCTTTTCTATGTCACCCCTAGAAAAACACTGATAAACTTGAGAACATTATGGCTGAATTTATGGGACCTCAAGTGCCATGTATTACATGGTTATTTCCTCACAATGTGAAGAGAAAACTAATTTTAAAGGAAATCCTCCAGGTTGCCCCGGGGAAATCAATTTTTCTTTATGATATAAGAAAGGCTGTGTAAGATAACATAGCAAGTACAGAATTGTGATCTGCATCTGGAGCCACTGTTTGGGCATGTAGGGATAAACTTAAAAGTTCCAGCACCCATTTGGAGCTGAGTCTGGTGAATGACATAAAGGGCAAAAGATGGGCTTGTACAGAGACATCAGCAGGAAAAAGATGGCTAAGGGTGAATGTGGCCCAACTGAGTGGGTGAGGACCTTGTGGCAAAGGATATGGAAGGGAACAAGTTGTACTGAAGGTTTCTTCACATTGGTCTTTCCTGGCAAAACTGTTCCTAGGAATGTGACACCACTGGGAAAGTTTGAGAAGGAAGTCATCCGCTGGCAAGGAAGCCATATCCATGGTGTATAGGATCTGATTGAGACCATTTACACGAAGGGGACTTTCACAGGTGAAAGGACCTGGATAGGATGCACCCACAAGCACTGGACAAACTGGCCCATGGCATTGGGAGGCCACTCTGGACAATCTATGAATGATCATGGTGATTGAGGTGGTTCCTGCAGACTGTAAGACAGCCAGTGCCGCTCTTCAAGGGCAAGAGGGAGAATCCAAGACACGATAGGTCCATCAGCCTCACCTTGGCTTCTGGAACGGAGATGGAGCATTTCACCCTGGAAACCATTCCCAGAACCAGAAGGTGTTTAGGAGCAGTAAGCATGGATTTAGAGAGGAAAAAATTCCTGGTCATCCTGACAGCCCTCTGCGGTGAGGTGACTGGCAGGGTGGATGTAGAGGATGTTGTTTAGCATGTCCTTAGAAATCTTTTGGATACCCTCAAAGTCAAACCCATGAAGATCAGGCTAGATACATAGACAAGGGAGTGAATCCAACACTGGCTGAAGTACCCGACCCAAAGGCCTGCATCATATCCCAGGGCTGTTTTTTCCATTTCCTGTCTGTTGAAGTACAAATTATATTTGGGAAAATCATAGTATCCAGGCCTTTCCTGGAGTGATATTTCCTGTTCTCACTCCCATCTTTCAGCTGTCAGCAGCTGAGAAACTTCTGTGTACCAAAATAATTTTTAATAATATGTTTCATTGCTTTTTCCAAACTTTTTTTTTTAAAGCATACTAATGTTTTTGTCTTTTGCAACACTATATTTCAATGAACATCCCAATTTCATTATGTGTGCATATGTGTTTTCTGTGTGACATATGTGTTTTCTGTGTTGTATACCTTTCGTTTAAGCTGTTTGGGTATTTTTTATTTCTTAAAATCATTACTTTGCAATATGCTTTGGTTTTCAGTGATGGTGTTTTAAAATTTTTCTTCTATTGCATGCTGAGTTCTAAATATTTAGAATTTGAAAAAATATATTTTATTTGTTTTTTCCCTCTGCAGACAGAAAGAGCAATATTAGGATAATATAATTTTCATGGGACTCAGAGGTCTAAAATCCAATTGTAAACAACATGGCCAAATAAAATTTATGTTTTCACAGAAAATCAGTGTAAACATTTAGTTGGTTACCATGCCATCTTCTACTTCCACTCTCGTCTTCCCAAGATAATGGCAAACATTATGCGACGTGACAACTTTGGTAGCATGGTTGCTCTACAGCCATACAGAAGAATATCTTGTGTATATTTTAATTTTGCATATCTCTCATAATTATGTCCTGAACTCAATCTCTTCAAAATCCAGGGTTTAAAGGAAATTATGAAAATTGAATCACCTGTCATTAATATGCATCATTTATGTGCATGAAAACTGCACATGCTTTTTTGTAATGGGTTATGAAGCACACTATTGATACTGGCTAATGGAGTTAGCTTGGGGGAATTTAGTGTGAGTGATGGGGTTTACCCTATCCCAAATAGCTGCTATGGCTAAACACAATTTTGTCATGTGACATAGAGAACTATCGTTAATTCACTGTTTCCATTGGTTTACCTGTAGGAGTATTTTACTGAATCAGAGGTTAAAGCATCATAATTATTTCAGAATTAATGTATCATTTCTTGTTTTATCTTGTTCATTTGTATTTTCTGTTCTTTCTTTCTCTTACATGCTGCAGTTGCAAACATATTGTGGCGAGAGCAAGGTACTAATGGAGATTACTTTTGTTCATATTTTCTGTATTGTGATGAAATGCTCATCTGTTGTTTATTTTGTGTGTGTGTCTATGTTTGTTCATACTCTACAGTTACAGTAATTACCTACTCCCTTGCAACACTGAGGAATTTCATTTAAAGAAAAATTACAGTGGTAATGAATCCTTTAAAGGCTCATACTTTTGTAAACTGCTTTTCTTTTTTGGGAGAGAGAAGGAAATAAGCTGTTCACAATTTTCAGACAATTGCTCAAAGATATACAAGAAGCTCAGATTTAAAATGTAGACATTTAACTTTTGTTGCCATGATAAAACTTCCAATCAGTCAGCCTGTATGCTGTTGAGATTGATTTTCTTGTATGAATCTCTCTTATTTGACAACATTATAATCTTAAGCAGTTTAAAATTGAGATACCTGTTGTTGCTTAATGAAACCAAACATCTTATACTCAGGAAAGGTTTGTAAATAAATGTTGGGACAGGGAATGGATGTTTGTAATGAACTGAAGGATAAATAGAAATAAAGACACAATCAAGTGGTATAAAAATCATGGAAATTTTATTTACAAGCAGAAGATAGGTATTAATTTTCATATATATGACATAATCTCAAAAATTATTCTTATATTCCAGAAAAATACCGTAATCTAAGTGTTGTCATGTGTTCTCATTTTGTTGTTCTAAGTCGTGTGTTCTTCATCTAAAGTTGAAATTTAGGAATTAATATATTTCAGGAGTAAGAAATTGTTTCAATTATTTCCATTGGAAGATTGATAATACAAGTGAATAAGATAATAAGTGGATCAGGCTTTGTTGTGAATTCGTGTTAGAAATGGTATTTCTGTAGACTTTTTAAAAATTGGTTTTAAATTAATTTAAAAATTCAAAAATCTGATATTTCATTTGCCTGTACATAGTAACCTTTGGCATTCCCAGTGTATTTATAAATACGAACTAGTTTTATTTTTTTATTCATTTTACCGGTTGCTCAGCTGGTACAAACAATCATCTCCCTAATTGTGGTGGAGCTCAGCTGTGATCCTCCTGCTCTATTGGCCTTGCAGAGTGCAAATGATGTGTTTAGAGTTTCATGCAATTCCACTGTTAATGATTGAACTGATACGCAACATGATTGTACCAAATTCTCAAAAGTATGGTGTTCTCACCTCTTGTTGAGAAAGTATCAATTATGTTTTATCTCAAATAAAACTGAAAACGTGATTAGTATCCCCTTGATTTTTTTAGGTGATTGTCTTTTCAAGTCAATTTGTTGCCTTCAGTGGTTAGAATGCACCTAGGAAAACTTAAATTCTATGACAAAAAAAGACCAATTAAAAATAATAGCATACCACAGGGCTTATGGTAAAGACATTCAAGTTTGTCTGTGACTAATATGAAACTAAACAAAAAGCAATTTATAGTAGCAGATTTTGTGTCTCCTGCAGCAGATTTTCTCAATCTCTCCTGCATTTCTCATTGGCCAATACTTGTGTTTCCAACAAATGCTCTTACTAATTACAACACTGGAAATATTTCACAGGAGGGCAACACCCTGAAGATGCCAATAAACATCACCACAGACTTCTCTGGGCCATGCATACTCTGCCATTTTCTGTTATCAAAGTAGATAGGAGGGGAGGGATGGGTGATTAGTAGGACACTCAAGATCATGAAACCATACGTAGGCCTTGGTGCCTACAGATATTTCTATATCAAGTGCACAAAAATTTTATCACAACCACTTGCATCAGAAAATCTGAAAGGATTTTGAAGGTACGTGTGTATTACAGTAATAATACAATAGATAAATAAATGCAAATATATTCATATATATGCAAAAGAACCCCAACCACCACCATTTTTTTTAAAAAAAATCAGTGTTAGCTAGTTTTAAGTATCAATTTAGTCTAAATAAAGCAAATCTATTTGTCTATTGCTTCTGGCACTGCATTAAAAATTTGCAGGATTGTATTTAGTGGGAGGAGGATTGCAAAATTAAGTCTTTAAAGGAATAGCTCCTGTAGTTCTGAAAAAGTAGCTTGCCTAGGTGATTAGATATTTATGCAGATTAGATATTTGTACAGGTATCTGTAGCCACTGACTCAAATTAAGAGTTTTGGGTCGTAGTAAGTTGGAAAGGGGAATTAACTAATTGGATCCACAGGTAAAGGTTTGTTATATGAACTGACTTCCTTAACTTGGTATTGAAATGGAAGAAGGACATTTCATACTGTGTGTCCGTCACTGATTTTGTAGAACAGTTTTGTAGAATGTTATTATCCAGACTTTGGAAATAAAGCCTTAAAACTTTGGGCTGTTTATTAGACATAAATGTTATCTGTACATTGGAAATCTTGCTTTGGAGTATTGGTACCTGAGGTGGAAGTTTAAGGAGCCTGTTTATCAAATGGCTGGGTCACCTGGGGCTGTCGGCTGAGTTGCTTCCTCACATTCTGGTATTGCTTATCCTGCTAAAAACTGTACTATACTTCAGCCAGTGAGATGAGGGAGAAGGGTAAACCCTGTTTAGTCCCCAGCCAGGTTCACATATTCATCCCCAAGACACAATATGCCAGTTGCTCAGCTAGAGATCTCTACACTGTGTTCACTGGTAAAGGCAGCCTAACATCAGTCAGGCTTATCTGCAAATTCCAGCTGTTCTTACATGATACAATATCAGGCATTTTCTAAAGAGAGGCCTTAACATACTTAACTTGTCTTATCTAGCCTGTGTGGTTTATCTGCCAAGGCACACCAAAGTGCCAGTGGCCAGAGTGGGCATATTGCCCTGAGTATGCCCTATGCTCTGAATAGACACGACTGGGGAGTTTTCCATGAACCTAAGCCTGCTTCTATGTTACACCAAATGCACCACAGACAAATTTCTCTCCCACTTTTTGGTAACCTATTAATAGTTAAATTTGGTATAAAGTAAGGAAAACCCTGCTTGGAGACTGCCCCTCCTTTCTTTCTGGGAAAATTTGGCCAGAAATGGGAAATGATTCCGCAAGATTTCTCAAAGATTAATTTAACTTGTGTGTTTTGGGTATAGGCTGAACATCTTCTGCATATTATTACGTTTTAAGCAACTGTATTGGCTATGTGATTCCTTTTATGTATGTGTGTACATGAATACATGCATACATACATACATACATACATAAACATGCATTTTCCCTACCCCCTCTTGATTTTCTCATTATTTTGTTTTATATTAAGACCTGTTCTCTGTCTGTTAAGGTTGGTTTTCCTTCAGAATTTAGCATAAGCAGAATTTCAGATTCAAATTTCTTTTTCCTGGGTTTCACTTCTCTGTGTTCCTATACCACGCATCGTTAAGTCAAGTGGAAGCTTAGGTCCTGTGCTCAGGATAAATGCCCATTTTTACCATTGTAGCCAACAGTTTAGCTGTCAGAATGGTCATAGTTATAATTTCATGAGTACTATGATTTTCTTCAAAGAATTTTATGAATATGAACGGATCACCCATTGTAGCATCCACATTGCGAATCAACAACTGTTGTCTTAGTTGGCACATGGAAAACTAACGGGACTGTCCTTTTCTGTGGTCATAACCATGATCACAGATATTGTGAGACTTCATGCTACACATCTGGTCCCCACCTTCTCCACAAAGCTTAACATCATGCCTTTCATCAGCAAAATCGTAGAAGAAGGATTGAATAGTTCTGTAAACACCTGTGGCCTTTCAACATTGGCATGAATATCTGCCCAACTCTGTCTTTCTAATAAAATAAAACAGAAATATTTCCTTTTCTGACTGAAATATCAAGTAAGGGTTTATAACAAAGACTCTGGTCTTCTCTTTCCATGTTATACAGAAATTATGTTAAGTCTTCCATTCCTGAGCAAAAGAAAAAAAAAATATATAGAGAGAATTTATATTAATTTGATTTCAGTGTAGATGATTTCACAAGATCACTTTTATTGCTGCAGCTGTCAAACGGTGTATTTCTAGATCTGTATTCATAAAGCCACTGTCTTGCCAATGGAGAAAATTATGTGAAATTCTGAATACTGTAACAGTTTTGTTTTAGTTTTACAACAAAAGATCCCATAGGTTTAGCTGTATTACCGCTGTACGCATTAACGAATTGATCTCATACCGATCTGTGATTAGGTTTTTAGATCAAGACAAGGATTTTCTTTGTCATTGTTTAATTTTATACATTTCAATGTGTTTTTGTCCCTAAGGTCTGGGAATTGGGAACATGTTTTATGTTTTTTATGAAGATGGCATCAAAGTAATACAACCAGTGGAATGTGAATTTCAGAGGCATATTAAGCCTAGTGAAAAACTCCTCGGTTTTCAGGCAAGTTGTTTTTAAAAATCTATTTGTAGTGTTTTCTCAATTATGATTTTCTTTACATAAGAATTCATTATTACTAGTTTAGTGTTTTCTGCTTGATGAATTCAGCCATGTCTTCTGAATTAATAAAAAGCTTATAATGGTGATCTCAAAATTTCTTGTATTTTCCTCTATTAAATTCAAACTTTCAGTCTCTCTTTTCAATTGAATATTGCCTGAATACTTTTGCAACCCTTTTCTTTCTTTGGCTGTCTTTTTCCTTTCCCAGTTCTTTAATAGCTCTGTATATCTGAATTTGTTGTTGGGTTTTTTTGTTTAATCCCCACCAGCTCCCCACTTCACACCCACGGTTAAGTTCATCTTAGTGAATCAGGGATTGATTCTCTCTATTTTAAATATAGGATTTTTGTTGGTGGTGGGAGGGAATGGTTTTAATGGTTTCTTTTTATCCACTGGATGTTTGTCTTTATTAAACTCTCAGCTATCGTGAGGCAAATCCCTGTCCTGGTAAACACTCTCAGAGCTTCCACTGAAGTTAGTAGAGATGATTGATGCTTTGGTTCCAACTTAAAATTCATATACGTAGTTTCAGTAACTTTACTGTTAACATATTTATAGCTGATTTCTCCAAATTCTGGGAATTTATGATGTAGTTTCCCTGAGTAGGATGAATAAAAACACTAGTGTATTCTCAACTTCCATTTATTCTTGTGATGTTTTTCCTTTACTGCTAATCAGATTGCTAGCTGACATGATGCATGTTCCCACAGGAACACTTGGTACTAGTCACTACATTAAGACTTACTCTATATGATCTATCACCTTTCAAAAATAGTAACTTTTTCTCATTTGGATTTGAATGAGTGACCTTGAAATACATACTAAGCACTGAGCTGTACACTTTGGTTTTGGTTTTTTTTTTTCTCTAATGCCTCAATGACAGCAGAGCTAGAGCTGTCTCAATGGAATTTGCTTCTTCAGTTATCATTATTGATGTCAAAGGCTGCTGTACTCAGCAACAAGATTTATTTCAGTGTGAATAATTATGCTTTGAACAGCTAATCATACCTTGATTTGTGCTGCTTAAGTGAAATTAGGTTGACACAGCCAAAAATAAGCCAAAAAACTTTTTTATGGTCGCTTAATTAAAAAGCTGATTATTTAAGAAGTCTGTTAAAATTTTATTGGTCTAAAGTGCAGCCTAGATTTTAAGAGTATTTTTATTTAAATGTGGCAATAATCAGGATGAATAAGTCAGATTTGTTTCCTTTTGGAACCTTTCAAACCTGGAGTAGCATAATAACTTTATTCTCTTGGGGGAAAAAAAAGAAAAGAAAAAAAAAAAGAAAATACCAGGAAAGCAGGCTACTTGATAATTTTAATTTTAAAGTGGGGATGGACTTGTCCTTCTTGAGCTATGTAGGTGTGGAGCTATGGAGGTAGGTGTGGTTAATAAAATAGAAACTAAGATTTGTACTTACATGCATGTCGTTTTGCCCATTAAATTCAAGATATTTCTACTTATTGCTCTGAGCAGTGAAAATACCTTCCCTCACATAGGGTGATTAATAAATATTTATTCTTGCAAGAGAAATCAGAAATATTTAGAAAATATTTCTAAAATATTATGTTTTTCTACTCAGAGTGACATTGTTTTTCACTCTGCATAAAAACAAATAAATTGAGAAATAGTTTTCAGTAAATATTTTGAAAAAACTCCTTTACAAGTACTTTCCTTCTAGAAGCAGAATGAAAAACAAACTTAATAAAATTCCCTGCATATACATTCTTGAAAAAGTTTGTTGACTATGAAGCTTTAGACAACTGTTTTCTCCTTTGAAGAATATCATATATTCCTCAAGCCTCTTTGGAAAGTCTGTTTCCTCTAAATGAAAATAATAAAATAACCCAGTTCTGTTCCAGGATCAGATTTTTATCAAGTTCAGGATGTGATTGTTTAGTGGTAAGAGTTCACATCATAAATTGCTGGTTAGTAATTGCTGGTTAGTAATTCTCTTTGGCTCTGTCATATACTTTTACTAATCAGAGATGTTGGTAAGTGTACAAAGCATACATTGAGGTAGCTTTACACAGCCTTTCACATTAGAGCATCTCCATGACTTAACTATTCACATTAAAGGAAATACATGCTTGCTTAAACCTCTCCCATTTCTTTACACTTTTCTGAATCAGCTGTTCAAGTAAAACCACAGGAGAGTTGTTTATTGCCAAACAGTTGCTAAAGCACAGGAACATTTCCAAATTCAGCAGTGCTGTTTAGATTATAGAAAATGTCTGGATATTATACATGACACTCCAGTGTTCCTCCACAGGTTTCCTGTTTGTCAACAATCTTGAACTGAGCTTCGGTAGAAGAATGAGCTCAGGTGTTTCTACATGGCATTGCATTGTGCTGTGAACAATGCTGCAGTACTTGCACACATACATATTTAGGTATGCTCATTTTGCTAAAGGTAAATGTATTTTCTCACTAGGTATATACTTGAGAACCCTTACCTAAATATTTAATTACCTCTTATGCCACTGAGTGTCAATACAGCAAAACACTTTGGTGTGTATCTAACATGGCTGATTGTGTTTAAAGTGCAGCGAAAGATTTAGTGCTTTACTGGATCGTCATGGGTCACAGAAATTGCAGAGACCATCTTCCTCTCCTTCCCAGAATCTCCGAAATTGCTTGAATCTGCTTAATGTCAAGTGCAACTAGAAATTTATATGTCTGATAGTGACAATTCTAGATTCATAGGGACAGAAATAAACTGATTTCTGTTTTCTGACGTAACTTATTGCTTAGTTAGACCAGCTTTGACAGCTGTTTGTTTAACCTCTTGTCAAATAGATTCTTAACCATGGTTCAAGTGGAGTCTTTCACCTGTTAAATGTCTCGTCATTCTGAAGTGCTTGGGACATTTTCCTCACTAACGTTCAACCTCTATTTATCCTCTGTAAATTAATATTATCCAAAGACTTAAATTCTAATTCTTATGCAAAAGTGTTTTTATTTTCCTTTCACAGTGAATCCCAATTAGAATAATTATTTCCAGAGACTGGGGAAAAAAGCAATTGAAACAGATGCCTTTTTGAGACTAATGAAAAAATCCTCTTGGCTTCAGCGTAAAACTGATTTTCTGTTTATTACAAGAAGTAGCACATAATGGACAAATTTCAGTGAAATATTCCATCTCACATTTGAATATATGCTGGAGATCTGAGCAAAATACTTAATTTCAAAATAATTAATGTGACTGCTTGGCAGACCAAAGTTTCCACAGGAAATTAGATTGAAACATACTTTGTAGTCCACAGAAACTGCCTTTGTTTACACCCTTACAGCACAGAAAGTGTAGTAATTGCTAACCCTTGTTTGTAAAAAAAAAAAATGTATAAAAAAATTCCACAGTCTGATTTTTACTAATGAATGTCAAGAAAACAGTAACTTAATGTAGAAGAGGTGATACATAAATTCATGTCTTAAAACATGCACAGTTTTAACCTGCTGGTATCATCTTAGGCAGCCATAGCATAGCTAGACATTTCATTATACTGCCAAAGACTTTGACTCACGTCCTGTTAAAACACTGATGATGCTTGCAGTAAGTGTAAGTTAATAAACATAGAATTTGCACATATAAATCTACAAGTACATGTTTCCTCTTGAGATTTTCTTGCCCCAGACTATCTCGAAAAACTTTATCTAAGGATTTATTTTCCTCCATCTGCTGACTTGTTACAGAGCAAGTCACTTTTTGATTAAAAAGTCTGGGGGGAATACAACAATGAAGTAAATTAATGTTTTATCAGATGTTAACTTTTTTTTTTTTAAGAGAGAATAAATTAGGAAAAAGTAAATTGCTCACATTTTAATTAGAAGAAGAAAATGGTGGGTTTGTGCTTATATTTTAAGGAGAAATTATTTTAACCAATTACTCAACCACTGGGGAAATTAATATGGAGCCTCAGAATAACTGCCTGTAGCGTAAAAGAAGTCCAAACTGTCTAATCAGATAAATGTTACATTTTCAACAGCAAGATTTCATTTCTGTTGAAACAGCTTCAGATAAATGCAGATTTGAATAACTAGAGAAACAACCACATAAACCAGTTTATACTGGAAAAACACTCTGGTTTGGGTATGAGAATTTTGGTGCATAATTTTCACTGTTACTTTGAAAAAACAGGTTTTTGCTTTTATTTTATGTTTTCCTTCTTTTTGGGCAAGGTGAGAATTGGCATTGGATTATAGAAATTTATGACAACATGAAAAATATTTTAGAACCTTTAAATATCTTGTATATGTAGAGATGTATATGTGTGGTTGTGTGTATATATATGTATATAAAAGTCTGTATTGGTCTTACAATGGAAAAAATCTTTTAAAATACACTTCAGTAAGTATTTTAGACTCAGATTCAGAAAAATGTATAGGGGGGTAGCTCATCTCTAGATACAAGTACTTAAGTTAGAGTACTTTGCTGTTCTGCTATACATGCCACAAGGGGAGGTGGTATCAGAGTAATCATTTACTCTAATCTACATGATGCCATGTGAGAGAAACACAGATTCTTTCAGCAGAAGGCAGCCTTATTTTTGAACAATATATTGAATACATCCTTATAGAATTCAGTCCCAGAAACTCACGAAAGTTAGTGTGAGTCCCTGAGACGACTGAAAATAATGTCTCTGTATAGATTTGTTACAAACATTTCTGGATTTGTTGTTTGAAGAAGATGCTCTCTCTAAGGAATAAAGAGGATGGTGCAGAACAATCTAGGTGTAGTTATCTTTTTAGGTAAAACATGGAGCTAAGACAAGGTATATTTAGATTAAATATAAAAAATAATGAGATCAGTGAAACAAACTTCCACTTGAAGTGACAATTGCCCAGAAGGCAAATGACAATAGATCACTGATATGGTGATTGCACATCATATTAGAGACATACTTGCATATGTTGACTTTATGCAACAATGAAAAGCATTTATCTACTGTTAAGAATGAAAGTTGCTTTTGTCCCATGCCTGTCATTCCTTAAAAACCAGATTTTTAACTTCTCCCTTTGATCTGCATGGCTTTTTATCACCACAAACTGAATCTTACTTGGTACTTAGTTCTGAGTTCTCCTGAAGTTCCTGATGATGTGCTATCACACAATACCTGAGTTTCGTAACCTTTCTTTATCAATATGATTCCTGAAAGACCTTCCTTTTGTTGAGGTTTAAGAGCCATGTAAAAGAAAGCAGTGGCTTTCAATCTTCTGCAAAGAAACTCCCTCTTTTAAAGCTGGAAATTGATTTATTTCTTCTTTTGGCATATAAAGATTGAGTGTATTTTTGAAAATGTAGAGGCACAGCAGGCAAAGATTGTTGATGATACAGAAAAGTGTTGAAATGCATCATCGTCTTGAAGAGCATTGCTTAGTGCCAGACATGGTGTTCTGTCACATAATGTTTCCTGTGCCTTTTAAAAGGAGCTTGATGCTTAGAAACAGAATTCTTGTTTTAAGATCTCATCATCTCTTGCTGCTCATTCTACATTGAGTCATTATCTGCTGACATATCATAATTATTTTCACAGCGACCAGTTATGATGTATCAGGCAGAGCATTCTAAATTAGGAATAAGCAGCAGATAAGTGGCAAAAAGAAATAATACTTATGATTTGGTGAAATTGCCCCTTGTGATGCAAGGAATTTAAAATAAGAGTCAAAAGAAGAAAAGGTCAGGAAAACAAACAAGCTTGATACATGCTGTACTTCTCCAAGCAGAGTATTTTTCAGGTCCCTGTTTTTCAATAATTATAATGTCCATTATAGGAAAGAAATCATGCTATTTCATAAGTGGAATTTCCAAATATAGTAACAAATTTCACCAAGTAACTTTTAATTTTGATAAAACCAAGCTTTTCTGGGAGAAAATATTCACAAATAGGTAAATACATACATGATGATTTGCCATATATGTCTACAAATTAGGAATAGTGAGCATGTAAACTACAGTTAACTGTTTTGACTGAGAGTGTATATTTATATGTATTATGAAATATCAATTCACTGAAGTGAACTGAATTTTTTTTTTTTTCTCAAATTCATCCTTTTGCAGGAATGGAAGGGCAGAGAGGGAAGGAATGGTAGTAAGAAGACATTTGGTATTTTTGGTATTTGTTGGGTTTAACACTAGTAAGGTAGGCCATGAGAATGTCTTATGGCAGAAGTAGCCAAACTTCTTGATCTTTAAAGCAACCTGTCAGTTCTCCAAGTGACCAGAACGGCTGATCTCCCTAACTGCTGCTTTGCCCCTGTGCCATGTGACAGTTTGCACTGCACCACCTCCTCTTTGTCTTCATTTGTACATTATCATCCCCCCAGTGAGGTACTGCTGTTTCTCAGCTGCAGGGTGTAAGCCATGCCTGCACTGCCTCCCTTTGCAGGGCACCGTGATGCTGCTCAGGTGGGAGCTGCTAGCTACTGCAGTAGGCATTGGGTATCTGGTTTGGTTTTCTGGTTTTAAGGTCTCCTGCCCCTTCCTCACTTTATTTCTACATTATAGTTGTTTCAAATTTGTTTCTTTCTCAGGTCAACAGTACTAACTTCCTGAATTTCTAGAAAACATCCCCAAATTTGGTGTATGGATTATTTTATAGTGCTTGTGAGTTGTGGTGCTTACAAGATGCAGTTTGGCTAACACGAGTTTATATCCTAGTGTCAGTTGTCCTTTTTCCTTCCCCACATTTTCTGACATTTTATTTTACAGTTAAAAAAGAAGAAAAGGAGTATAATTTGTCTTTCTATTACATTGTTGACTCTTTTGATTCTCACACTTTCCCTGTTTCTGTTGAATTATAGGATGAAGTTTGTCCCAAAGCAGATGGTGATCCTGTTCAGCAGTGTGTATGGGCTACTGCTGTTAATGTAAAAGACAAGTTCATATACGTAACTCAGCCCACACTTGACAGAGTTCTCATTGTTGATGTGCAGTCTCAGAAAGTTGTACAGGTATTTCTCATTTTTTAAGTTACTATTTAATTTAGACAAAAAAATTTAAGACTTTCCTTCATATTTCAGAAACAGAAATAGTTATCTTGAGAGTAAACACATTATTTTGAAAAAAGCTCACTTACTTTCAACATTCAGCAGCAGTTTTTGTTTAGTGACTGTTCTTCTCAATAGACAATTGGGAGGGAGATAACATGAAAGTTGCTCTTAGAAATATTATTCAAGTGGTTGAGGTAATTATTTCTTTAGGAAGTTTCTGGCTTGAGGTACCTTTCATTTGAAAATGAGGATTGGCTAAAATAGAGTCTTATCACAAGAATGTGTCTATCAGCTTTGACAGAAAGGTCAGGTTTGGTTACAGAAGGTGGGGGACTGTTACTCTGTACACTTTTAGGCAGTGAAATTACTGAAACAGTAAAAATAAACACCATCCTTAGCCAAGACTGGAGACTATGAATTCAAACTTCTTCGTTACTCCTCTTTCTTGAGAGCTGGAGATATTCTGCTTAGTGAAAATAGTTCATTGAGTAAAAGAAATAAATCAATGCTATGCTACAGAGATTAATGCAGTCATAGAGTCTGTGCAAAAGCAGGTGTGATGTGTTGACCCTGACTGGAGGCCAGATACCCACCAAAGCCACTCTTACCGCTCCCTTCCCCGGCTGGACAGGGGAAAGAAAAGGCTCGTGGGTTGAGGTAAGGGCAGGAAAAGATCACTCAATAAGTTTCATCACAGGCAAAACAGATTTGGCTTTGATAATAAATTCAACTAATTTCCTTACCAAAATCTAAAAAAGATAATGAGGAGTAAAACAAATCCTAAAAAAACCTGTCCCCAAGCCCTCCCTCCTTCCTGGGCTTAATTTTATTCCTGAATCTCTGCCTCTTCCCCCACCAGCAGTGAGGGAGATGAGGAATGGGAGGTCAGTTCGTCAGTTCATCACGTTATTTCTGCTGCCCCTTTCTCCTTCTTGGGCCATTCCCATGGGAGACAGTCCTCCATGAACTTCTCCAGTGTCTTTCCCATGGGCTTCAATTCTTCACAAACTGCTCCAGTGTGGGTCCCTTTCCGTGGGGTACAGTCCTTCAGGAACGGATTGCTCCAGGTTGGGTCCCCTATGGGGTCACAAGTCCTGCCAATAAACCTGTTTCAGCTTGGGTGCCTCTCTCCACAAGTTCACGGGTCCTGCCAGGAGCCTGCTCCAATATGGGCTTCCCATGGATTCAGAGCCTCCTTCAGGCATTCAGCTGCTCCAGTGTGGGGTCCTCCACGGGCTGCAGGTGGACTTTTTTTCCACCACAGACCTCCACGGGCTGCAGGGGCGTGGTTGCTTCACCATGGTCCTCACCCCAGGCTGCAAGGGAATCTCTCCTGGGTCACCTGGAGCACCTCCTGCCCCTCCTTCTCCGCTGACATGGGCATCTGCAGAGCTGTTCCTCTTGCATGTTCTCACTCCTCTCTCATCTAGTTGCAAGTACTTCTCCACAATAACACTTTTTTGCTTCTCAGTTAGGTTATCCCAGAGGTTCTACCCCACCCCTGAATGACTAGATATTGGCCAGCAGTGGGTCTGTGTTGGAACCAGCTGGCATTGGCTCTGCCAGACATGGGGGAAGCGTCTCACAGCTTCTCACAGAAGCCACCTGTACCAAAGCTTGTCATGCAAGCCCAATGTGCTTATGATAACACAGTGCTTATAATATCATCCTATTCATAGGAAACAGGTGTTCTTTAGCTAAATAAAACATGGATTTTTTTTTAATAAGAAACCTAACTAAATTGTTAATTAAAAAAGCCCACTTAAATAGAGCTCTTCTTGATGCCTTTTGCTTTTTTCACTGGTGAATGAAAATCTTTAATGTATAGATTATATATTAGGCTCCAGGGAGACAGTCTTGTGTCCTTTCAATACTTAAAGGGGACTTCTAAGAAAGTTGGAGACAGATTTATTAATAGGGACAGTAGCAATAGGACAAGGGGTAATGGTTTTAGATAACAGATGGTAGATGCAGACTAGATGTAAGGAAGACATTTTTTACAATGAGGTTTGTGAAACAGTCTCAGAGGTTGCCCAGAGAAGCGGTAGAAGCCCCATCCCTGGAAACCTCCAAAGTCAGGTTAGATGGATCTCTGACCAGCCTGATCTAGTTGAAGATGTCCCTGCTCAGTACAAAGAGTTTGGACTAGATGACTTTTAAAGGTCCCTTCCAACTCAAACTATTCCATGATGTAAGTATACACATGTATTATGTGTGTACATATAAAATTTAAAAGTAAATAGCAAAATTGCAATTATAAACTTGCATTAAATTCACAAATAATTTTAATACTTTTGTATACTTGAAACATCTGCTTTCTGTATTCTGTGTCAGCTGACTCAGACATGGCTTCCTCAAAACTTGAATTCTCCAAGTGCCAGGGACTTACAAAATGTTTTATTCAAGAAGTAAATAATAAAAAGGGTTTGGGGTTTTTTTGAGTTAGATTGGCCTTTGCATATTAAAATAGACATAAACTTTGTGAGTAATGAATTTTTTTTTCTGAAAACAATACTTTTTTTACAACCAGTTTGATATACTACTTCAGGAAGACAGACTGAAAAACCATAGTCTCAACACAATCCACGAATTTGAAAGACTGGAGTGTCTGGCAATGTTTTTGATGATCTATGACTGACATGCAGGTGTCAGCTTCCTTTTCTACACAGGAGGGATGAAATATCAATGTAATTGCCTTTATTAGCATTTAGACTTCAGTGTCAAAAGCACATGATTCCTCTTGAGCTCACTAAAAATAGGTTTTAATTTAGATTTTATGAAATAGGTTCATCGGTAGGATCTTATAATTTGTCTTCAGTTACATTATTGTTTTAAATATGTATAAATATATTCACTTTACTATTACAAAATATGTAGAGATACTTACTGCAAAGATATATGTTAATTAAAAAGTAAAATTCAGTAAATTAACCTCTAATTAAAAGTGCAGCCCTTCCCCAGAAATATGTAGAGCAATTGTGCAGTTTTTGAATGGAGCTAGATTGTTCTATCATAAAAATAGTCCATTTTCTGTAATGAGCTGAAAACCAGACAGAGAATGCCTAAGTGTAGCAAAGAGTTTTATGCACTAAGTCTGTGCTAGTTAGGAAGTATATTGAGCTAAAACCAGGATATTCCAGAAGATTTCGTGTTATTCCAGGGGGAAAAAAAAAACAGATTCAAAGGAATTTTATTTTGAGGGATAGAATAGCATTGTTTTTCCGCTAATTTAATAATATCCAGATTATGAATTTAGGAAAGTATAGAATTAAATTTACCCCATCTGTGGAAAACTTTTGCAGGAGTGAAAGTCTTGGTTTTGATGGTTCTAGGTGTTTCAGTATTCACAATAAATTATCTTTCCATTTCACAGTACTTCACAAAGATATTTGGTAAGACAATATAACTAAGGAATAACAGTTAAATCAGATAAATAAATTAAACCAAAAGCGTTAAAGTCACTTTTGAACACCTAAATAGAATTTCTACTATTAGTTACTGATCCGAATACGATTTCCTAGAATGTGCTTAGCCAAATACATGGGAAAAGTACAAGGGGACTTGCTCTGTGTCCAGCTTACCCATGCCATTATTCAGACAGACTTCAAAACAAAACAAAACAAAAAAGTAACAGTATTTGCAAACAAAACAAATAAATAATGAAAGCATAAAAGCTATACAATCTTTTTACATATAATATAAAACTGTAAAAAGTAAAACCACTGTTGATTCACAGATGGGTTTTAGAATTGAAGTAAAGCTAATTTGAAATTTAGTGACAAGTCAAGGGATACTTTGTTTAGCATTTCTTATAACAAGCATGTCTCTGTCTTCTTACCTTTTAAAAATAAGCATTTATTTTCTACCTTTATTTTTTGCAAGCAGGAGGAACTTTCTAACCATTAAATACTGCTCTACTCATATGATACGCCCTTAAAAAACACTTGTACAACAGAAGGGAATTTAATTTTCCAGTCAGATCAGTCTGTTTTCATTACTTAGAGTACTGCCTGGCACAGAAAAAAAAAAAAAATTAATTCATTTTTGGAAAATAGAAACTAAGCTACTCAGAATTGAGAGCATTTTTCTTGTTAGACTGCCTGTTTTCTAAAAATCATATTAATACAGAGGATATTATTTCCATGCATGTTCATGTGCATGTACCTTTTTCTAGTCTACATCTTATAGAAGAACCCACCTTGCAAAAAATGCACATAGGCTAGTGGGAACAAATGTGGAGATAACTTCATGTTTTGAAAGCGAGAGTACTCCAATGAAACTTCCATCACTATGCAAAAACCCTAAAGAAAATTAAAAATTTATTTGGAAGGACTTTAAGTCATGTAGTTATGCTGTTTTCTGTGTAAAAATAATGTTTATTTGGTTTTGCTTATTACAAAGTTTTCTCTGAAGTACCTCTATACATGTTACTCCTTTCTACTATGAAAGTTAATGTAAAAGGTGTGCACATATGTGACAACTAGATTTGAGGATGATTTATTTTTATGACAGGTATATTTATCAAAATAAGTACTTTAGAGGATTCTATAGCGGACTAAATTGAAATGTATTGGAAACATGGATGTTGTATCTTTAGAGATTTATATAGAGAGAGACTTTTTGGCTTATAACTCTCATTCTAAAGTCAAGAGAAGCATTTGCTTTCATTTGTAAATTCTTGAAAGCACGAATTGGGCAGTATTGCATAGCAGCACACTGCTAAGTGGGATGACTTAGAGGCTGAAGTAAACGGATTCGTCATTGTTCAGTCCTCAGTGTGCTGCTGGCAGATCAGCCTGGTCAGCTAGAAACAGCTGTGCAAGTCTGCTTCCGAAATGCTTAACTCTTTTCTGCTGCTGGCTCCCCTCTAGGGAGCTGTACTGCCTGTGCCTGACCGTGCAGGCAATTTCTTCTGCTCCTCCTGGCTGTGCCATGACCCCAACTCTGAACGCAGCTGGCAGTCCTCTGGCAGAACATGTATGGGTCAGACCTTTGTCTGGGGAAGCCAAAAGGAAATTTGGCACGCCTTGACAAATTAGCCATACAACAGTTCAAGTATTATTTTAAACAACTTGTTTTCTAACGTGTAGCAGAAAAAGTTGCTGAACACAAATGACCTTTTTCAAGGGGTGACTTCTGATTTTAAACGAGCTGGTGAGCAACCTGGCTTCATTTTCCATTTTCAAAAGGAAAAACAAATTCTGCTTAGATGAAGTGGTCGCTTGCAACACCTCAGGAGTACAGTTAAGTATCATCAGCAGTCTCAGCCAGCCATTAGTGCGTTATCTTGAGGATCTACATCATTAGTTTAAATTAGGTTCACTTAATTAGCCAGCTGGTACTCTCCTTGACACACTGATAAACAAGCTGGGCTTTACAGTTCCATAATGGTAAGACTAAAAAAAAAAGTCCACCTATTTTTTCTTCTTTAATGATGAAAATAAAAAATTAATCCCCCCAATGGTTTAGCCTGCACAGAACACCTCTTAATCAAATGCACTGACCGCCCATTTCATACCTCTGAAGCCTCCAATCCTCATAACAAAGGAAGTTTAGAGCTCAACTGTCTAAAAGGTTCATGATCTCAAGAGACAGTGCTCAAAGTTGTAGGGAAAACACTTTGGTTCTCATCACTTTGGTCTATGAAAAGTAGCAACTGTAATTGGAAAATATATGAAAACAATCCTTCCTACTTCAACAAAATATACACATTTTAACAGGTAGGAAGCTTTGGGTGCAGCAACATCATGTTGGTTTTATGTAGTAACATCTTCCATTAATTCCAGTATGTGGCTTGAGAATACTCTTCCCTTTTTAACAATTTTTCAGTAATTGGTGTAGTTTTTCAACCAATACATGTAAAGTGAGAGTGATGGCAGGGAAGGAAGACAAGTAGTTTTTTACTTGATTTAAAACCTTTGTTTTCAACTTCTTAATAGCTCCAGTATAATGTAGTTTTGATGCCAAGTGTTAGAGTACATAATGAATAAAAAACACATTTTCAGCAATTCAGTAACTCTGAATTAATCAGAGGCCTGTTTCAACAATTGACAACATAATTCTTAAATATAGTCTGAAAGTATTTGGAAATGCATATCTACTCATCATTTTCATTCAAGCATATATATTAATGTTTCCTTTGAAAATGTGACAGAAAGAAAGGGTTTCTATTTTTATTATATTTCAGGCAGTAAGTACAGATCCCGTTCCAGTGAAACTACACTATGATAAATCACATGATCAAGTCTGGGTGCTGAGCTGGGGAAGCATGGAAAAGAATTCACCAACTTTGCAGGTGAGGTGATCACAATTATTATATGTAAGGAAATTAGACAAGTTGAACTTTTGTGTAATTGCAATGTGTTGCATATTTTCCTTTAAGCATTATTACCATGACCCCCACAGGTGCAGAGAAATTGTTTCAGGTAACCAGAAAACAAGTCAGACAATTGACTTCACCAAAGAAGTTAATGATTATTTTCAACACCCTTAGTCAGAACTGACAATGGCAAATTGATAGAAGGATAAGGAATGCAGCTGAAAATAGCAGCATGTTCTATACTGCCAGTCTTTTGAGAACAAACTGTTGCTGTTCATGATATTTCTGTCCCTAATTAGAGAATAAACCGGACTTTAGACATATTTCCTTTTCATTAAGGTCATATTGACACTCTGGAGGTGTCAGGCTCTGTCTTTATTGGTTTTTTTTCAGATGAAAGATATTAAAAATCTTTATTTTTCCCATACCTTGGAGCAGCAAAAAGCCTAGGGACAGTCCTTAAAGAAACATATCAAGAAGCTGTACTTACCTTACTACTTTTTTATTAATTTCTGTTCCTTATTTATAGTAATCCCCTGAGACTATGATGATCACCCTTATATCATAATTTAAAAATTCATTTTAATTTGTTTTCCTTTTCTTCAGAAGTTAATGAAATCCTTATGCATTTATTATATACTTATATTAATATATATATGTATAAGAAAAAGAATAAGGGTAATTTGAAAAGTAAAATTAGTAACATTTGAAATCACCTTTTTGGCACCTACAGGCTCTTAGTAATTTTTGAGCATGCAAGGTCATTTGTGGAAGTTTAGCTGTCTCTCCTCTCCAGAACTGTTAATTGAGTCAGTCTTACCATATTTTAAAGTGACTGATCATCCTCACCCTCATTTTTAGTATAGATAATAGATTGATTTCTCTTCTAAAAAAATCCACTCTTAAATACATATATGTGAATAGCATAGTGTCTGTTATATGGAATTGTCTTTTATTCACCCATAAACATTTGCTTCAGAGAAGGGCCAAGATTTTGGGATTTGAATAAAACTGGTTCATAACAATTTAAGGAATAGATATACTCAGTTCAGCTTGTTCTTCTGAAATGTGTCTGTTCTATGTTGAATTACCTCATGACTGACAAGAATTGGGACTATGCATAGCCATATGTTCCAGTGGATTTGTTGATAGCATATCATCTTTTCACTCTGGCTGAAGAGTTTAAAAAATTTAATCTCTCTCTAAGATCTAGTGTAAAAAAAAAAAAAAGATAAAAAACTCAGTTTAAACTAAGAACTGTTAAAGGTCATAGTAATGCAAATGAATAAATGTGGATTCAGGGGTGATGATAAAAAAAGAGGGGGAAAAGTAAGTATGAAGACTAAGTGGTCAGGTGTGTAATAGTTCTCTGAAATCAGTAATGTTGATCAGCTTTATTCCCTGTCATTTGCATTCATTTTCTTGGTAACTGAAAGACAATACAAGAGAAGGAATACAGAGACAATACTGTATTCATTCATTTGGATTGAGATTTAATTTTGGAAGAGTACTTCTATAGTTTATAATGATAATCACTTTATGCAGGTGATAACACAAGCCAGTGGGAGTGTTTCTCATCACACAATCCACACTCAGCCAGTGGGAAAGCAGTTTGACAGAGTGGATGACTTTTTCATTCCAGCTACAACCCTCATCATTTCCCATGTACGGTAAGTTTGTCTGAATGCAGTGAATGTAGGATTGTCTTTGTGTTTATCCAAAGAACAGGTTCTGCCTGTGACAGAACTGAACAATTTGATCAGCTGGATTTCAAAAGACATATGGAAAGAGAGGGTGAGGAAAACAGGACAACATTTAACACAGGCATAAAGCAGAGCTCTCCCCAAGACCTCTTAGAGGAAAATCTATTTTTCTTCCTCAAAATACACTAGTAAGAATGTGACATGTAATTTGCTTTTCATATTATTTTCTGCAACATTTCTACCTGTAGGGATTGAGTCCTGCAGTCTAGGATTTTTACATCTGAGTATTGCATTAATGTGTTTTAGTAGTTTGTATGTTTAGAACGTCTAAATTTCTTTGCAAGCTGACACAGATCCATTTCATCTCAAAAGGGCTCTGCCAACAATTAACTACAGTGTTTATTCTGATATTCCAAGTTCAAGTTTCTACAGAAATACCTTCATTAGATGATCTTAACTGTCATCATTCCGTTTAAGCAAACATCTCAAATTAAAGGTGTAAATAGGCATCTCCATTAGCAAGGATATAATTTCTGATTGTAGTGAGTGGTAGTCTTTTAGATGTGAAAACATGCAATTTAGGATGATTTTACAATTGATTTCAGATATTGCTCTCTATGTGTCTGTGAAGAATCTAGTCTTCTGTATCAAACGCTTGGCTTCTCCTAAAGATGTTGTTGATGAAAGATAATTTTTTAAATTTCCTTCAAAACTGTTAACTAATAACTAAGTTAGCAATCAGCCATATGCAATTTAAAAGGAAAGGTACAAATTAATGTAGCTAAATAATAAATTGACTCTAAGTACCATTATTACCTAATTTCTTGAACTGAGTAGACAAATTCCTCTTGTGTCCCTGAAGTAGTCTGCGGTCCTCACATTCAGCCTTAGGAAAGCATTTCCTAATAATATTTTAGGAAATATTTCTGCTGTATTTGAAACATACATGTTGTGAGAACAAAAGTTACTGCTTCATAAACTAGCAAGTGCTAGAGGTACTGCCCAAACAGACTTGACATTTAGATACTTTAATGTTCAAGTAAATACCAAAATAAAAACATGGATGGGGTAAACATCGTACAAGGAGGGGAATCAGGACTGGGAAAAGAAAAATAGGGCCAGTCCAAAGCTAGTGTTGGACTCGTCTTGTGCAACTTAAACTATTTTAAGTTGATATTTTGCGCAAATAGGTCAAGTAGGCGCTTCCTGCTTTGCACGTTGAGTCACGGTTACCTTCAGCTGCTGAGTCATTTCCCATGTCCTATGTGAAACTGAAAAGAAAAGGGAATGAAAGAATAAAAGTTAGCCCACGGGAATAAAAAAGGGGTATGAAATTAACTGAACACTGAAAGAATAAAATTGGATAAGTGCCTGCAGATATATGATTAATATGTACATCAATTCAGGCCTGGTAATCTTTTTTTTTTTTTTTTAATTCACATGCCAGATAAAATTGCCAAGATTGCCAAAATGCCAAAAGAAAATTTGTGGTCTGGCAAAAAGTCTGAAGTAGTTTTTCCACTGCTAAAACCATAGATTTGGGGGTTTAGTGAACAAAATCAATTTGGTTGTACCAAATCATGAGCTTACTGGAAATGATATTAATTCTATAGAATGTCTTTTCTAGAAAAGAAAAGGATAAAACCACTATGTAGACAAATAAAGTGCTTTATTTTTTCATTTATTCTTCAAGACCTATTTATGTTAATCAGTTGTTGAAGAATTTGTCTTCCATAAAATGTCTGGCCTGCAAGTATGTTAATTTTTTTGTTTAAATAGGAATGCAATGTGTGAACAATGTGACAGGAAAGATTTAAAATTAACTGTATTTATCATATTAATAGTGATGTAGAAAAACCTAGTCTATTAAATTTAATATCACCAGTCAACAAAAAAAAAGCTCAGTCACAGCATGTGTTTCTTAAGGATGTTAGGCAATAAACATAAAGCTTGAGTTTATTATTCTTGGGAGTGTATACCAACCGGGGGAGCAATTTATGAGTGTGAATTGCAAAATACAGCTACAAGGGAAATAACCCCACTGGCTAAGTTGGCTGGCATATTTAATTGCCCAAGGGCCCTATTTACTCTTTGTCAGAAATCAGTTCCCTTTCACCATGCAACACCAGCCCCTTTCAGAAAAAGGAAAGCTTTCTGTAGCTAGGTGCATTTGTCACCTGTAAACTAAACTTTTGAATGATGGAGCAGAAGACAGTATGCATGGCTTACCAAATTAGCCTCCAGAACCAAACACACTGTCAGAATAAAGGCAATTCTCAGCAAAAAAAGATATATCACTTAAAAGAATTAAGTTTCTAGCACAAACCATCTGATACCATCTGCAGTATATTACTATCTGCGGCATATTCTTTCCAATAAGTTGTCTTGTTGTCATGTAGGAACAGAAGTAAAGGCAAATAATTTAAAGCTGTAGTGAATCTTTTTTTTTTTTTCTTTTTCATAATAGCTAAAATGGTAATTGCTGGTAGTATGTATATAAGTGTTTAAAACTTATTGCAAAATAATTTTATTTAAGTAGTGATGGAACTACACTTTTGATTTACCTAGGTGAGTTATTTTTATATATGAAAATCCAAATGGGCTGCCCACTACTAGAAAAGAAAATTCCACACTTTTTAATGCTCTTTTGGGCAGCAGATAATTTAGGACACACTTCCTCCAGATTAGACATTTGAAGAGATACTATGAATTTTGGTCTCAGGTAAATTCTCAGTAATTCATTCCAAGGAAAAAAATGTTTTTCCATATTTTTCCTACCACTGACTGAGTTAAGGTTTGGTTGTGCTTATCATACAGCAAGAGTCAGGGCAAGTAACCTTTTGGTTTGATAACCAGCAGGTGTAGCATTCATGCTCTGAACAACTGTGATGCACTATCAAAGCACCAGCTAACCAAACTAAGTAGGCATGAGCCAAAAGAAGTGGAGGAAAAATAGATGAATTTATTATCTTTAAACTTTCTTTTATAATTGGTCGCTAGTTGGTGTACAGAAGAGGACAAGAAAAGAAACTTTATCATTTTGGGGAGAAAAATGTGGTAGGTTCAGTACCACCAGTTAGTTTTGGAATGTTAGGAAGGTGTCTCCCTCTCTTTTATGTTCCAGTAATACTATTTCCTTCCACTCAAACACCATCAGGAATCAAACGAAGTTTTGTCTGTAATCCTTTTGTATCTGCATTTATAAAAGTATGTATGTGTCTGTGTGTATGTATTTGTAAAGAAAAAAAAAAAACTCTTAGTTAAAATATGCTAACTATCTCCCTAATAATGTGTAGAGCAGCCCCACTGACGTTTCCAGATAGCAAATCCATGGTTGTACAGAGAGTCTCAGCTGCAGATAGAACTGGCTGGCATCCCATGATAATGCTTTAAAAATACAGGTGACTTAATTCTAGAATTTCCTGTCTGGTTTTTTTCACAAGACTAGTTCATCTGCTGACTCTAAGGAAGGAATTGCCTCATGCCTTTGAGCATTCCTTCATGATGGAAATAAATTTCCTTCTTTTTCTCACTAAGCAAGGTCAGAGTTTAGAGGAAGTCAGTTTCCCATGAGTTTTCATGAGTTACTTGTGCCAGCCAGTTGTAGTGTAATGCACAACAGATCTTAGTCTTAATCCCAGAAAAAGGAGACTACAACACAAAACAGTAATAATTATTGTTAGAAAGAACACTGAAAGAAGTTTGTTCAGTCTTGCTCTTGGAAATCTGAAGATTTCAAAGGGAAGAAATTATATATTCATCTCGCCTATCTTGAAAAATAGCCCGTCCTGCTATTATCATTGGCAGTGCCCTCACTGTCAATATACTTTGAATTATACCAAGAGAATGAATGAATGAATGTAAAGCACTGTTTTTCATGCAGAGTTTCATGCCCATATTTTCAGTACACACAGCTTGAAAAAATTCTCCCCCTCCCCCCACTTCTGTTGAAAAATTACCAAACACCAGGGCCACAAAAGTAGGTAGGATGAGATCTATTACTCTGTAATGTGTAGTACAAATGCCAAGGTGTTTTACTTCAGTTATTTCTGAAGCTTTCCTTTTGTAGATGCACCTTTTAAGAATTGGGTATATGTTTTCAATATTTGTCCTTATACATTTACTAAGAAGAAAATTTTATTCAGGGAGCTATTTCTGTTCCAGAGCAATTCAGCGCAGCCAATGGTCTTGTCCTTAATTGTCTGCTAATACCTCTCCTTAGGATAAAAATAGACTTTTGCAATTAGTGTGTGGGATGGTTGCAGAAAGATGACTCGTACAATACTCACGAAAATATATTCTTGGAAGCCTAAGGAGCAAAAGGGCCGATTATTTGAGCTCCAGTGTTCATAAATCGAAGTGAACATAAGATAATTGGAATAAATTAAGGTCTTTCACTACACTCTGTAAAATGTTTCAAAAGCGGTATTAAATGAACTCACTGTAATGGAGTTAACTCTAACTTTTTAGATGTTTTAATCTTTTAGCAATGTTTTAAATGTCATACAGTTACCTGACCTAACAAGTGGAAGAATGAGCAATCAACTCACTGGTGAGATGGCTCAGGATATGAATAGAGTTAACATATTCTGTTTGAGTTTTTTCTCTCTTTTATGCCTCTGATGTGTGTGGTAATAGGGGAAGCAGTCTTTCTAAAATTACACTTATTCATTTGCACAAAACAATCCAAAAACTAAGCTTTTCTTCAAGAGTTAATTGGAATGTGCTGCCAGTGCATTCCTGTGAACCTTCTTAAATGAAACCCTTGTGGGGCGGTGATTCGGTAAATTCACATTTCATTTCCGAGTTTAAGCCCCTACAGAGGTGTGAAGTAGCTGACAGAGTGTGAGAGCATTTTCAGTGTTTCTATGCAAATAATCAAACAGAAAATATTATTTTTGCTGCAAAAATCCTACATAATCAGAGAAAGCTTTCTATTCAGTAGTTTCTGAGTGAAACAATGGCAGTGGTAAATGCTGAGTCAACTGTAGATGAAACATTCAGAAAAGAGATAGAATTAATTTAGGGGTTGAATTTTTCACATAATATGATTTAGTGCAAAAATAAGGGACAATTTAATATTTTGCAAATTCTGTTAACGGAATCTTATGCACATAAGGGGAGCAGAAATTTTGAGACAGTTCTGAGTCATCAAGCTATAAACCTGTAATGATGCAGGGAAAATAGGGGAACAGCTTGAAAGCTTGGGGAATCTGAGACAGCTCAGTAGTACCAGGGATCTAGATCCAGATCTATGAAAGGTCTAGAAAGTACTCTGCAATTTCTAATAATGATTTTGGAATCTGTCAGTGAATCCTACGTGGTGGCAGAGCACACAAAGGAGGGTTAGGGGTTCACTCTTCAGCCTCCCACTCTGTGTCTTAGTGAGAGACTCATCCTAAATGGAAACCTTGTCATTCTTTCCCCTCTCTGCATATTTGCCCCCCAAAAGAAGGACACTTCTGGCCCATAAATATGTCGCTTTTGAAAAATAGGGGGTTTTGGGAAAGATAGAGAGGAGACAGCAAAAAGTCTTTTACTGCACCTTTTTATTGGCTTTAAATAGTGGATTTTAGAGCACCTTTGTTCCAGAGGGAATATAAAGAATGACAGATTGAGAGATTCAGCTCAAACAGTTTTAAAGCATTGAAACTTACTTTGTCCAACTACCACCATTGGCAACAGCAACAGCTATTGAAATAAGTGCCTTTTTAGAAATGTGCAGTCCTCTTTAGTGCGTCAAACCTATATTCTCTACTTCAGTCCTCCTCTGTTTACGTGTTCCCACCCAAAATTTCCATAAATGTAGTCACTGCATACCTTTAAACTAAAAAACTCTCGGTCCTTTAGGTAAATACAAGATATACCAAGTTCCCAAATTTAAACCTGTATCCTTTTTCAGCTCCACTCCTATATCCTAACTGACAAGGACCAGTGTTTGCAGGCTTTAAAATGCCCTAGGCAGTAAGGATTCCCAGCTGTGTCTGTGGGAAAGTACCTACAGAAATCGTGAAGATGATCACCCTCATTCCACACATGCAGTTAAGATTTGCCATTACTGAAATGATGTTCTGAGGTGTGCATAACATTTTTGAAGCCAGGGCCGTTTGGAATTCAGGAAAACAATATTTTAAATTTTTAAGTTCATTTTTGTCTCAGCGCTATGAAATGTAATTAATAATTAATTGTACATTTATATGTAGCCAATATATAAAACTGTTTTAATATTTTTATTCAGTGTGAATTTCTAAACTTGCAAAATAGATGTTTGCACACATAGATACACACACTTATATGAGGAATCAGTCTGGAAAACTATCTTGTTTGTGGAATCAATTATTCTTCATGCCTTTTCCCATGTCAGCTGACAATACAATACTGCTCGACCAATTTATTTATGTTATGGTCCAAATCTTTTCCTCTTAGGTACCTTGAGTAAAACTTCACCAAGTTCTTGAACAACAAATTCCAGCTGTCAGCAGTAAAAAAGATTATGTGAAAAACCGTTTCCACTTCAGTGTGACTATTTAGAAATGAAAATTCCCTTCAAATGTTACCTGAAACACATGATTACAGCCAGCATTTGTAGCACTATAAAACAACAGCATCAGTTTAAAGGAAAAAAATGGAAAAAGAATCCTTGTGTTCTACTTGACCTTCCCTATTAGCTCAGAAAATGCCTAGAACCTGGCTTAAGTAAGTCTAGCCAGCTGTAATACAGCAAAAGTTAGTTTTGCTAAATTGTAATTTGTTTATTTTTTCACACTGTAAGGTTTTTTCTCTTTTGCATGTGCAGAAGTCATTACAGGAATATTTACCTTTGGAAAAATATCATCTTCCATCTGAAGTGGTCAAACCATTGCTGAAAATAAATGTTGTACCTGTCTCTAGAACCTACCTGCTTTTAAAAATTCGGCATCTATCAGTACCAGTACTTAGAAACATATGACACAATGTAATGTTTAAAAACATAATCAACTATAAGAAGAAACTAATTTCTGCAATTATGGTACATGATTTGTTCTACCTAGTGGTTAGAAATTATCTTAGTGCTGCTAACTCATTGGTTTTCAAAAAATGCCCCAATTTATAAACATTCATTTATTAGCTTGGGTTCAGTCTTAAAATGATGCAATTAGCCTTTTTTGGTTTTTTGTATGTTTGTTAATAAACAACCAGAGCACAATTATTTTTTAAAATTTTGCTGGGTCTGGCTTGGGTGGAGCTAGTTTTCTGGATAGCAGCAGGAACAGTGCTGTAGTATAGATCTGTGACAATGAGCTAGTAAAAATGAGATTGGAAATTTTCATTTGTTCAGTTCTATTTTTTGACATGTAGACTAGATTTTTGTTAATTGTGTTTAAGATTTCCTATTTGTTGTGCTACAAACCATTTAAAATGGGTTTAAATCATAATGAATCAAGGACTTTAAGGAAACTTCCAAATCTACACAAATAGACTATTTTTGTCTATGTTCCTTCCGTGAGTTCTCAGCTGTCAGCATGTAACATCCTATGGTGAATAAAACATCCAACTTCCATCTTAACAGAGCCACTCGAACCAACCCCCACCTCCAATACAATCTACAAATTAGATCACAGCAATTTGCCATGATGTGCCTGATCTTTTTTCCCATGGTAATCTTACATTTTTAATTCATATGTCATCTCTAATGCTTCTATATACACAAAATAATATTTTATCCTGATTTTTTTTAAACAAAAAATACATTTTTCTTTTTTTTTTCAGTCTAATACTTTCTTAATTTGGGTCACTCGTAGAAACTAAAAGGAGAGAAAGGATTTGTGGTAAAGTTCAGTATTTGTTCTTAAGTATATTCATATATCCCCAGCTGTAAGAGTATGTGAACTTCATGTTTAAAATGAAGAAAAGGTCTATTGAGACTGTTTTGATGTATGTAATTTATCACCTTTGTAGTCCTTAACTCTACCTCATTATTCATTCTGTACTAGTGCTGACTATTTCTTTTGACATATATAAATTTGACTGTTCAGTCCATATGACATCTGCCCATCTTGATGTTACCACATTTTCTGAAGTGCTGGATTTTCTTAATCCTATCCTACCTTGTACTGACATTTAGTAGCATCTTCAGAATGTCTTTTGTTCACTGTGTCTGTATAGCTAGCCATTTCTTTGACTTTTATTGCTTTAAAAATGAATTTTTTTTTTTTATTAAATTGCTAGCTCTCCTTCCCTAGAAAGTATGAGACAGAAAAATGCATTCGCTGCCAACACTAAAAGTAGATTTTTGCTATGTGGGTTCCTTTATGATATAACACGAACAGTCTCATATATTCCTGGATTATAAAAATGTAGAAATTGAGGTACTTCCCTTTGTCCCAAAATTTCTTGGATTATTTCTTGTCAGCATTTGACAACAATTTGCAATAATTGAAAAGGGTATTGTAATACACATCTCACAAGTGCTCCACAAAAGAGACCTCAAACAATTCATAGACTCCTGCATCACTAGTACCCTAAAAATTCAGGATTTATCCCTACCCTGTGCAAATGTGCACTAAATGTGAGAAGTCCTGGGCTTTGTGTGCAGCATGTTAAAAGAAGAATCAGCTCTTCCTGCAGGAAGTGCTCGATTTACTTATTTGATTTATCCAGCCGAGTTACAGAAGACAACTTGCATATTCTTTCCCACAAATAAATGCATGAAAGATTGTATCACTTGTGGTTTTTCCACCCAAGTGAAAACTATCCCAATAAGAGTAAGGATTTTGTTGATGACACTTACAATGTCATTTACTTCAGCTCAGCAGCATTAAATTTGTGGTGTTCATTTTTTAATCCAGAGCCAATCTTATTAAATATGATGTAGTATAAACTCAGAAGTTGAAAGCTTACTAACGCACAAAGCTATCTATTTTATAATATTATTTTCTATTTCTGTTGCTTATTGTCTAGTAATAGATTTTTTCCCATTCAATCTCAGAGCACAAAGCTTAATTTGAGAAGATCTCTTTATTCTAAGAACATAACACTTGTCAGGATTCCTTCAAGCCCTTGCTGAAATATTTCTTCCCTTCTGTCTTGCATGGCTGTCTTGAAGTCCTTGATATCCTTATTTTTCAAAATAATGGTCAGTATGTGCTGAGAGAGTAAAAGAAAGAGAGAAAAAAACAATCGTTTTAGTATGTTTGACCATCATTGACTGTGGAGTCTCTGACATCCAGTTTAGTCCTCTCTACACGGAGCTCCCTCACTGGCAATGGAAATAGAGAAACAATATTCACTTACATGAAGCATATAAAAAGCAATAAAAAAAAAAAATAAAATCTCCATAACAAATCTGTGAATATCAATCTCTGAAATCTTGAAATACTTACTATAAGATCACTTTCATTCAGGTTTCTCAGGCAATATTTAGCACTTATTTTTCCCTTCATGTGGGACAGCAGGTCTCTTTTGGGATTTTTTTCTTTTGCCCCTAGCCCTTGAGATGTCCTTTTCTATTCTATTTCAGTAAATTTTAGGATCTAATCAGAAATTTTATCATTAATAAGATTGTCTGCTCCCATAGATCTAAAAATGTTGGTTTCATACAGCTTAAAATTGAATATTAAGGTCCTTTCTGAATTGATCTATCAAGACCTGTATTTATTTTCATCAGTATTATTAAGTAAACTTATGACTTCTGACGGATGACTTATGACTTCTGATGGATTAGATCTTTGCTGGCATCTATTTTTGTCATAAAAATCTATTTCTTAATCCACATAATAATAATAATAATATTGATTTTAATGAAAGCAAGTCATATCTGTCTATGTATTAATTTCCTCTTTCATCCTACATATGCTATAAATTTCAAAGATTATCTGTTATTGGATAGACCTTTTTTTCTTCTAATTTGAGAAGTACAGATGAGATGTTCAATGTGCAAATCTATAAGAACACAGAAACCTGAAGTTTTCAAAACCCAGAACTTCTTCCCAAGCAGGAATAAAATAAAAGAATCAATATTTTTAGAAAATTAGACCTGCCGTCAAATTCTGTTCTTCATATAACAGAAATGATAGTGATAATCTCGTTTTACTCTAAAATTACTCATTTTCCATAAGAGTGGCCCCACAGCCTTATGTTCCGTGTGGTTTAATGTGTGGTTTTTTTGTTTGTTTGTTTTTGTTTTGTTGTTTTTTTGTTTTTTTTTTTTTTTTACAGTTTGTTTCCCATTCCTAAGGACTGCTATGTTATTACTTCCCAGGTACATTATCGCAGCCACACGATACTACTGCAAATGTTATTTCTCTTTTTTATGAATCACTTTTAAATATTTCATATACAATAATTGCAACCAATAAATAGATAAAGTGGTGAAGAGGGCAGAAATATTTTACAGATGGGTGTGTGAATGTATGTGTTCATGCACATAAACACTTAAAAAATAGAGAATTATTAAGATTTTACAGAAGATGGAAATATTTCCTCAGATAGGAAAATGCTTTGTGCTTAATGCTGTTACACACAAATACCAAAAAAGGAGAAAAAAGTGCCTTTTCTAATACAAGAGAAAGATGTGAAGCAAGTGTTCTTAATGTTGTGAAAAGCGTCAGGAACAAAATTAGGAAAGCAAACTTAGGTCAAAAACTGTTTTCGTACCCAAAAGAAAGGCACCATTTGTGCTGATGAGCAGTTCCTACTGGGAAAAATCCACTTAGCCCTTTGTTATCATCAAACAACCATTTCTGAACTGCAGAAATTAAAGAAAGGTCTTTTCTGAGCAACCTGACAGAAATTAACTATTCCAGGCAAGAATAGTGTTGTAAGTCCTGAGAAGAAAGCTGTTATCCTCTTGCAGTGCTGAGTTTTTTAAACTAGAAACACTTCCACAATTAAAAATATTTTTTTTATCTAGAGGTAAATATTTTATTTTCTGCATTATACTACAGTAACTGTAATAGAATGTGACAATGAAAACTGTGTATTTTAAAAACTCTTTAAGTAGAAAAAATTGTGTGATGATTTGAATGGTATGAATGCAAGGCATCTGAAGTAAAGTATACCAGTGTGAGCAGCCTTCTTTACAATCATCTGTGTATGGATATAAATGGAAGAGTAATTTTAAAAAAGTAAATAATGTTTGCAGTGTTGTATGTTAGAAAATTCTTAGTTGCCCTGGTGGCAAAAACTACAAGTACCAGTAAAGGCAATTGATTTCTACAGCTAAGAAAAAAGTTCTTACACCAATTTTCCTTTTTCCTTTCCTTATTATTAATATTTCCTTCTCCAGAGCTACTGTGGATAACTTCATTTAACAGAAAAAAATGTTTGGTATATAACACACTTCTATTTCAGTATTTTGTTTAAATGGTAGTAGTTTGCCATGTTGGCAGATCAGAAGCTTTTTATAAGACCTGTGTAGACCCTGAACCTCTAACACACTGGTTTTTGGTAGTTGATGGCATTTTCTTTTGAGACCCAGAAAATCTTTGGCCAGCAGGTTTGATCAAACTTTGTAATAATAGAACTGTATCTTCCCAGCTTGATTTTTTGCATAAATTTTGAAAAAAAAAATAAAAAAATTGCTGTCTAAGGCATAGAATATTGAGTGGCTTTAAACAAAATTTTTATTCACTCAGGATAAAGTAGATAATGGTTTTGGGTTTTTTTCTTGAATGAAGTTATTTGGGTTATAAAATTTCTCTTTTGTACAAAAGTACTGCTGTTTGCTTCTTCTACAGATAATTTTGATGCTCATTTCATTCTCTTTTGTTAGATTTTCTTTTTAATTCGAGAACATAATTTTCCTGAAGTGATTGATTTCAGACTTTAAAAAAAAGTCTATAGACTTCACGAGGATAATGTCTGGGGGTAGGCCAAAACAAGAAAGGATAGAGGACATCAGTTTTTACATCATTATCATCATCATCATCATCATCAACATCATCATCTTCTAGGAAAAAATTTCCAAATATTTTCTCTATTTTGTCTTTTTAAACAATGCTTAGATATTTCCTCTTTTATACTGACTGCAGTTGCAGTGGTAAGCAATATATACAGCTTGTCTAAAAGAAGAAAATACCACAGAGGAACTCAGGTTGTTAATTTGCCACCTGTTGGCAGCTCCACACTTGCATCTGGCTTGGCTATTCTTTGTGCATAGCAGAGGCAAAGTAACTTGCTCTGCCTGAAGGGTGGAAAAACCTGACACCTTGCAAATTTAAAGAAGCAGTGTCAGAATTCTCATGGCTTTGGCACTTTTCTAGTACAGAACTTCTTTAAGTCCTGCACTGAGTTTCTCCTTCATTATTTGTTTTTCTCTTGTGGCCTTTGCTTTAGTATGTTTTGCACAATAACCTAGTATACATTTCACAGTATTATAAAGACAATTAATAATGGTAAGACAATTTGGACCTAACTCTGCTGTAGCTAATTCAAGTAATTGTGCCTCAGTAGGCTTTAATTTCTTCCTGTGTTATCCATGTGGGACCCATGCTTTAGAATGGGAAAAAATTGTGTAGCATAGGTGGTGTACCTTTCCCTTGCACAGATTTTATAGTTCCTGTCCACAGAAACACTTTAAAAATCATTTTAAAAACCAGGAAATTTCCTAAACTTTTAAAATCAGTAGATGTAGCATAGTTACTAGCCACATCCCATTATATTTAGTATTCTTGAAAAATATTAGTTATCTTCTGCAAATTCGTTGTCTGAAGTGGATTCCATCTCGATATTTTGCAGCAGCCATGGTGGTAGTTCTGTCAGAGTATATCAAGTACTTTAACAGTGTCATGAAAACATAGTTCACTAAGATATTATGCTAAACAAAGTTGCTTTTGGAAAATTCATATATCAGATTTGCATGCAGTTCATATCAGATCTCAGCAAAACCCTAAGATAAAAATGAAAGGCAGACTCTGAAGAGTTTCTCTTTGTCTGTTTGATGACTCTCTAGCATTGATAAAACATTGAAGTTGATTGTTATGGTTGGCAAAATATGCTTTCTGTGGAAAGTAAAGTGATGTTTTTCTCTTAAAGCTATGCTTTTAGAGCAGTGAAAATCATCTTCAGACATCCCTGAAAATGCTGGGAGGGACATCTCTGCTTTTAAGGCTGTTTTGTGTGGAGACTTATATAACATTCTTCACTCTATGCAGGCACTTTCACCAGCGCTAGCTATTCCTCAAATCAGTAATTTTAATTTCTGACCACAAAGGGCAGCTCTAATAGCCCCTACAACTGTATGATACCTGAACTCATAATGGCTTGGTGAAACAGACAATCACATTTCAAAAGTAATTGTAGCTCTTAGTCACATCATGATGTAATGTCAGTCATTTAAGCTTCAGTTGTCCAAATCTTTGCAAGGTTTTATAAGGCTATATTTGGATATTATGTTTTCATGCTGATAAGATGCTTATGGTGAGTGTGAGGTCCAGATTGTAGGCATCTAGATTTAGATGTGAAAATACAGTGTATCCGTGGGTGTAAGCTATCTGTCTTCTGCTATGGTTAGTGGAGATTTAGTCTCTACACACAGTGGAGTTCAGAAAACAATTTTTCTCACCCCCTACAGGCCTCTGGTACTGGTTATTTTAAAAAATTCTTCAGACACTGTTGACTGTATGGTCTAGATTTCTGCTGGCAAAAATAGCAGCTTAGATTTTCAGCTCATATTCATGCGCACACAGTTATGCATAGAAATGTAGGGGTCCACAGAAAAGGAATACCACCTGTAGAGAATGATTTTTGCCCCAAGGAATTGTAGTGAAGCTGTACATTTATAATGGCAATTCTTGAACCTCCTTATTGATCACTGATATGATTGAAGAGGAGAAAAGCAGCTGTGCTTGATTAGAATTGCAGAAATAAATTTCTTCTTGTTTATTTCAAAGCAGTAAGAATATAAATATAAACAAATTGATATGTTTATGTAGTCTGGAAGAGATACAGCTAAGATGTGTCATTTTTGTCCTTTTTTTTTTTTCATTTCCTGGTTCATATATCAATTTTTAATAAACTGATGAAAAGAACAGATTGTAAAAAATACAGTACTTAAAATTAAACTGGTCATTGTGGCAGTGCACTCATTTTGCATGTGTGCTTAATCTAAACTACACCTTCTTTAATTTTAAAGTGTATTACTTGAAATCCTTATCAGAACCACCCAGAACTCAACTCTGTGTGGCTTGAGATCTAGCATTGCTGTCCTAAATTATATATGATACTGATATACAGGCATTCAACTCTCCAGTTCATCAGCTGAAAGTGAAAATATTTATGTTTAATCCTAAAAAGAGAGAGAGCATGCTTATCCCTTGAGAGGACAAGGAAAGGTCATCACTTTCAAGGATACTACCACTTGATCTCAAACAGCATCAGTGGACTCTTTATAGGCAAATTTGGAAGATACAGGATTCTGCAGAGAGGAGCAGTGAAAATATGTGGAACCTTAGTACCGAGACCCAGAACCTGTGAGGCAAAAATTATTTTTACTTTTCTACTTCTCGTATTAGGAAAAAAAAAACAGTGAAAGGAGGGATGCCCTAAAACATGCTTTTCTTCCTGTACTTCAACAGAAAGCAGGTATTATACCTGCTCTACATACTCCTATGCATGTGTGCATGTTTATGCGTTGTAATATGCCCTTTTTATATCAAATAGTACATACCTCCATTAAAACTCTGCAGACTGGGAGTAAGTGAATGGCAGGTATGTGAGAGTGGTATTTCATGCAATTTCAACACTGAATTGGTGTGGGGTTTTTCCCCTCTTATCCCTCCCTCTGTCCTGTAGGATTTAGATGACAGAAGAAGGGCACGAAGACAAGAGAAATTCACGGATACTTAAGGATCTTTTGCTACACACCTATTCAGAGTCATAACAAAATGGTAGCAGAATCCTTGCCAGTCTGAAATACACCAACTCACAAGATGAGTGTTTGCCTTGTGGCTGTATCCACTGAATTCAGAAAAGGCTTGACAATAAACAACCTCCTTGTGCAATGGCTATGTATTTTGGTTTGTAAACAATGTCAACCCTTTTCAGATATGGAAAGAGATACTAAAATGTGGCAGTGCTGAAGTTCAGGCAGTAAGTACTGACCTTCTGGAATAAGTTTCTTATTAAGCCTTTTCTCAGTACTAGAAAATAGGAAAAAAAAACTTATGTAGGTACTGCGGTGATGAAGATGGAGAGTTATGCACATAAGTGTGACATCCTGTAACCAGGAAACCTCCCACAGAACTGGGTGAGTCACTAAAGATTTCAGCCAGATTTCTGTTTTTCAGGTTCACTTACAACTACCAGTACATAGCGCATTCTACCAATGATATTTCTACAATATGTTTTCTAATTAATTTATTGAAATATAGCTTCTTGTTACAGAACAAAACCACAAAATCCAGAGCAGGAAGCTGTACACATTTTAAATGGTTTAATGACTTTCAAAGCATTTTTGGTGTAGCTAGAAATTGCAATGCCATAACAGATACACAAGAACAGTGAAGTATTTGAGAGGGAAAAAAAAAGTTTTGTTCACTCCTCAAAAGCAAAATACTCTTCTTGAGCTCTGCAAGAGTCAGTGCTACTTAGGCTGAACAGACTTGATAAAGAACTTGAGAGGAATTTTATGTCAAACCAACATTACTTGTTCTAAACTGTAATAAAGCATTTTTCTACATTAACAGAGGGGGTTTTTTTATGGTTTGAAAGCCCCCCACCTTAAAGGGCAGTGATTCAATAATTTATTTTGGGCAGTGAAAGGGCGCCAGCTATATTAATCCTGTTGTGGTGTGATACTCTGCACTTTCATATTTTCTTGTAAGTGAAAGTTGTATAGCATGTAAGGAAAAGAAAATTTGTTTTTTACCCTTTATACCTGTCACAAATGATGGAACTTAAGGTGATGGAAATTTTGCAGGTAAAAAACTGAAATTAGGTATGAAAAGACAGAGGATGTGAAAATACTTATAAAAACTGACAATATTTATGTATAATAATAATAATGCCTAGTAAGATTTTCAAAATTGATACCTTTTAAAATATAAATTTAATGTTTGTACCTCATGTCACGTGTTGTTTCTCAGTGATGGGCAAGTTCTGGTGAGCACATTATTCCTTTATATATCTCTTTATAAATAAAGATTTGTTGAAAGATTTCCCCCACTCTGAGACATTTCATAATCTGATGAGAGCAAGAGAGAGGAGTAGTATTGGTAGAGCAATAATCTGATTTTCTATAAGGATTACTTTGACAGCTTGGCAATGAGAGTTTTCAGGTTGTTTTTCAGGAAATAGGATAGTGGTAATTATGAATCTTATTTTGGGAAAAGAATTATGGAGTTCCTGGGTTTACTGTTCTTTTTGTTCTTCATTTTTGTCCTACAGGCTTATAGTTCCATAAAACTTGGAGCAAAATCCCATGTTTTAAATACCTTTAAAATGCTTTAAAAATACTTTAAAAATTACTTCTTTAATTTATTTTGTGAGACAAAAGCAGAACTAATAATTTATAATGTTGTTAACTTCGTCTCTGTAATTATGTGACTTTAAATACGTGGGCAAGTTTCATTTTTAAAAAATAAGGCAATCATCTATATAATCTGCTTTATTTTTTTAATCACATTTTGCAATTAACACCTTTTAGGATAATCTTCCCATCTCTTTTAACTTGGTTTGGACAAGTAAATTTTAATTACCTCAGTTTCCCTTTGTCTGGGTACTGTAAAGCTCATTATGGAAAACTAATGACTCCCTGTGGTGAGCTGTCCCCAGCCAGCAGCTGATCTTCCACCTAGCAGGAGCAACAGCTACTTTGGAAGAAGTTTTTTTGTTGAACATAATGTTACATGTCATGAAATATCCCTGGGGTAGCCTGCTGTGTCACCTCCCAACTTATTGCAAATATCCAGGCCTCTCATGGGAGAGGCAGAGTAAGAAACAGAGAGGGCCTTGATGCTGTGCCAGCAGTGCTCAACAATAACTAAAACATTGGTGAGTTATCAACACTTCTGTTCACAAATTTAAAACACGGCACCATACATGATAAAATTTATGGTATGATAAAAATTAATTCCATCTCAGCCAAATCAGTATACTGCTCTTACAGAAACTGCTATAGAGTTGCTAAGTATAATTAGCCCTATTTCTTTTAAATTTTTGTCGTAACATATGGTTAAAAATATTGAAAATCTGGGATTAAAATCTTTATTGTTTATTCATATGGAGTAATTGAAGAAAGAAACAACCACAGATTTCACAGTTCTGGCGTTTACTCCAATTGGAGTGATATGCCCACAGGCTACAGTTCCCACTTGCATTGACTGTGCAAAAAATTATTGAAAATGTAAAGATTTTCTCTCATGTCTGGCAGGTTTAAGTTACACGTGATTCCAATATGCACTGTGACAAATGCCTTTATGTGCTGATACTGTGCATGATTTCACTGCATAGAAGAGACATAAGGGTTGAAATTGTCATAAATATTTATCAGAAATTAATGAGCATTGGGAGGCTTCTACATAATAAGCTATATGAGAGGAAACTTTGCACTGAATATTCCATCAACTATCTATAAATCATTCAGGAAAAGTGAAGGTATTCTCAACTATCACTTGTTTTCCAACAGCCTAATCACAAAAACCAGACTAGCTGCGCAGAGGTGACAGACACAATTTCATCACGTAATTATGAACGGATATATTTTTTTAAATCCTTTTAGGTCGCCAAGTGCTGTGGAAAGTTACAATATTATGGCTACTTTGTGAGTTGGGTTCAGCTCTCTGTAGAACATAGAGTAGTAATGCGGACTTCTTTACTCAGATTTAATAGCTTTCCTTTACCTGGAATGGAAAAAGGTATCTTGGGGTAGTCAAAGCTCAGCACATGCACTTACTGATTTGGTTTACCAAGACCTCATACAAAAATGTCACTAATATCAGTTTTGTGAGATGTCCCTATTTTGCTGGTTCTGTAGACACCACTGGAGGACACCACTTTTTGCATCCCCCTATGCAATCCAAAACTGTCACCTTAGTGACTTGCAATACTTTTTTCTGATAAATTTGGTAGGTACTATTTTTTTACAGTTGTTCTTGTCTTCTCATCAGAAAGATGAAGGCAAATCTGGCAATGGAAGCAGAGTTAACAATCTGACACTGGTATGCTGAGAAGGTTCATAATACTGTAGAAAAGGGAAGACAGATTCATCTGTTATTTAGAAGGCAGCAACTGGGTTATTGGACAGTGGGCTAAAATTTATTTGCAAATAATCATTGCTGTGTGTAAACAGGTAACTGTTCTGAAGCAGGTCTCCGTGATCTAGCACCATTCACCCAAGCTATCCACCATGATCTTCTACATTTAGATCAATAAACCTCAAAAGAATGACCATTCAGCCTTAGAACATCCTTCACCCCACATGAAATTATAGCTGTTATAGTTATATGGTTGTAATATTACAATCAATTCATAAGCTTCCTTAATTTGGAGACCAATGTGTTGTCAAGGAGAATGCTTATTTTCAAAATATATCTGTGTGTATGAAAGTTTAATAATTGTAAAAGTATTAGTAACTAGTGTGTGAAATCCACAATTAGTTAAGATCAGAAACAGTGTAAGGTAAGTTTTAAAAAACAGCTCTTTTCTACACAGTGCATGGAAAAGTGGGATCACAACCTCAGGCCTGCAGAAAGGCAGATTCCTCTGCATTCTAAATTTGTGTGTGAGAGTGTGTGTGTGAGCTAAGGCATTGTGTCAAATCACAGTTATTTCATGAAGTTTGAAACACTTGGCTGCTTCTTTTCAGCATTGGAATAGGCTGCCCTGGGAGGTGATGGAGTCACCATCCCTGGAGGTGTTTGAGAGGCATCTGGATGATATGGTGATATGGTTTAGTGGTTTTGGGGTTACAGTAGTAGTGCTGTGGGAATGGTTGGACTGTATGATCTTAAAGGTCTTTTCCAACCTTGATGTTTCTGTGATTTTATTATTCTTAGTATCTCAGCATCAAATGAATGAGTTGTAGAAGATTAAAATCTACTGTACCTATGCAATTTTGATTATATGAACAAAGCCAAAAAAATGGTGTTCCATATATCCATCAGCTAGAAGAGACCATGAGAACATCTTCTCTGACTTTCTGTGTATAATTTAGAATTTAAATATTTCAAATAGTCACTGAGCGATTCAGATAATGAATCTGATATTTCTCAAGCTACATCTACTTACCTAAGTAGATAGTAGTATAATCTTTACCTGGAGATTCCCACCAAAGAAAATTCATCATATCTCTGGTAGTTGGTTGCAATGGTACATTGTCCCCATTTTTAGGAAAAAATACCTATTTCTAATTTAAAGTTGTCTGGTTTCAGTAGGCAGTCATTTTTATATTGGACTCAGACTCTTGCATAAAACCATTATCTCCATTCCATGAATAATTTTCAGGTTTGTCCTTGCCCTTAATTTTTTAATATTCCTTTTTAGAAGGGCAGANAAAAAAAAAAAAAAAAAAAAAAAAAAAAAAAAAAAAAAAAAAAAAAAAAAAAAAAAAAAAAAAAACACACAACCAAATAAAAAAACCATAAAGTATTCTCAGTTCAGTCTCCTCAGTGCAGAATACAAATATGAGTCTGTTGTATTATTCTTACCTCTCTCTGGATATACCTCCGAGGACTTTACAGAGGCTTTTGGGTCTTGGTTTTGTTTTTGACTCATTAGACTCAGATTTCATATTGACTTGCATGTTTGCTATGACCATTAAATCCTTTTATAGCTGCTGTTTGTTAGGATACGGGTCTGTGTTCATGTCCTGCATTCCTCATTCACACATGAAGTTGCTCAACTTTACACTTGGCTACCTTTGAATACATTTTGCTTGAATGAGCAACTGACTATAGTGATTATGCTGTTATTATCTACAACCTTAGTGTCATGGACACATATTTACATCCAAATCATCTGTGAAAATTTTGTGAAGTATCAGCTTTTGTACCAAGAAGTTTCCTGTAAAATTACGATTCTGCATTGACAACTACATGTTATTACAGAAAAATTATTTTTCCTTCAGGTATCAGTTTTTATTCCAAGAACGCTATGCCCTTCTGATGTTCAGTTACCTTCAGAAAGTTTTCTAATAAAAAAATTAAATTAGGTTTGTCTGACAAAGTTAATTTTTTCATAAACCCACATTGACTGCGTTATATTCATGATTTTCTGTAGTTCATTCTCATATCATCTATTTTATTATTTCCTTTGGATATGCATCAAGCTGTTCAGCTTAGCTGGAATACCTGACTTTGTCTTATGAATATTTCAACATTCTTTTTTTTAGACTTTCCAAATTTTCCTGTTATTCTGAGATTTATTAAAATGCTAAGAGCTAGTCAACTCTTTCAAAATTATTAGGAACAAATTATCTCACCTGACAGATATATGTCCCTATAAAAAAACCTGTTTATCACCTTCCTCAGTTGCCAGTGGCTTTGAAAGTATTCTCATCTTTTGGTAACAAAAGTATATTTTCTCATTCTTTGTTTTTTCTGTTGGGTTTGGTTTTTTTAAACTATACCAGACATGGAAATCTTAGCTTTTCTTATCCGTTTTCTTCACTTCCCCTTTTCCCTTCTGTATCTTCCCTCCAGAACTTCATTACTTTTTCCATCCTTGCACCTCTGCCTAGCAATTCTCAGAGACTAAGAATCAGCCTCACAAACCTCACAGGCACAGGAACAGACATCTCTTGATTTGTTCAGCTTCTCAAAACTCCAGCCACACAGCTCTCACTGAGACAGGCAGACAAACATATCAAACACACAGCTTGCCAAATCCTTTTACACCCAAGAAGACTGGCAGCTTTAAATGATTTTTTCCCCCTTTTCTTTTTAGCCGTATTGTTGGGCTGTTTGGGTTTTTACATCCCTGTCCAGCTTTACTGAATTTTAATTGGAGCACTGAAACGTTACAGGCAATATGACAGCCAAGAAAGAATTGTTTAAACAGTAGTATTGATAAAATCCTTTTAGTTCTAATAAATTACTTTTGTCAGCCGTACTTCTGGTTTTGGGAAGGGTAGATCCTTCGTGAAAGTTTAACAGCTTCTCTCCTAGCCAGGTCCAAAGTTCTGTCTATTTTTCAGTAATCAAAAACATTTTTTGACAGAGTGATTTTTATACTCTTATTCAAAATTATATATTTTTATTGTGTGGACTTTCTCGCATCCATCTCTTTAATACCTCAGCAATGGTAGCCTGTAGCATGATAGGTTAGAAACCATGTTGGGCCTTAGATAACCTGTATCTTCACCCAGTCTATGCCAGTGGATTATTATATAGCCTTAGGCCAGTCATTCAGCTTTCTTTACACTCTGTAATATCTGTGCAGTGCTTTGAAATCAGTAAGTAAAAACTGCTACTTAAGTTCAATGTATTATTCTGCTCACATAACTGATCTTTTAGTGTATTCAGCTCCAGAAACATTATGTTCTAGGCTAACTTTACATCTGGGTCCAAAGTAGTGACTTTTTAAAGTTCGAACTAACAAACATTATAAAGCAAAAAGTCTTTTGCATGTTAATGTTACAAGAAAATACAATTATATTTTATCAGGGCTAGAGAAGTCAATACTTTAAGGAAGGAAAGAGAGCATATCTCACAAAACTTTGTTTCCAATTCAGAAGTAAACAGAATGCAATGAATAGCATGGAAAGCTGTAAATAATTGTAAATTGAAAATAAACAATCACTGAAAAAAATGTATTAAACTGCTCTCTGCACACTTTACAAGTAAGATACATCGTAAGCAGGCGTCCAGGTATAGCTGATTATCAGAATACATATGGTTAGCTGCTGTACCATATAAAATCAAGTTACTTAATAGCTCCAGAGAAAGGGACAGTAGATCTCCCAAGTGCAATAAATACAACATCAGATAAGGTGGTTAAAATGGTGAAGCCAGTTTCTATAGTTTTTAGTTAAACTCGATTACCAAAGTTGAAGCCACTGCTTACATCTCAGGAACAATCTGTCCAAGATCCTGTAAGCTTTTTACTTGTGGTTTTTGAACTGTGAACTAAATATTACAAAGACATAGATAAAGCTATACAAGAAACAATAATTCTTTAGGAAGTTTAGATTAAAACACTTGAGACATGGTATGTTATCAGTTGATTTGTTACAAAATGTGTTTGCTGACTAACTGTGGAGATCTGGAGAACCTTGCTGTGGACAAGCATAATTTTTTTTAAAAATATGCCTGTGCTAGTGGGATGGTTTATGTCCACATTCTTCTGTGTCTCTTCACACTAACCAGGTTATTCACCAAAAAAACATTTAAAGGATCTTAATTATTCCACAGTAAATAAAATTTATCTTAGTGGCATGCATTGGGGAATGCTTGTGCAAACCTTTTAACTGGCAGAGTTTGGGGGATTTGTCTGAGAGTGTACCTAGGTACCACTAGGTAATGAGAAGCTGGAGAACAAGCCAATGGCAGTGTCCTCTGTGGGGAAAGCTAGATCTCAAACATGAGTCTTTCCACGTCTTCAGCTGATGTTACCCCCGGGGAAGGTAGGCAAGACCTTTTCTTTAACCTTAGGCAACACATTCAGATTTGGTAATCAGAGGGTTTATGCAACCAAAGTTAACATAGGTTAAGTGTACCTGTGGTTCAAAAACATGTATTCTGGGAATAATATTTGAGGAGCAAAGATTAGTAACTTATATATTCCTCTTGAAATCAATAACATTTGAATGCAAAAATATCACTTAAATTGATCATTAATACTGCTTAATCAAATGATCATAAGCAAGGCAGATTTCTTTGAATCAAATTGATTTAAATCCTTCATTTTAATCACAATTTAAATCAGCAACTAAGATTTACTGATTTAGATAATTGATGCTAGTCTTGTTTTGCATTTGTATTTTACTTTAGAAAAAGCTCATTTTTATGACCTGGAATAATCTTTAAAAAAATAAATTTTCAAGCAGCACAAAGATTTCTTCTTCTTGCTTGTCTGGTTGATATATGATAAATGAAAAAAAAATTGGTTTAGGTTTTGACCAGTTTAAAATATATCTATTTAGATTTTTAAATTTGTTTTGTGGTAGAAAATGGTTAATAATTCATTTGGGCTTTTTAAAAAAGATTACTTTTTAAAAAAAAAAATATTTTTTTTTAAAGATTACTTGTGTTTTCTTTCATGCAAGATAGAAACTATAATGCAACTCAAATTTTAAGTCTTTATGCTGAATTAAATAAACGTACCATGAAGTATGATGGACACATATATAGAATAAAAGGTATCAAATATATTCAAATGTTAAATGACTGATTTTTTTACAGAAAATGATTTGTAACTGTGTTTAATACTGTTTCTGAAAACAACAGGCCAAATTTTAAAAAGCATTTATATATTTAATGATGTAGATGATAACTGCTGTATTTTCAGTATGGATTTGGTGTATGTTTATGTATATTGGAAAATTTCACTTGGATATAAGTCTGTGGTGAATACCCATGTAAGATAAAAACAACTCTGTGAGCACCCTTCCTTTCACGTTTAAAAAAGATTTCCTGATTTTTCCCATGACTATATATTGGTCTACGGAAAGAGAAAAATCATGTTTTCAAGCCCAAGCGCAGCTTGCCAATCTCAAACACAAAAAATTTACTGCGTGTTTGCAACTGAAATTGAGATCAAAAGTAGTTAAAGCAAAAACTCTCTGCATTGTGTACTTTTATTACAATAGACTAATTAATATTATAATAGCTGAAAATTAAGTTACTATTAATTAAAATTAAGTGCCTGTCATCACACTGACCTTAAAATTACATGTTTTCCCTTCTTGTGAGCACTCCTGGGTAGTTCACTGATTGTTGCTGTGCATTGTTATGTAAGAAGGCAATCAATAAGCCAATTCTTTTGTCCTTTTGTAACCACTGCCCATATGTCTGACACTGATTATTAAACATGGAGAGATGGGAAATGTCAGTGTTGTTACCTATTTAACCTTTTCTATTACATGCTGATTTTGTACATAATACAGCTCAAGTCTGTTTCTTACAGCTGAAAAATGCATAATAATTAATAATGGAACCAGAAATCAATGACTTTATGGCTACCCAAAAAGATTAAAAAACAGATGTTATGTGGCCAAAAAACCTAAAAATCAAATTCTGCCTGATGATCCTAATCTTTTCTCTGACAAAACAGCCGACTTCATGAATAGAAAAGTAATGGTAATTGTCAAGTTCTCCAGACACAACTTTCATAAAAGCTCACTCACAGTTTTCTAACCAAGATGGTTCAATTCATGTATTTATAAGTGGATGAATAATCAAAGACAAAAATGATCTCATAATCAGCTCAAATTGTAATCGCAGACAATCTGATTCATGCTGGCCCTTCTTTGGGCAGGATCTGGACCAAATGAAATCGTGAGGTCCCTTCCAACTGAAATAATTCTTTAGTTCCATGTTTTTATGATGCTGAAGCAGTATGCAAGGATTTTGGAATGTGGGGCTAAAATTAAAAGTGTTCTTACATCAGTTCAGTAGAAAGTGCAAATGTAACTCACCCTGTCTTATGCTGAGGAACTGACTGAACAATGTCCTGAAACCTTTTTTGCCTGTTGCTTTGGTGGCTCACTGATGAATAAATACACTGGGGTTACAAGTATAGTGTGAAAATTCTGTGTTATTTGTCAGCTCAATTGTTGGAGCATTCTGACTGTCATAGGGCTTTATATCAACAGGATGTGAAAGGTATTTTTTGATTATATATATCATCATGCAGCCTCATTCTTAGGATCAAAGATTCAGAGGAAAGTGCCAAGAAATGTGCCAAAGGAAAATAGCTGTTTGGGAAAAGTGCTGTGAAAGCTACTTAGATAAGTAAAGCAAATATACTTCCACATGACTCCATAATATTTAGAAGTACATTTTTTGCATATATGTATATATAAACATATATATATAGTCAATTGTGCAGTTAGAACATATACATTAACATTAAAGAATAGTCACATAGTTTATATTTAAAAGGCTACAAACAATCAGCTTTAGGATTTTAAAATTTAACCATATTATTCGTGTTCAATGGAAGTTCCTTGATGTATGGAAGAGCATAAAGGGTCATTTAAATTGTAAGAAATATGATATTTGGATGATTAGGAGGCATAAACCTGAATCCTTTTATGATATTCATTTCTATTGAATTAAAATAAGGAAGATTCAGATAATTATCTGAATAACAATGAGCACTGGGTTAAGCCGATGTTCCCAAGTAAGTCGAAGAGTTGTATTAACTGAATTCAAATATGTGGGATGTACTATCTATTCATATTTAATCTTTTTCTCCTTCCTGGCTCCTGTAAAAGTTAGAAGTGAATAGATATGCTGAAAGTAATGTTTACCTTATCCCTCATGTCAGTAGGAAAAAAGAACTTTCCCAATAATGAGATAAATGGGTTTTAGGCATTGTTTTTGATGCACTCTAAATTACAAGAACACTAAAAATTAAATATTATAAACTGCTTAATATCTAAAACATCTGTAGCTGACACATATAGCAATACTCCACTGCACATATTAACTCATCTCCTTTGCTCATGGTGTCTTTCCCTATTCATGTATAGTGCACACAGTAGCTCTGACTTTGGTTTTGTGCTTTTCCTTTCAGGTTTGGATATATTCTTCATAAGGACGATCCCATGCTCCAGAAAATTGATCTAGAAACAATGTCGTACATCAAGACAATTAGTTTAAAGGATTATAATTGCATTCCTCAGTCTCTGGCTTATACACATCTTGGAGGATATCTTTTTATCTGCTGTAAGCCTGACACCACCGGGGCTGTCCTACCGCAGCTCATAGTGGATAGCGTTACTGATTCCGTGATCGGATACAATGGCGACGTGACGGGCACGCCACATATCTCCCCAGATGGACACTACCTTCTCAGCATTGATGATGCAAAAGGCCTCATGAGGATCCAGTCCATCACAGTGAGAGGAGAAATACAGGATGCATTTGACATTCACACTAATTTGCACATATCTGATGTAGCTTTTCAGCCATCCTTCACTGAAGCTCATCAATACAATGTCTACTGCAGCTCCAGCACACAAACTGATGTTCTCTTCCTGGAGCTCTCCTCTGGCAAGGTTAAGATGGTGAAGAGTCTGAAGGAGCCCATCAAGGCAGGCGAATGGCCTTGGAACAGTAAGAACCGTCTTATAAAAGACAGTGGCCTTTTTGGTCAGTATCTCATGACCCCTTCCAAGGAATCTCTGTTTATCCTGGATGGACGGCTCAATAAGTTAAATTGTGAAATCACTGAAGTTGAGAGAGGCAACACAGTAATTTGGGTCGGAGAAGCATAAGGATCTGTGTTAGATATTTACCGAGTTAATAGTTTTACAGTACATTGCACTTAAATTACACCTTTCTTCAAATTTACACAATTTTAATTTTAATAGGCCCTTCTATACCTGTTATTTCTTTGACATGTACACAATTTGAATCAACTTCCACATAAAAGTGACTAAAATGATGGCTATTTGATAATGGTACTCCTTATTAATTATCAACTGAGATTGTGTTGTTTGACTGAAATAACTAAATAACTAAATTCATGATAAGTATAATAAATTATTGTAAAATAAGAAGGAAAAAAAAAAACCAACCAAAAAAGCTTCAGGGAATTTAATATGATACTTTGCATTTGTAAATGGAAGACTTAAATATTATTCAAATTTTGTTTTGTTTTGCTTTAGACACAAAGCAAGAGCTGACGTAAAACCTTTGACTCCTTAAGCTGAATTGTTATGTCCTGTCCAGTCCACTGTTAAATCTTTTTGTGCCTTGAAGCAAAAGTCTCACAAGAAAGACAAACATAGAAGTTATAACATTTATTCCCACTGTGGCTACAGGATTGCTTGCCATTGGAAAGAAAGTTTTGCTACCAAATTCCTGGTGTCAAGTTGTGCAACATACATGGACAGGAAAGGAAAAAAAAAAAAAAGCGAAATTATATTTGCAGTGTTTTCTGATCACTGCATTTTGGAGTTTATTTTTATGGTGTCTTTGTTGAAAAAGCTGCTTGCAGAAGCTTAACCTGTTTTTAGAAAAAAAATAGATGTTAGGTTTTTCAGCTATCACAGGGTGGCATCAGCAAGGAGTTTCAGGTCTACTGAAGAGAAATATTGCACATCCTTTCAGAGTATACCACATTCTAAAAACCTGGCATCACAAAACTTTACTTATATCATTGAGGAAACTGTTAATTAAAAATAAAGAACATGCATTTTAAGAAAATGAAGATGCAAACAACTGAAGTCTACTACCAGTAGATAACATTTTTGCTTATTCATTGTACCATTAATTCCTGTTTGTTAAAACATTTGGTTAGCTCAATAGGTTTTCTAGTCCATGCATCCAATTGGATTAATGCAAAAAAAAAAAAAAAGAAAAAAACTGAAACAACAAAAACTTTGTATTTTTTATAGTTTGTTTACTTAGTGTTCTAACACTGGTTAAACATGTAAATGGGAAAAATAAGATTCCCATAAATAGAATAATAAGTCAATAGAAAGCCAGCAGTGAACATCTATCCAGACTCAGAATGATGACTTAGAAGTTTGAGAGTATTTTTATTTTTATTATGTTTTTGCTAAAGAATGCTTATAAGCTCTTAAAATGACCTCCATTTACTGAAGGCAATCAGAAAAAAAATACCTTTTTTTAAACAAAGTTTTACTGCAATTTAGATTGTGTAAAATTGCTTAGAAATCTGGAATTTTCTAGCATTGTAATCTTGTGTGCATTGAGCATTCTGCCCTGTGTGGTTAAGTAGATCTCTCTTTAGCTTGAGCAAACCTCCTGGTAAGTAGATTTAACGGAGATAAAGATTTGCTTACATTTCTAGCTACTGAATCTGTTTTCCTTTTTAAGAACTCTTTTCCATTGTGAACAAACAATAATCATGTAAACTGTCTGTTACTCAATTGCAGTAGTCGGTCTCATGCATTTTTTGTTCTGTAATTTATACCATGTGAATGTTCTGTATGTAGAAAATGCTTGACAAAAGGAGAATAAACCCCATAAGTTTTAAACAGCCCTGACTTTGGTGAATCGTGCAATCAACCACACTGAGCTGGCAAGTAAAACTGACTGTTGGAAAGCACCTATTGTTTTATATAGATGTATGAAAATAGATGTATTTATGTATATGCAAAATAATATGCAGTTGGAAAGAAATTATTTTAGAAAAGCTTAAGTAACTTGAAAAGTTTCCTTTGGCTGCTACAAAGAAAAGCTCATTATTAGCACATTTAAAGCACAAGTACAGGCTGAGTGGAGAATGGATTGAGGCAAACCTTAGAGAAAAAGACTTGGGAGTGTTAGTGGATGACAAGCTCAATATGACTCAGCAGTGTGTGCTTGCAACCCAGAAATCCCGCTGCATCACAGTCTGCATCAAGAGAGACATGACCAGCAGGTTGAGTGACATGATTATTATTATTATTTGCCTTCAATAATTCTACTTCTTTTTTGACAATATTTTCCAGACTGTGTGTGTAAACAATGGTCACAACTTCTCACCATTGTTTTTTCGGTGAAGTTAAACAAATATTTGATCACCATGGTTGCTTTCATAGCTCGTACAGTTGAAGTTCAGCTTTCTCAAGTACAGATGGCCTGGCTGAAAGCTTTAATCTAAATGAGGGGAAGAGCTGGAACCTCTTTCCATTTTTTGCTAGCAGCTCTATAAGAAAGCTGATGTAAAGGGGCTTTTTCAACCCAGAGGGGTGATGTCTTCAGGGAGGCTAAGAGCAGCCTGCCAGTACCCGTGGGAGGTTATAAAAGAGACAGGGTTAGATTCTTCCCAGCTATGCGTAGCAGGAGGACAAGCAAGACACAGCAGCATAAATTAAGAGTTTCAGACTGGATATAAGGAAAAGCTGCAATGACAGTCAAGCATGGGAGCAGGTTGCTTAGGGAGACTGCAGTCTCCGTCCTTGGTGGTTTCTACACCTGTCTGGATTGTGCCTATCTGACCTTTAGTGGAACTGGCTGTGACTAGTAGAGTGTTGAGCTAGAGACCTGCCAAGGGCCCTTCAGACCTCAGTTGTCTTGTGATTCTATCATTATGACTTGGGGGTGGAAACAACAGGAGACTTAATTTGTCTTAGTTGTTTAAGTTTCTGATTGAGTTTAATGTAAAACCTGAAAGTGTTATGGTTTGGCTTGAAGTATGGCCTAAGCAAAACTCAAAAAACAGTATGTTTTGTCACTTGAAATCCTTAGCTCTGAATATCTCACTTTAAACCACTCCTCTCGTTTGAAATCTGGAACATGTTTCTTGGATTCCAGGAAATCCCAAGCTGATTGTAGAACTTGCACAGGATGAAATATACAGAGGTAAGTGCTCCTTTTGATATATCTGCGAAATAGCTTTGGCAGAGGGAAGGAGGACTTGAGAAAACCATTGTAGGTAAGATCTCGTACCACTCTGAGTAAGTGTCCAAATGTGAACATAACCATTTAAGTGTATCCTTAGTCTCAGCTTTTCTATTAAAACTGTTCTAGGCATTTATAGCATATGTAGTTCAGTAGTGGAATAAAACGATCTGTTAACTTACTAATCAATTTGAGATAGGAGAACTCATGTCATAACTATGGTCATGTCTTCAAAGGAAACACTTTAATATAAAGTCCTGTTCACCTCTCATCAGTTTGTCCTTTGCATTTTGGTCTTCATTTTAAGCAGTTCCTAAAGAAACCTACTGAAAACTTTGTTTTGAGGTTAGCAACTAAAATGTGGAACACATAGGAATTAAAAAAAGGACATATTAAAACATTATTTAGCTGTAATGACCCATAAGTATGAATTAATTTTTTTGTGAATACTGTTGTTAAATGAGGAAAAACATAGTCTTAACTTTGTATCTAAAAATCCTAATTTCAGCCAAATTCAGAAAGTGACAAGATAGAGCATATGAGGTGAGAGGGGGGAAAAAGTCATTCTGTACATCCATGCACTAATTAGAGAGATGTGAGATGGAGCCCAGCAGTTGAGACCCTTTGCACTTGCACCACACTGAGTGTTTCACTGTGACCAGTCTCCCCACAATGGAGGAAGACTCGGAGGAGGAAAAGGGCAAAAATAATGAGCTCAGGGAAGAATGTCAGGAATGACCAATTATTGTAAAGAAAGCTGCATTTTTAGGGGGACTGAAAAGTAAACTTTGACTTAGATACACAACTCTACCAGTGAGTCGTCAGGTTGTATAAGCAGCTTTCCCTGGGATAATTAGTGGAGACTACTGTTCTGAGCTAGCCAGAGCAGCGTGGGGGGACAAAGTGTACGTGTGGCTCAACCTAATGTTAATTTTGAAAACTGGCCAGCTACTAACATGAACTTAGAAGAGAGTAATGGGCTTGACCTGTTTCAACCCTTGTACTCCTTTCTGGTGACTTGACACACCCAGCACCATGATGATGAGAATACAGGGACATGTGATGGAACCATGTTTGCATGGTGATTCAACTGCATATTGCAATAGCTGCATCATGCTTCTGTTATGATTTCAGTGTGCTGCTGTAATATTCTACTAAATCAAAATGTCATGAAACAACAATTATATCAAATAAATTTGATATTAAACTTTAAATCCTCCAATGTGGAACCTCTAAAAGAACCTAGTCAGGATGTGTCAGACTCCTACTTCCACACATTATCAATGCATTTTATGTAATACTGGAATTAAAAAAAAAAAAAGCAAACAAACCAGCACTTAGAGTACTTCTTGGTATCGCCATAATAATTAAATTTGGAAGAAAGGCGCAAAATCTTACTTATGCTGGTGTTAGGACTTATTTTACAGTCAGTGAGTATAACACAGAACACAGTAAATGTGTGTGAACTATTTCCTTGTTATATTTAGGAAGGAAGAGATTCTGACAGGTCTGTAATCTGAGAGTTAAGAGATCATCGTCTAAGATATGTTTATGTTCCTTAGCACAGGTAATGCAGTTTCCAGATTGTTCTAGGGGTTTTATATCGGGGTGGTTTTGCTTGGACTTGAGTGTCTTTTGAGTGGTTTTTTGTTGGATTTTTTTGGGGGGGAAGGGGGCAGAGGTGTTTCTTTTGTTTAAATAGTAACTAGAAAGAAATTTTCAGAGAAATTACTAACAAGACTATGTGTCAAAAATCTATTGACACCAGTGATAAAAATTCATGAAGAGGAGTTAAAAGTACATATTTCACTTGAACCTATCCTGCCTGTCACCTCTTAATGGGTTAAATGCCCTGTTGGTGTGCCACTACTTTAAAAATTATTTTAAACTGTCTTCAGTGAGCTATCTTTCACCAAGTATGACAAATTCAGTTACTGATAAAAGACTGAAAGATACTGAAATTGCTTTTTTCTATTTAGAACTAATGCATGAAAAATTGCTTCTTCTAGCTTATGAATATTAAACTTGTTCTTATTTTAATCTAACAGATGAAAAAAATAGCTTCCTGTTACCGGTCATGATGTTAATGTTCTTATTTTTAATCTTCTCCAGGTATGTGTCCTTTACACAAGGATGGACAAATAGTTCTCTCATTTTGCAATGCTTCTTTTTATATTTTTCTCTAGTAATGAAAACTTAGGTATATGCTTTCCTTTTAACTGTCATTAAACCTAGGAAAAAAATGTATTTGCCTGGTAATATTTTTCAGTACTCTCCTTGTATGAGATTCAAGAAAAAAAGCAAACCATAATCCACCATACCCCAGTAACTTCCTAGAATCTGTCACAAATAAGATTGCTTTCCCCCCTCTCACCCCCATCTCAGCAGACCTATGCTAAATCATTATTAATGTTGCAGCCAATACTGTGAAGAAGTAGAAGCAACAGAATAAGGAAAAATTATTGCATAAATGAGCAGGGAAGAGGAGCTAAGTCTTCAAGTTATAGCAAAATTAGTTTTTAAGTGTCTTAATTAAAATTGTAAATAAATATCCATTTTATCTATGTTGACTGTAAAGATTAAGTAAGGAGATGCACTTGTTAACTGTACTTGGATACTCTTTCCAAATAAACTTTCTCCCTATACTTTGAGAGCAGAACTACATAATTTACTGCTGTTCAGGCTGGACCTCCATATCCTTTCCTCCACCATTCGGTGGCTCCTGGGTCCTTTGTATTTCCAGTTAAGTGAACATCTGGGGTGGCATTTGTGCTGTCTTAGAACCATAGAATAATAGAATCAGTAAGGTTGGAAAAGACCTTCAAGTCCAACCTTTAACTGAACACCACCACATCAACGAGACCGTAGCACTGAGTGCCATGTTCAGTTTTTTCTTGAGCACTCCCAGGGATGGTCACTCCATCACTTCCATGAGCAGCCCATTCCAATGCTTAACCACTTTCAGTGAAGAAATTCTTCCTAATGAACCCCCCCAGTGCAGTTTGTGGCTGTTTCCTCTTGTCCTGTCACTGGCTGTCTGGGAGAAGAGGCTGAACCCTACCTGGCTACACCCTCAGGTAGTTGTAAGGAGTGGTAAGGTTACCCCTGAGCCTCCTTTTCTCCAGATTTAACAACCCCAGCTCCCTCAGCTGCTCCTCATAGGACTTACTCTCTAGACCCTCCATTAGCTCCAGTGCTTGACATATTCCAGCACCTCAGTGTCTTTCTTGAAGTGAGGAGCCAAGAACTGGGAACAGCATTCAAGGTGAGGCCTCACCAGTGCCAAGTGCAGAGGGACAATCATTTCCCTGGTCCTACTGGTTTAATATGTTATCCTCTTTTACCTTGTAAGCTTAAATGCAACATTTAGCTATGGGAGTGAGCCTCTTTCCCACTAGATCAGCATGACCTTTTGAGTTGTATTTGATGCTCAAATCAATTTTGACTGAAATGATTAATCATTTTCATCTTAAATCATATTACATTTCCACAAAATATTGCTGTTACTTTACCTATTTTGCTAAGCTCTATTTACTTTGGATGACCTCAGTCTTGTGATAAAGAGATATTTTCCTCCCTCTGACTGTTTTTTAAAACCCAAATAGAACCTCTTTCATTCACTTCACTGAAGAGAGTTGTCTGCCTAATTTTTCTGCTTCTTTTTGTTTACTCTTGTCTTGGGGTGACTTTATAATGTGTATCCCCTATCACTACCCTATGCCCACCAATCTTTTCTGTGTCTTTAAACGGAGCCTGAGAAGGACAGAAAACAAACTTTTCAAAGCAGTTGTTTCAAGGACACGGAGATACGCTCCTCTGTTTCTGCGGTACCCTTGGTTTTTTTTTCAGCTCTTTTTTCTCCCAGCGAGAGACGGAGGGTTGAATTTCGTTTTCCTAGGATTTTTGGGTTTTTTTGCTCTTTTCTTCTCTTCTGGACTGTTTCAACAACATCTGAACACATCAGGAGAATTTTCCCGGAGGCCCGGGGGGGTGGCCCCTCGCCAACCAGCTCCGAGGAGGAGAGAGACCGCACCTACAGAAGACCTCTGAAATCTTCTCAGGTTTTCTCTCCACAGAGAGAGGGATCTCATTATTTAGCATTATTATTCCCCACCTGTGTGTTTGTTAAATAAATAGCTTGTTATCTCTTTCACTTTCCTTTGAGGAAAATTTTTCCCGAACCTGGGGGGGGAGGGGTGGTTGTGACCTGACTTCTATCAGAGGGTATTCTCCTCCAAATTTGTCCAAACTAGGACACTCTGTAGGAGAATGGGTATTTTTGTAGAGCTAGTCTTTTGCACCCCCTAGCAGCAGCACTTTGTGTGTACCAAGGAGGAAAGCCATGAAAGAGAGATATCACCACATCATTCAAGATCTGTGCAGGACACAAAAGCCAAAAGCTCTATAGTACTTTCATCTTATGTTTACCTTCTGCTCTTTCATGTGCCAGCTGTGCTGACAGGTACAGGGAGAGAGAGTAGTGGAAGTTGTTCAGTGCCCTTTGTGGCCGGGACCAAGTAGGTGAAATATTAGCTTCAGTTTAGTACAGGAATCTTCAGTGGTTTTGGGCTCAGAAAGTGGTGAAGACAAGCCTCGGTTCCAGATTTCAAACCAAACCTTACCCACAACTCTCTAAAACACAGGGTCTAGCAGAATTTCAATCAATGCTGTCTTGGGCTGAGGAGCTTTGCTCAGAGAAGTTAAAATGTTGCTTGAGTTTTTCACTATTATTTTTCATCATCACGTTTAATACTGGTTTTGGCATCCATAACCTCTAGTTCTGTAAAGAAATCTTGCTACTTGTGTCATCTTCCTTTGTGCTGATAGCAGAAATTATTGTGTCTTCCCTTTTTTCATTCTTGTCCTCATTCTGTTTACTGATGTAAATAAATGTGCATGAGACACAGTAAAGCTCGGATGTTCTAAGGGTAGAGGCCTCCTAGGAGGGATTGAACTGCTAGTTAACTACTTGCCATAATGGAGAAAAACTAGAAATATTTGTACATAAATTAAGCCCTTCTTCAAGAAGATCTAAAAATCTGACGAGTTTTACCCTAAAAAATGAAGGGCTTATGTGATCATCACACATACATGAGAATGTTGAATACACTGTCTGGTGTTCCAAAGAGTATTTTTCTGTTTTCCTAAACATTTTAAATGTGCCAAGGACTTAATAGTCTCAGTTCAATAAATGTGAGTTTTCTTTAAGACTTTTGTTAATACAGTAATACTGCTGTTGCTTGTTTTTAAGTTTTAACTAGGAAACTTATTTTTGAGATCTACTAAACCCTATTTTATTTAGAGATTCAGTTACTGACTGTAGATTTTTATTTACTGAGATTGATCATGATTTACACACCTCACAGACAGGTGATAATTTAGTAATATGAAAACGACAGAATTGAATTTCTCTGTTGCTTCTCCAAATATACTTCCATTTGCATGACAAACTTTTAGAGAGTTGAGATCATTATTTTCCCACTCTCTCTTTAATCTTTTCATATTGATATAATTCCAAATAATTCTTCAATTCTTCAAATATCTCCTTTTTCCTGACACATAGGCATATAACAGAAAGCAGGAAAATAGAAAACTCTTCCTCTCTTTTTATTCTAAGCTTCAGTAATTCTGAAGAATTTTTCTAAGTATTAGTTTATACAAGTGAAATACATGGTTGAAATTCAAGAGCTCTGGTGTTCCGATAGAGTTGTATCGCCAGTCATGTCTTCTCTTGTTGTTCAAGGCAGTCTTTTTTTTTAATTTAACTAGGATAGGAAGACACCCTTGGCACACTTCACTGGTCCTGAACATACCTGAGAAGAAAACATAAAAACACAGAAAAATCCAAGAAAATAAAAATCTATTTTGCTGTTACAGTACTTAAGTCTGCTTTAAGAATCTCAAAGAAGGTGGGGTTTTTTTTCCTATTACCAAATATTATACAGTATTCTGCTTGGATTCCATCTGCTGCTTAGTGTGATTTAATTGATTTTAGTGAAGTTGTTCTTGTCTTCCAGTAGGATAAATTAGACTCAGTTTCAACTTAGTTTCTGAAAGTGCTGAATATCCAAGATTTGTGCAGAATGAAACAACTCTGTTGTAATTTGAGAAGAGTGCCACAGAGCCACACACTACAGAGTCATTACAGAGCAGAAACACAATGGTTTAATCCAAAGGAGACACTATGTGGGGTTGTCTAGCATTTCTCCGAATGAATTGAAACATGCAATTCTATGTCCTGGATTGCTGAAGTGTAAAATTTGTCACCAGACTTAACTGTCGTCTTGCTGTTTACATGTGCTTAATATTGTTTGAGCATTTCTGTAAAGAAACAAAAATGATGGAGGACTGGACTAAAACAGAACTTAACCTGAACTTAGGAGCTGGGAGTGGCATTCATACCCACACATGAAAGCCCTGGATCCTCTGACGCAGCATGGGAAGAGTTGATGGCTCAGAAAGAAACTTGATAGAAGCCATTGATCTGAATGGGCTTTCTTGTTTTACTCATTCCAAAATAAATAAATTAGTGGGTAATTTCCAGGCTTTTATATTTATATTGAACATTGCAGATGGATTTTTATTAATTTGATCAAATTGCTTACGTTAGAACAATATCAAGGACAGGGTAAGAAGCCCCTGCAGGACTAGACCCCACTATCTGTGTGGCAGAAAGAGCCTATGCCCTGCTGACATGGGTCTGAAATAAATCTTCAAATTGCTTAGCATTGTGGGAATATAGTCAGACCTTGATATGCCCAGAAGCAGACACTTTGTGTTTCGGAAAATATGTTGGAGGAAGCTGACATGCATAGGGGAATTTAGAGGCCCAAGTTATGGAGGCAGGTCAGCACAGTTTGTATGGACCTAAATTTTGTACTCGGGCATTTTACATGTTTTGTAGGTCTGAAAATGATTGGGAACCCAGTGGAATTCACAGCACATGAATGGAAGTTTTGTGAGAAAAGATAAGTGTATTAAGCGTCATAATATCTTGTGTGTCACAAATTAACTTTTCAAATAAAATGTGTACAAATTCTAACCAACATAGTCCACATGGTACTACTATAAGCATAAACTAAGCAAATATTTTCTTCTGTTTATAAGACATAGGTACTGTGGCTGACCTCAAGGCAGGTCAAGCAAGTCCTGACCACTTCTGATCCATAAGGTTTAAAACACTAAATGAAAAAGTACAGGGAGAAACAATGACACACCAGAAAACTAGTTCAGTTTGTTTTCCCTTTTTTAAGCAATATAAGTGACAATATGAAAAGAAGCTGAGCGAGCTTTCTGCTACTTCATTACAATAGCCACCATTTGGTTTCCACACTCTTGCAGATTATTAGCAAATGCCAGAGTTTCTACGAATTGCTCCTCTGCTGCACAAAGTAACTATTGTGCCTTATCTCTTAACTCTGCAAAAACATGCAAACAAGGCCCTGCAAGCAGGAAATAATGGGACTTTTTCAGTTTGTTACATTTATCGCGTCAGACTCCAGTTAAAAATTCAGTATGACTGGGACAAACAAACTTTAATCAGCTTATTGGAAGCCTCAGTGACAATAGTGACACTGTTCTCACTGTTAGCATTCCTTTGTTTTATAAAATCTGAAAGATTTTCTTTTTCTCCATAATATTCTCTCTTGCTAATACCTGGATTGGAGCAGTATGTGGCTGTATGCCATATCTTATTTTTATGCTGAGCATACACATTATGTGACATTCTGAGGCAAACACCTTTATCCTGGAACCCCACAAGTACTCAGTGGGATCTGCTGGCTCATTCAGTACACAATGCCAAATTGTCTCTGAATTTGTCAGCAACTTTTGTCACAGTCTCAGGCACAATGTTACCAGCAGGAACTTTCCAGTTTCTCCTCTTTACCATTCTTTCTTAACATACCCTGAAGGAACCAGCAAGGACAATTTTTTCTGGGAAGGAAAAATCTCACAAACACAGACCTTTGTGAGCCTATTTATAGTTGGACTCAATGATTTTAAAGGTCTTTTCTAACCTAAATGATTATTCTAGCAGCTTTGAACTTTTCTATATTGAACATAGAGATTAGAAATAAATGGAGATATTGACATGACATTTCATTAATACGTTGTACAATGGTATTAGTATCTCCATATATCTGTTGGAAATACTAAAAAATACTATATTCTAGGACACCTTTTCTATAGCTCTCTCCTCATCAATGAATTTGGGCTAGCCGACATTCAACTCGTACTCCTCTGCCTTTCTAGTTTCATGCAAAGTCCTGAAACACTGCTGTTGGGTTTCTAGGCACCACACAGAAACTGTACACTGTTAAAATGACTGTTTCGGTTATTCCACTCATTGCACTGTCCATGGCTTTAGGCACAAACCTTTAATCAAGAGTTCTGCTGGATTCAGCTTTTCAGGGAAGCTCTAAGAGGGATTAGTGCTTTCTTGGCCCAGATCATGCTGTCATGAATGAAGTGTTAAAAGCTCTTCATTGCTATTAAAACTGAGGTTGCCTTGCAAAGAGAAAGAACTAGAACATTTCAGGATAGGGAAAGGCAAACTCAAATGTAGGTTACCCATCTCCACAGCTAGGCTATATTTTAACTGGTGTTTCTAGGATTATGTTTTTATACTTTACTAAAATGAACTTTGTTAAAATGTTTGGGGATTTTTAGGTCTTAAGGAATAAAATCCCATTTTTCTTCTGTGGGGTTATATGAGGTAATTGGCTGCAGCCAGGTCAGCAACGATGCAGTCAGTCAAGGTCTGGGTAGAGTCTGTCTTAGCATATTCTCTGCTCTCTGGAGAGTTTTACCGAAGGAACTGAATGCTGGATTGACTTTTTTCCATCTTTACATTCATGTGGCAGCCTTTTGTGCTTTTAGATTTGTTAAAACTTAGTAACTGTCGTCACTGAAAGGAATTTCGGTGAAATATATGCAAAGGGGCTTTTCCTGCAACTGACATTTTACTTTTTACATTACTCTACAAATTTCACAAGAGAGTTTGCTTGACTGACTGATGCATGTACAACTGAAATTGTTTAAGCACAGCAAGTTGTGTTTCTTGAAATAATGTTTTTCCCTTTTCTTTTTTCCCCAGTCTTCACCAATCCATTTTGCCTGGAATGTGTTATCTCCATAGAAAAGCATGTTCTAAGACTGAAAATTCATAACAACATTTCAAGGACAGGTTGAATGAGCTCTGAGAAACCTGGTCAAGTAGAAATTGTCCCTGGCCAAGGCAGGGGAGTTAGAACTAGATGGTCTTTAAGATCCCTTTCAACCTAAACCATTCTATGATAAGAAATGTGTTCAATGTTCTAAATGTCAGAATAATCCCTTTAGGTCTGTATATAGAATTAAAACACTTTTTGCTGTTCACTGTGAACTCGCATACAATTCTGCATGTGATCAATATGTGATTTTCTAATATAATCTGCTTTTCCATTGGACATATCAAACAAAATGCATTCAACAGTATCCGAGCTTCCAAATTCATATCCAGTCTACACAGAAATTCCTGATTTATTGTATCAAGCCCAGTCTTTTTTTTGTTTGTGTTTTTATTTTTTTTCCAGTTGTGCATTACTTCATTTTAGCCCTCAACACAGCGGTAAGTTACCACTCAGCAGGAATCAGATGGATCCCTGGAGAAGCCGTTCCCACACGAGGGCTTGAAGGCGGCCTGCGCAGGGAACAACACCGCCATCTAGTGTGATATCAGCACCCATCCTCCCCGCCTGTACGGGCATGAAACCTCCGGTGCTTGCAGCACTGCAAGAGGCATCTCTTGGAGCAGTATCTTGAACTGCTTGACAATTTCCCAAACAAATCCCACACCTAAGTTTCTTGTACAGTGATCCATATGTTCAGAGAAAATTCATCTCAATACTTCTAAAGCACAAAAAATTTGTGCTTCAACTCATGAGACATTCAACTCATGGTAATTTTTAAACGTGTGAGCTTGTGTAGGCTTTTGTTTGGGTTTGTGGGGTTTTTTGCCAATATTACTTTTTTTTTTCCCCACCTACAGTGCTTTAACTGCCATATTACATTTTTTACATAACTTTCTGACCTCACTATTTTAATCTCTTATTCAGATCCCTCCTTTTTTTTTTTTTTTTTTTGCTGCATCCTAGGCCTTGTTCAATGATTTTCCTCTTTTCAAACTAGAATGACTGAACAGTCAAATTCTGTCATAGCATAATCTAATGAAGCAATTTACTCTCTCAGTGAGCTTCACTTGACCATTATTGCCACTTTTTCCCTGCCAGTAGGATGGTAAATATGACCTTTTCCATGACTAGTAAAATGCTACAGATTTTGTGTTGACCTGACTGTGGAGCTCTCAGGACTTGTCTGGACTTGTCTTGGCCTGAGCTGCTTTTATCTCCTTTTAATAGTTCTCTGTTGGTCTAATGATTAATTCCTAGCTTCCCTGTGAATAAACTTTAATGTAAAGATCTGACAGACCGGGTTATTTACTCTTTGCCTAAAGAGCAGTAGCCCCTCATGGCAAATAAAGTTGAAGGAGGCTATGGTGCAATTTTCAAACTTCAGCTGGGAATCAGTGGAAGAAGCAGACTACGATAAGAAGGCACGTAAAGATAGTCCCAGCTGAATGCCAGCAGTGAGGCAGAAGGGATCCTGTACACACACCTAAATTGAAGCCCTATTTGGAAACAACTCAGGATGCTGATAACCTGCCACCATTTCCCTGCTTGATGGAGATAAGTGCAATTGACCCTGTGACGCAGCAGATGTTAGCAGTGAAGACAACAACACCAAAGAAAACAGTAGTTATTCGTTAAGTGTTGAATAATAATCTTAACAACATCAATAGTAAGGCTTTTCAGTATGCATTTGGAATATAACTTAATGTTACTGTAGCAAGATTTATTGGTTCTATTTTATATAGACTGTTAACGTTATTATTAGGTTAAAAATAAATTCTTGGCTCTGTATGAAACTTTATGGGGTTTTTTTTTCGGCCATAACAGTTCTTTGAGTATAACATACTCATAACAGGCATTATCAACTGTTCTTGGAACTGAGAAGATCTATTTCATTTTTCATCCAATTTCTGTACATTTCATCCTTTCACTATTCCTGAAAACACAATTAGTCTGCAAGACCTGTCTGTAGTAACTTCCTTCTATTGAATAGTTAAAATTGATTATATAGCATATCAATACCAAAGCAGAAAAGACTGGATGAACATTTTGGACTGTAAAGCACTTATTAGTTTTGGTTTATGAAATCCCTGGAGTAAAAAATAGGTTTTCTATGAGATCTGTAGTGCTAATTCTATCTCCTTTAATCTAACTTCTCTTAATAAGCATCATTTGCATCTTCTATTAGTTGGAGGCATAAGTGGCAGCACTAAGAATGAAGTGTTGATCCACCTGATTTGTATCTTTCCCATTATAACATTCAGTGTTTTAAAGGACAGTGATATTAAAAAATCTCATCCAAATGCTATGTTTGTTATAAATTCCACAGACTTATACAAATGGATTATTTTATTTTGACTCCAGTTCTTTAACTGTCCCAGCATTTGAAAATAAATTAAATCAATATATAAATTCAATCAATCTTTAAAAAATGAAAGTCTATGCAGTTTTCATAAGGACAAAAGTTTGCAGGAAAATTATTTTCAAGAGCAAACAAAGAATTTCAGGTATGAAACATAGTTCCATCTCTGTGTCATGCACAAGTCAAAAAAACAGAATTTGAAGCTCTTGAGAATACAAAGACGTTTTCTTAAAACTTTCTTAAAGTCTTAACATCTTCTAGTTGCTTGCAAATGTCTGCTGTTGGGTTCCTAAGGCAAGTAGCATGAACTCAATCCAATATTTCAAGAAGGAGCTATTAACAAGCAGTTTGTCATACACTGTGAACTCTTCCGGAAGCACTTTGCAAGAACTTTGCTTGGCATTCGCAATCGCTGTCATGATGAATGATGTGTCATCTTCTTCCTTCTCTCCACTTTGCTGGAGAATTGTCATAAAATTCTCAGCACTGTGCCACAACTGGAAAGAGTGTAGTAGTTCTCAAGAATTTTCATTGCAATAATTATTTACCTATATACCTACCTACCTTTTGGCCCTGCCCCTGAAGTGAAAGATGGGCAGAGGGTAGGGATGAGATGCAAACAGGGGTGGAGTGTTCAGGATCTTTTTATGCTGTTGAAGATGACATTGAGATTCTGGTTTTTCAATTCTTTGTAATTTACTACCATACACAAAAAATTAGTAACTACAGATTTGCATGAGAAAGACAACCATTTTCCTGAAAAAAAAAATTGTATTGCTACTGTATCAAAGTACATTTGTCCTCTAGATTTACCTCACTTTTGCATAGAGGTAGAAATATCTGCAAACCCCCACACTAATCTGTAACTTAAAATGATGTAGCCAGAGCCCCAGAATTCAATCCATCTGAAGTCATCTGCCTCACAACTATTTTGTTCCAGGTATCATAGTCAAAATCACTTAAAACTCACCCTTTTTGGAATGAAAAAAAACAACCAGACAAAAAACCCCCAATGAAACAGGACATGCTCTTTTTGGAAATGCAGTTACACAGCAGAAATGTTGCCTGATAGATGAACTTTCAAGTTTCCTTCACCATGAGGAAATTAGAAGCCAGGGTTGTTCTCTTAATCTGTTGTTGGTGAATTAAATTTGAGGTGATCTTTCTTCTTACTAATACAGTAGTATTCAAACTTTATTTGGACAAGTGACAAGTAGGCAATCTGTTTAGCAGAAGGTGCCTGAGTTCTCAGAAGCCCTTCAGGACTCGTGGAGTGTCAAAGAGAAGGGTTAAATCAGAGCATTCTGATATGAAACATGCTGCAGGTGCTAGCTGTAATGACATCCTGCAAACCTGTCTCTCAGATTATTCCTTTAGATAAAAGTAAATGTATATATATATATTTTAGAGTGACATTTGTAATAACCTCTTTCTTGTTCATAATCATACATTTTATTCTTTATGATCCTAACTTCTTTCTTTCTCTAGCTGTCTCAGAGACTTGTTTCACCAGCAATTTTCCAGAGTACTGTCTTTAAATAAAAATCCAAAAATGTTACAAAGTATAACTTGCCTAACAAATTCTTAATACTTTAAAAATATTGTTAAACCTAATTTTATGAAACCAATACCAGACAACTTCAGAATCAGAAGTCCTTTCGTTGTAAATGCATAATTTTCCTTTCTGATCTGATTCATCTGTTTATATACTCCTTGTGGATCAAAACTTCAGACCTGTTTGTGAAATGGCATGGAGAATTGACATCCCTTTTTTTCCAGTAGGTGTTGAAAATAATGCTTTTGATCAGGTCTCTAGTTCAGAAAAACCCTAAATTCTAATCAGAAGATGGAAAAGATTTCTCTACTTTCTCCTGTTTCTTAGCAATGAATGCAGTCTTCTCCTAAAGCAGTACATGATACTAGATTGATCTTTGCTATGAGTCTGTAAGAGTTCTTACAACTACTAGAACACAAGATAAACTGACCAGCATTTTCCGATTAGTGCGGATAGTCTAAACTATGATATCACATATGTACTTTGTTGAATCAAAAATAAGAGTATCATATCTTTGTGCTACCAAGGTCATACTTTATTACAGCATACTCAAATTTGAATTTTCACTAGCAAATTGGGCTTTTTTAGCAAAGTATTTGCTAATCATTGCTTACTGTCTTTGAACAGTGCAGTAAGGAGGGGAAGCATCAGACCTACTTTCTCACAAGACCTTTCTATTTCTTAGGCTATCTCAGAAATTGTTTCAAACATGTAGCAGCCTTTTTCAGTATGACCAAAATATCAACAGAACCTTTGTCATTTACAACCAAAAAACCCCAAAGAAAATTCTTACTCTGCCTTACTGACTCCTTTTATTTATAAAATGCTTTATTGTCCTGTTGGGATGCCAGTGAGATGCTTCATAAATGATCATTTACATAATGGCTCCCCTACCCATCATTATGATTAGCAGTGCCAGTTGTTAAGGGTATTTTCTTTTAAGGCTAATGTGAATTCTTTGCTCCTTAGGAGTAATTTGTTGATAACATTCCTAAAGCAGGGCACAGATAAAAAATATTTTTCCCCCTAGACAGATTTCAAGATTTGACACTTTTTTAGGAGACATGCTACCAAAAAAGCATTTTATCGAAGCACTTCAGAAATCTCTGTAGTCCAGCCTCATATTTGCACTTGCAGTTTGAGAGCAGGCATTGTTATTTTTCACTCAGGTGTGTGTGCTGCCCACCAAGTGAGGGGTTCCTTTCCTTTTGGCAGCTGAACGTGGAATGGAGCAGCTGCAAGGCAGTAAATGAGCAATTGCAAGGGGAACTGCCTGTGACAACAGCCCCTATCTTTACTCAGAATTAAGAACAAGTAAATATTTGGACTAAAATCTTCTGTAGCTATGTGGAAATCCTTGCCTATTTCTTTTATCTTTGTTGAGTTTTCAACTACTATCTAGAACTAAGAAACATTTGTTCTACTGAAACCAATGAATTTTCACTGAATGTTTGAAACTGAAAAGACAGGGGTTTATTTCATACATCCACATTTTTCTTAATTAAAAAGACATTTTCTAGCAGATATAGTACATTTGTATGTCTAAATAGTTCACTTGTTACTGACAAGCAGAATTAAACTTATGTCCATTGTTTCTATTACACAAAGCATGCAGATTTGAAAATAAATTTGTTTAATTTTTTCTCTTGGTAAAACCTATAACTTTTAAAGAAAGGAAAGATGTAAGGATGTGTTGGGACTGAAAACTGCAGAACTTTGAGTCTGATCTGCTTGAAGCTTAAAGTTTATTAAAGGTAAACTAGCATTCATTTAAACATCGGTGGCAATGAATTTTTTCAACAAAAATATCAATCAACATATAGAAAAAAAACAAAATTAATTCTGTTTATCCCAAAACTCCACCTTGCTCTTTCTTTTCCCATTGTTTACTAGTTCTGGTTCCTATTCCAAGCTCTTCATTCCAAATCTCCTTATCCACACCTGTGGTGTCTTTGTTTCCTGGGGGTGTGACTGCCCAGCTGAAGTTTTTCAGGTACTTTCAGAAAGAGGGAGGACTCCTTTCTCTCTGGGGGAAAAAGTTTGTTCCACAGGTTTTGTTTAATCTTCAGGAACAGGCTATACCACAAGTCTTGAAAGATTTCCTGCCCGGGACTTGGAGTGACTGCTCTTTTTCTGATCAGTTGTTATACAAGAAACAAAGTATATGGCTACAGATGAGTTACAAAGACCCTTTCTGTTGCAGCAGGATGTTAAGGTAATTGCATGATGAATTTCATGTCTTTCCTTTAGAGAGAAAAAGGAATCATTTAGCTAGAACTAGAAACTTCAAGTGTATTTAAAATGTGCAGTGAGGTCTGTAGTGATGGATGGACATCCATGTGTGTTTGATATGGGCTGCTGACCTTAATGACATGCGGTGCTCCTATTAGTTCTGAAAAGATGGTTGAGATGAGATATTATGAAATAGGATTAGGCAGTTTTTGCACTAACCTTATACCTTAAACTTTGTGCACCTCCTGGATGTTCCTAGATTGTTTATCTTGCTTTACATAGCTTAGACTGGAAACTGGCAGTGATGAAAGATGAACAGATTGTTGTTCTGCTGTTCTGTTGTTTCTGCTTCCAAACGCTTTCAAAGGGTGTGGCAACCTCTTAAAAAATATAGCAGTCATTCTATTGACAGCTTGGTGTTTTAGAACAGAATCTGTGAGTGCAGTTGACAATCTCTCTTCAAGCAGTGGGACACAGAAAAAAAATAAAATGGAGTGAAAAATAGCAGTAATGAAATTATTTGGTGTGTTGCTAACCTGAACTTGTCAAAAAATTGATACTTTGGTGGTACTAGAAGTTATTTTTGTGTAGGAGTAGAGTCAGTTGAATGCTTTATTGTGGATGACAGAACATGATTATCTGGCTTGTAATAGACAAAGAGATATCTGAGAAACCAAAAGCACTGAAAAAGTGTTTTTTCTCTTGTTCTCTAAATGTTTGTGTCAGTTTGTTGATAGATTGTATGTCTTGGTCGAATTCAGCTCTGATGAGGTTCTTTCTGCTAGAAAACTAATTCTAACTTTTTGTTTATTCGTTTGTTTTGATATGCAATGTTATCTCATACTGTTTGGTACAGCAGTAGTCCACTCACAAGCACCATGTTGGTGTGGAATGATGTTCTTTAAAATGTTACTTTTCAACCAACAGTTAGCAGTCATGCACCTGGAAACAATGTCCTATATATTGCTCCCCCAAAACATTTTTTTTTTGTGATCTTGGGATACTTTTCCTTGAGTGAGCGTATCCTAGCTGGGAGCCTGCTGAAGGTCCTGGCTTAGCTGTGGGCAAATTAGAGGCAAAAATAAGATGCAAGAGAGTGAAATCTGAAAGGTGATGGTGGTCTTGTTCACCTCTGCAGTGGCACATGGGATCAGAGAGGGGGTCTACTGCAGGAAACTGTGGAACTCTGCAGTTTTCTTGCAATATCTGCAACTGAATAAAAAATATTAAAAATTTATAGTGGAAAGAATAAGCACGTTGCCTATGAATATATTTTTTGGAAAATGGAGGGGGAAAAATGTTTTGTTAGTTTCTGTGTTTTAAAAGGATAAAAATAAAGGAATAAAGAAAGAATGGACAAAACTGCATTACTTAAGTCGAGAAAATCAAAATAAATCATATAAACCTTGACAAAATGAGAATAGGGAAATGCATAAAGTTGTTATATAGTGCGTTCAAGAGGACAAGAAATCTGGATCAAATCAAAACTGTTATTTTTGCATTAACACACTGATGTGAAGAAAAGGGGCTTACTGGGAAACATATTAGAAATTTTGCTGTGTAACTAGTTAGAAAAGATGTTTCCATTAGAAAGAAATGCAGTCATAAGACTGTTTAGTAAAAGCTGATGGCATCTCTTTAGTGTACAACTTGAGAGTTGAACTCCAAGTTGAACCCTGAAGGAAGACAGCCAGCATAATAATAAAATTAAATGCTTATACTGTGGTTTGAGAGAAAATTAAATAACTTGTTTGTTTTTCTTAGTTTGGAATAATAACAGTGGAAGGGGGATGTGGATTCTTCTAAGCTCCAAAAGTAGAAAGTTAGTGGCGATTAGGGTAAAGATTAGGGCAGTGATGGAAAGCTAGCAGTTATATAATCTGCACAAGCACATCTAGGCTGAACACTAGAAGTCTGTGGAGAAGGTGGTGAAATGGCTTTGTGCACAGAGTTATGAGGGAAGAAATGTTAAATATTTTAAGTTGGGTGGGAACAGTTTTTGAAGGAATTATGAAGTTTGTTTTCCGCATCTGATGGACTGGGTTGAAGGATCAGAAATGTAACATTAGAAAAATGCAAGTATTCTCTGTAGTTCTTTGGAGGCAAATCACACTCCTTAACATCTAAAGATAAACCACCCTCTTAAGAATTGTGCCAAGATTATATCTTTTCCACCAGTTTACACAGGTTTTGAATTTGTTTGTGGAATTACTATCATCATATTTGTGAATTTGGTCCATTCTTAAAGTAAGAAACTGTCCATTTCTTTTTTTTTTTTTCTTCTCCCTTTTCCACACTTTCCCATCCAGAATCATCCGTGTATAGCCATGGTGAAGGAATAAATGAACCGAATTCCTTTCCTTGTGCTTCTTCCTTTGGAAGTCTCTAGATAGGAGAGATATTTAAATGTATACTATTGAAAACACTTAGGCTTTTGTACTGGAAGTGATCTCTCCTTGCAGAATATCGGTATTCTTTCTTTCATGAGTGAAAGTTGCAGTATTTCTTGTTTCTAAAGAAAGTGTTTCAATTTCACAGATGAAATGCATAACTCCAAGAGAATATATTCTGAGAATTCTTTAAAATTCCACTTAAAGATATGCCCCTTTACCACAGCAGGCCAAAAATAGTCAGAAAGCTGCCTTTGAAATTACAAGTAAATTCCAGGACCATTACATATGCAGAGTATATTCTTTGCAGAAAAGTACTCGAGGTCCTATGGAGAAAAAAAGAGAGCCTCAGATGGTAATATTACTTATGTAAATTGCAGCCTAATCTTTTCATTAAAGAACTTGAGGCAATGTCATGATAATGTTTCCAAGCATCCCATATTGCACTCTTGTCTTTGAAATATTTTTAAAGCATGTGCATCTGATAGTCAAGTCTTGAATAAGACTGTGTTTGTTTAAAATTGCATCACTTAAAATGCATTTAAAGTATTTTCAGAACAGAAGAGGAAAGGGTTTGAAGTTTCTGTGCCCTTCTTGTTTCTTTTTTTAATAATCCTCCCATGGGTAAGGTTGTAGATTACAATAGTAGAGCAAAGTAAAATGATAAAAGCATTCACTGGCAAAAAGTGAAATGAATAACAAGTCAAATAATTGTGTTCTTTGACAGATATTCCATTCTCTGAGTGTGTATAGGGTGGTTTGTTCTTTTGGTTTTTTCCCATTGCAATATCAAATAAGCACGGTTCAGATCTACCTGGTAGGACCTAGAATGACCTGAGTTATTTTCCGTCGTGGTGACTAGTCAGCCTCATAGCTCTGCCAATTTAAACTCTGTGATGAGAGTTCAGAAACCCGGCTGCAATGGAAGTACCTAACTCTGAGTGACGCAATCTCCAAACATATCTTGTCCCAGCTAAGAATGCTGAAAGGACTTGCAATCATTTAAACTGTTATATAAAGCTGATATTATGGCATAGATGGATCTTTGTTACACATGAGGTTGTTTGGTTTTTTCTTTGTTTTTGTGGTACTGTTATATTTAAATGTTTTAGAATGCTTCTAAGGATTCAGTACAAGAAAATAGTGGATGTTATTCTGACCTTGCTGCACCTCACAGTGTCATTTCAATAGCAGAGGGGACAAAAAAATCAAAACACATAAAAATGTCCCACAAAAGACCAAATTGTCACAGAAAAGTAGATGGCAAGATTGAAAGGTTCACGTGTCTTTGTGTGCATTTTTTTTAAATGGTGAAAACGTAATTATTTACGCTTACATTTTAAATGCAAGCAGTTTAGGATAAGGCTTCTTGGAAATGATATGGAGGTCTTTGTTCCTTATGTGTGCATGAAGAAGAACACGTTGAACTTCAGAGTAGCATATAGTCATATTGTATGGTGTCCATTTACTGCTGCCTCCAAGAGAGGCTGCTGCCATTCCATATGTAAATTCTGTACATTAAAACAGCAGTTGCTGGATGTTTTCTACAGTAAGAGCCAGTCTTCTCGCTTTTCAAATTTGAAACCACAGAATAGCCACAGAATAATTCAACAAGCTATCATCAGCAGAACAGGACAGAATTTGTGCTTCTTCATCAGTGAGCAGGCAGCTGCACCAAAAGCCTTTATCTGTCAGGAAAAAATCCTAATTTGGTAAACCATCTCTTTTGTCAGAACTCATTGAGTTGTAAAAAAATACTGTTATTTGGGCAGGCCAAATGTACATGATGAAGTCAGAATGTTGAAGCATTTATTTGGAAACAAGAATATGGTGCTGATTTTTTTTTCTCCTTTTTGGCCAGCATGTGCTTTTGAACCCTCAGGACACCAAATAGGTGCTCAAACTGGGCTATAACTTTTTTCTTTTCTTATGTCTTTTCCTCAGAAGTTCAAAGTTATCACATTTGTGAAGTTCAAAGTTATCACATTTGTTATAATGTGAGAGGAAAACTTTAATATTTTCTCATGAAACTATACTTCTGTCCTCCAGGCAGCCCTGGAGGACAGTGAAAGATTGGTTTATGAAAACCTTCAAAATAATCCACATTACTGCTGGCAGCTCTGACATAAAGAACGCTATTAGTTGACTCCCACAGGACATTTTAGTACACCAACCAGTCCCATACTGTGAACATATTTATTATCTTCTTTGGTTTTGAGATTATGAAATGGACAATTCCAGAGGCCATTGGTTCTGTTTTCTGCAAATAGAAGCTCCAACATTAGGGCCTTACCTAATGCACAAAGGTAAACATCCATGTAATTTCTGAACAGTTAAAAAATGTGTTAAAGAAATGTGTTAAACAGTTAAAGAAATGTGGTTTAAAACAAATTAAAAGAATTCTTCCAAACACTCAGCTCTTTGGATCCAGGTTTATGTTGATCGCTTCTCAAAAAATAACAAAGTTCTCAGTTAATTAAAGAACCCTTGTATTACAATAATTTTATTATTTCCTAATTCTTTTAACTATTACTAACTATTTCTTTGGTTGCTTTGATTAGAGGGTCAAATTCTGCTTAGCTAGGTTTTGTCATGCATTTTGCTTGATCAAAATAAAGAATTTACTAATGAAATAAGGAAATAACACCCTTTAATTCTGATTATAACATAAAGGAAAAAAATCCTCTGAGTAGCCAAAATCTTTATTCCATAATGTTAGCTCGAAATGCCACAAGAACTCATTAGATCAATGGATTAGAAGAGATTACAATGTTTGTTTTCAAAATGTTATCACTTCTGATCTACTATAGAAACAAGGAATGGAAATTCAAGGCTATAAGAACATAGAGTGGAAAAAAAACCCCAAACCAAACATAAATACTCAAAATACATGCCCTCTACAAGAAAGCCAACAGGAAAACAAACAAGCCACCCTGAGTTATTCAAGTCTGTTACATTTAAGCAGAACATCACACACTCACAGAATTTACTAAGGATTTATGAAAACGTTTGGCTTTTCGGTCTTACCTAGTTCTTAGAGAACTAAAATATTGACACAAATTTTGCTTTTAGGACTGTACCTGTAGTTCTATCACATTTTTAGCACTTAAGTATGACTTAGTTGGAAAAGAGGGCCTTGTACTGGCATTGCAGAAGTTATCACAAATGCCATTCTTGGGCTATTTATGAAAATTTTTCTCTATGGAACTGTAGGTTCTTCCTTTTGACTTGCCTCTATTTTATATGACTAACTGATACATCAGATGCTAGTGCATATTTAACTCTTCTTAGCCACTGGGGAGTTAGGCATTCTTTCCTTATTCACAAAAACACTTTTATAATACAGAATATTTTTGAAATATGTGGTTCGTACAGACATCATTAAGGAAAGGAGAGTGTATGTGATTTCCTAAGAGCCTTTTTAGGTTTTTCAAATATATTTGTGAAGTAATTATAGCCTGATTGCAGTTACTGAGCATATGTCATAGTAAAATGTCATGGTATAATGGTACTGAATTATTTTAATGAACAAAACTCATAACGTTGTAGATAAGAATAAAATTTGAACTTTAGCAAGGGAAACATCCGCTGGGGGATCATAAGTATCATTCAGTGTAAAAATGCTACTCCACTCTGCTGTATTTTCACTATTCTTCCTTTGAACGCTGTCATCGGAACCACCTTCCTTTCAGCTGAGTAAGAACTGATGCCTCTCCCATTAGAGTCTGTCTCTCTCATCCAGCCAGAAGGATCACTTTTAAGTTTCATGAGGTAAGAGGTAGTCTCTCTCCCTATGTAGGTAAGTGAGCTGTCAGTTTTAGCTCCTGCTGACTGAGGAGCAGAGAACTGAGATCACAATAGTGCTTCAGATATGCTTGGATGTCAGGAAGAGATTCATTAGAACTAAAATGCCATTCTCAAAAGCACAGCCTTCAGTGTAGCAGTTGCTTTTGTTCCCTGCCAGCCCTGTGCTTTCACTCCTTGGGATAGCTAGACCACATAGCCAACAGCAAAAAGGATCTCGCTTTCTTATGTAGACCAGACAGACATTGTGAGGATAAGTCATGAAAATTGGTGGAACAAATAATCTGTCTAATTTTCTGTATCTAAGTGAGGTTAGAATTAATGCACTGATGTTCCTTGGTACTTTTGTCTTGGTGGCTTTTAATAGGCTTAATTGAGCGCCAGTTTTTCTTGCAGCTTTCGGAGTTTGCTAACAAAATTAGAGGCACAGTGAAGACTTTTTTCTTCATTTGATTTCCTTTAAACTGTTCAAATATATCACTAAAATCATAATCTTTTGATTAAACCAACCTAACAGATCAGAGGATAGCCAATGTATCTCAGGAGAATTTATAGATGCCATGTAAACTTCATTTTTAATATACTTTCACCTCTACAGGATTCATAAAAGGATAGATTTTCATGCTGAGACTTAATAAGACTGTCTCTTCTTACTAAATGCCAAAATAAAGCAGCAATAGCACCAAGAAAAACACATCTTAGTTTTGTACCCATGCATTATTATGCAATATTTTAGGCTGTTCTGTTTTTAGCAATGGAGTTTTGAGGTGCCTATTAATCCTCTTTAAAAATTGCTAATTCTTCCTGTGTTTAAGGAACAGCCATTTAAGTCATTTGTGTAGTGGTTTCAGGATTCTAGTTTTCCATGGCTTACCTTGTAAGATAATAGATAATAGTCTAGATAATAGTCTTCCACAGATATGACATAAAGAGAAATCCATTGTTGATCATGAAGCTGTGCCACCTTTGGAATGGGCTTTTATGAATATCTAAAATGGACTTACAAGTTTTGTGGCAAACTCCAAACTTTTCACTGGAGTTTTGCATGGCCTGTAAATGAGGGAAGTTTGAAGACAGCAAACAGTAACCTTGCTCCTTCACTCTAGGGAATTGCTGATTATGCTATATATGTAGCTGCAAAACAGCAATACATGAAATAACCTCATGAGTCTGCCCAAGCACAAAATCTTTCATTTTTTTGTAGTGAAGGAGTGAAACAAGTTTGCAGCAGTTTTGGGGACACAGCATCTTGGGAAAAGCAGGAGTATGAGAAACTATGGGCAGGCTGAAATTGTTCAAACACAGCTGTCTTTGCTGGAGTCCCTGAAAGGGATGTTACATCTGTGAATTGTAAAATTTGCTGTTGATGTTGCTATCAAGACACCTTCTCAGGCATACAAATAATTGTGGATAAATCAACCTTGGGAATTTGGTATTCTCTGCTGTAATCCACTTATTTCTTTCACAACGAATTAATTGCAGCACCTGGAATCAGTTCTTTTTCAGTCACTAGTAAGTTACAGCAATAATTCCTTCCCTGGAGTTTTGTACTATTATATTGTAAATATCTTGTTCAACATATTTTTTATATTTATGAATTTTACATTTTTATGATTATGGTTTCACCATTTAATATATGTGAAATTCTCCTAAAAATTTAGAGGAACCTACCATGTACTCCTTGTTACAAAAAGGCTATTCAACTTCTTGCAGCCTGAAGGAATGTGGTAAGAACCCTAGGAAGGAGAATCACCAGTTTAAGAGTTTGAGAGCTTTTCGCTAGTTAATGTCAAACACTAACAGATAAAATTCCTGTACTTATGTCTCACTCTCAGCTTTTTCTATTGCAGACAATCTAAAATGCTCTACAGAGACAACTGCTCGACTTTATCACAGTAATCCTTTACTTTAGGGCTTACAACCAGGATGGACTTTTTTATTGCTTTTTTATCTGGAAGACACTGGATGTCATAGTACTATGAGAACAAATTGTTGTAGAAATCAGAATTCTTCCCTCAGGCTGATACAACTCAGGATATTTGTGTATATTGGCAGGTTTCATTTACATTCTGATTTCATGTGGATATTTTTTAAAAATTTCTAGAATGTTCTATTGACATGCTAAAACCTAGCTTCATATTATTTCTTTTAATTTGCACTTATTGTTACTCCAGTGTTCATTTGAAACACAGACCATATTCAACTGAGTTTGTCAAGACTGATAACTTTTCATGTTGTCAATTCAGACCTATAACAGTGCAAGCAAGCAAAGTTAACTTACAGCTCAGTAAAGCAGGGCTTTTTGTGCTCTTGAGCAAAAAGCTATTAAATTCAGCAGTTAGTACTCTCAGAGCCTTTTTTCTAACCTGTTGATTCCTGTTTGGTTCAACTAAAGTAACTGCATCTTTGTGCTGAGAATTGCCTCTAAGTAAAAAGTGGAGTGAGAATTCTGAAAGTGATTTTTTTTATCAAAGATGTTGTCAGGTGTATGGTACTTTCAGATAATGCTGAGTACCTGCCTTCTAGAAATCACGCTGAGATTGGGAATCCAAAATCACTAGTAGTGCTTGAAATTGCAGGCAGGTTAAAGTGTTGTTTACTTTCGTTTGGGTCTGAATGCTGTCAGGAACTAGTCACTGACATTCACTTGCTGCTGTTTTCCACATCCATGCTGATAACGGTTGTCATTGAATAAATTTCTAAAGGCATTTATCTAAAGAGGTGCAACAGGCCTGATTTAAAGGTCTTATGCATCGCACAAGACCTTGTTGATGTCCTGCGTCATTGCTGCAGGAAATGGTATTGTATTAGCCCTCTAATAAAACAATTAACTTCTATTTTTAGATGATTCTGGAAGGCTGTTCCTGAGTCCTTTGTGGCTAAATGATTTTTATCCTAGATCTACAAAATTGTGGTGGGTTAACCTTGTCTGGCTGCTCTCTTGCTCCCTCTCCCCAGCAAGACAGGATTAGAAAATAAGAAACAAGAGCTCAGAGGTCAGTATAAAGGCAAGGAAATCACTTGCTAATTACCATCATGGGCAAAATAAACTTGACTAGGGAAGATTAATTGCCAATTAAAAATAGAATAGAAGAGCGAGAAACAAAACTAAAACCACTTTTACCTCATCCCTCCCTTCTTCTCAGGATCAAATTCACTCATGTTGCTTTTACATCCTCCCCCACCAAGCATCAGTGTGGATATCTGCTCTGTGTTCCTGTCCACGGGTTGCAGATGGATAACCACCTCCACACTGTCTACATGGGCTGCAGGTGGATCTTTGTTCTGGTGCCTGGAGAACCTCGTCCCAGTCCCACACTGACCTTGGTGTCTGCAGGGCTGTTTTGTTCACATTTTTCTCACTCCCCTTTCTCACAACTGGCATGCATCCCTTTTTGCCCTTTCTTAAATACATTGTCACAAGGGCACCAGTGTTGTTCAGCTATGAACAGAACTGAAGCTGGCTGGGACTGGTTCTGTCGGGAGTGGCTCTTGTTCTCTTGACACACAAGGCACCCTGGCAGGTCCCCACAATCATAAGCTTGTCACCTAAACCCAGTACAAATATCCATTAATAACTTCTATTGAGTAGTATAAGGCTTTTCTCTATCTGCTTTCTGCTGTGACACTTTCCCTGTGGAGCAGTAGAAGTGAACTGCCAAATAACTGTGCGACCTGATGTTTGATATCAACACTTAAACCAGAAAACTTTTCAAAGGATATTTATCTTGCATTTTCTCAGTTCACAAAGGAGCCATTTAGTACTTTCTATAAATTAGTTTTAAGTGTCACTGAAACATATAAGAAGAAAGAGGTAAGTTTGGGATTAAACACCTTATCTCCTGTAACCTTGCTAAGATATACCTAGGTAAATTAAAGTTGCAGGCTTTCCTTTGGTTATAATAAGGCACTTTTAATATTGTGATTGTGCTCAACTTAGGTTTGACTGAAGAACTTACAGCAATTAAATTTCCTGACTCGGTATTGTAATTATAGGTATATATGTGTGCGTATATATATATATACACACCAGCTTCTTGCATCATGAGTTTTCTTCCAACTTACTGATTTCATTAAAGAAAATAATTTTTCAACTAGGAAAGTAAAAATGGTTCAAATGATCTTGTGTTTATTAAAAATATTCTGTAGCAGTGGAAGAAATTACTTGTAGTATATAAATGTTACTAAAGCAAACCAACTTTGAAATTTTGAAAATTACTATACCACTTCCTGTTTAAAACAAAGTAGTTTAAATCAGAGAGTGTGTTCTTAATATTGCAGTCACACATAAGCACCCATTAAAACAACCTCACATTATTACTAATTGTCAGGAATAATGGAAGCTTTACAAAGCTTTTAGGTATGGTAGGAGACAGTTTCATCAACTATGGCAGTTATGGATTGCTAAAAATACCTGCACATTGGAAACTGAAGGTCATACCAGCAATTTCAGTGGTGGTTTTAAAGCATTAAATAGACCTGCTTCTATAAAATAATGTTTTTATAGGATATGCCTCACTTCTTGCTCCATTTAGGAGTGATAACCTTTACTTGATTAGTTGAGTCTGCTAGAGTAGATATGGTATTTCACTGAATATTGGCATGGAATGCCCATGCAGCTGCTCTACTGCATGAAGCAGTCCTTGGCAGTGCTGCAGAAAACTCATACCATGACACTCTGTATGTACTTCTTTTTACTGATTAGCCCTATTTCATGGTATTAACTTCACCACTCCAATGAGTTTGCTGAGCAGATATTTATAAATCTCTCAGGTGTGCCCTGACATTCAGGAATTGAAGAAAGAAGTGAAGACAGTATCACAGAATATCCTGAGTTGGAAAGGTCCAACTAGGATCATAGATTCCGACTCCTGGCCCTGCACAGGACGCCCCAACAGTTACACCGTGTGCCTGAGAGTGTTGTCCAAATGGTTTTTACACTCTCTGAGTCTTGGCTCTGTGACCACTTCCCTGGGGAGCCTAGTCCAGTGCGCAACCATCCTCTGTGTGAAAGGCTTTCCTTATATCTAACCTAAACCTCCCCTGACACAGCTTTGTGGTTTTCCCTCAGATACGGCATCATATCTTGTACTTTGTAGAGATTTTCATTATCTGTTATGGGAGACATGGTAACATCTTACTCCTCTTTGAAACCACTTATTTTCACTTTAGGAATGCAAAAACCTGAATTTTCCTTTGTGTATATTACCACAGGTTCTCTATGGTACAAAGCTTTATGTTTTTTTATGTCTCTCTGAAACACTGATGTTAGGAACAGCTTTGAGCTGTGGAGCAAAATAAATGCTTCCTTTTTATATTTCATCCCTTATTTGTCTAAATCTTATAGTGAATATTTCTGCACTTTATGCACTGATTTATGCATCATGCAACATCTGTTTTACCAAGGGATGAACCATAGGTATGGTTTTTATACTGGGATCTCCTCTTTGGCACCAAGTGAGAGTTACAAGTAACAGCACATAATTGTTTACAGAGAAAGCCAGTCATCCTTTTATAATTTTTAATTTTTACTAAGAATGAGTTAATGAAGTGTTTCATTTGGCTTTACAGACAAAACAAGCATTTAAACCAAAGACTCTTTTTTGACCAAGAATTCTGATTTTCTTGAAATGTGTAGAGGACCCTAAACGAGACACTTGTTGGCTCATGTTTTAGATGTGACTGACAAATAAAACATTTTCAGGCCCCTGAACAGTTCCACTTTACAGGCTATATCCTCTTCTGGTGACAGCATTGAGTAAACAACCACATTTAATTGCTGTTATGGGATCTCCGTAAATCTCAGTGATGAATGACAGTAAACATATTCTCCACAGAAATTTTAAGCATACCATAACTTACCATCAGTGATGACAGCAACAACAAAAGATACAAGACTAATTGAAAATAAGATTTCCCAGAACTCAACAGCACTTATTTTTGACCAGCTTTCTGTGAGAAAGAAAATGTAATACTTATTTTATCTTTTTCATCAGAGTTCTCCCCTCATTTTAAGTGAAATCTTCACTTCTACTTTAGTCTTCAGATGGGCTAAAGAGACAACATTCTTGGAGTTTTAACCTGTCCTGGAGATAAGCCTGCATAAAAAACTTTACATTTGAAAATTAAGCTGGGAGCTTGACAAATAAATACAGAATAGCTTATCCAGATATACTAATTAGTCATCTTAATGTCACTGGTGTCATTTACCACACCTCACTGATTCCTTACTTATTGATAGATTTTCTGGTGCTGGGCAGGACAGCATCAGGAATGGGCACACACCTCTGCCTCGAGGTGGCTTTGGTAACCCATCCATGGAATTTGCCAATTACTGAGATAATAATTTCATGAAAGACATATATCTACATGAATACAGGAAGGTTTTTTAACTGCACAAAGGCAATACGTTCAGATATTTTTCAAACCTCCACAAAAGCCACTATACTTCCTTAATATAAAGAAAATTCTACTTGAGAAAAATGTCAGTTTTGAAGCTATGAGATTCTTTATGGAACATTCTCTTTAATGACTAACACATACCAAAACATAGTTTTCAATAAGCAGCTATATAAAATAATCCTCCCCAGCAGATGTCAAAATGTAATATAAGCTTTGGAAAAGTGTTTTTACTAGTTATAAAGAGTGACTGATCAAATAAATTTGCAGGTTTGCACATTTTGTAGGTTTTATTGTAGTTGCTGCTGTGTAACCCAAATTCTCTTATGGTGGTTGCAGAGGTTACTATGCCTAGAATGGCAGAAGAAACTGTCTTATTGTTAATACACTGCATAATACCTTATTCTACTAAGTTGTGCCTTTTCTGCATACTTCCTTTGTTGTTCAACAAAACATCTTACAGATTTTTTTCTGTTTGAAAAGCCTTTATAGTTGTCAATACTTTGGAAATGTTGAGAATGCATGTGTGACTCGCGCTCTAACTGCGGGTCATATTCTAGGAAGGTTTGTTTGGGCTTTTATTCAGCAATTGTGTACCAGAACCTGTTACTTTACCAGAATAGAGAATAAAACTGTAGTATATACCTGATGGAAAGCCAAAGAGTTTCTAGTTTTGCTCCAAGCTATGCTCCAAACTGCTCAGTATATTTCTCAGTGTAAGATGGTGGACACCATGTGCCAAAGACTCCTTATTAGTGATCATTCCTTTAGCCCGCAGCACTCTAGTGCTACATTTTAAAGTTAAAATGTAGCACTAGAGCCTAAAGTTAAGTGTTTCACTTCAAATGTTCATGGGGTTCTATTACTTTTGAATCCATAGAGTAATTTTGGAGATCAAGAAACATTACGTTCCTTTTAACTATTTCTGCAACATCAAAGTAGGAAGCACCGTTGGGCAACAAGAGAGATCTGCTGGGTAAATGACTCTGACTAGCAAAAAAAAAAAAAAACCCTCATTAAAATAGAAATAATTCTATCCTACTTTGAAATAAACTTAAAAGAACAGACCCATGAGATTTGTTTTACATTCAGCTGCAAGTATTTTTGAGACTATTTAGGAACGTGACAAATTTAATACCAGAAATAAAGCTTTTCTGTGCATTACCTTAGAAGGAAAGCCCTTATGAGACGGTCACGCTCCTTCCATTACTTAAGGGCAAATCCTCCTGTTAGGTCAATTCAAGGCACAATTATGACAAGTACCAGGTACAATACAGAAAATTCATCCTCTAAAATCTTGCGAAGGAATGCAATGTTGCTCATACAGGTTTTTCTTCTGGCCCTTGTGTAAGCAGAGCTCAGGGGGCACATGTAAGCTTCAGTGTTCACAGCGAGATTTTTATTGCACTACGTTTGTTGAAAGAGACTTTCTTCTTTACCAACCTATTTCTTTTGGTGCTGATGTTAATACTGTGGTTACTGAGAAATCATTCCACACAGCTGGTATCTATTATGTTCTGGAATCATCTGACGTTTGACCATGGATTTTTCTGAGCTCCTAATTTACACTGCTTTAGCTTTTAAGCTTTTTAAGAGTTGTGTTTGGATCCAAATAGTCCCAGTGTGTGCTCTGTCAAGCACAACAGCTTTCCTAATAATTACCAAGTTTATTTTGACTGCCGTTACACTTTAAACTGTCCTTTTTTTGTTGGGTTTTTTCTTTCTTTTTTTTTTTCTTTCTTAGAATTATCTATTGTAGCCCCAAATTTTGCCTCCTTTTAATATAGGTAGTGTCCTTACTATCTGTAGAAGCTGGGATTATTTTTTGTTGTTGTAACTTGCATCACTTCATGTTAAATTTCATTTGCCAATTTATAATCCTGTAAGTTGCATAAAAACTATTTTGAACAAAGTAATTTCATAAACAACCTTTGCCACTTCATTCTTTTTCTCGTTTATGAGTAGTTTATGCATTCGTAGTGTTGATTAGCATGTAACCCAGCACATGTGAAACCCTCATCACAGTATGTCTCCACTATGAAAATTCACCTTATGCAATCTTTCAACAAATTGTTCAGGATTGGATCAAATAGGCAATTAGTCTTCTTGAAAGCCTTGTAGTATTGGTCAGATACCCCTTATCTGTGAACTTAACTGATTTAAATGCTAGTTCCCAAGTCTAATAGTGCTCCTTCAGTTTTGAAAAGCCATTCTGACTTTACCTGAGATCACACTAAGCAATGTTTCTTTTTAGATGTGTTTTGTGGCTGGTGCTCTGTTTGCTTTCCCCCTCTTCTGTCAGCTTCTGCTGCCTTTCCCATTGCAGACAGCAAGCTTACAGGAATTTGTTTTACAAATTAATGCTACTTTTTGCCAGTGGCACTTTTTGTTGCATCTGACTGGTTACCTGGGTACTATCAAACAGTGCTGTTTTGGTGGCACGTAGCTCAGCAGTTGAGAAGTGGTGGTACTGGGATAAGTACTGGCACAGTTACCGTGTTACAGGAATCACCTTTGTGCTTTTGGAATTGATTCACATATCCAGCTGAGTGAGCTCTGGTTGCAGCTTGACCTCATAGGGAAGAAATACCTGGGAGCTTCCTTGAAGAGGAGATTTGATCCTCACCTTCAACTCTGTAGAGAACTATTTCAGCTACTGAGGGAGCCGTACCTCAGCAGGAACCAAAGAAACAAAGGAGTTGTTCTTTCAGTATTAGGCACCAGTTCAAAGTCTTGATATTTTGTTTCTTTGTTTATATGGTGCACTTTGTGGGCCAAACTCCTAGATTTCTGTACAAGTGGGAGTATGCTTTTAACCTTTGAAGATTATTATGAAAATACACTTAAAATTCCCACCAGCTATACAAAAGGAAGTTACACAGATGCCAAATAAGGATTATTCAGATATTTGTTTGGTCAGTAGTTCATCAAACAAAATGAAGAACATGCTCACATGAGGTACACATTTTTCCCTCCTGTTTAGTGGTCATAGCTAGTTTCTCAGTAGCCTCAAGGGCAATTGTTTACCCTACAAGTCTTCCTTTGAATGGCAAAGTAGAGAGCTAGCAAAACTGAGAAGAAAGACTCACGATATGGGTCTATGGAAGGGCATTGTAGCTGGTGAAAGATCTGGAGCACAAGTCTGATGAGAAGCAGCTGAGGGAGCTGGGGAAGTTTAGCCTGGAGAAAAGGAGGCTCAGGGGAGAAACTTATTGCTCTCTACAACTGCCTGAAAGGAGGGTGTAGCCAGGTGGCAGTCAGTCTCTTCTCCCAGGCCACAAGTGACAGGGCAAGAGGACACAGCCTCAAGTTTCATCAGGGGAGGTTTGGATCGGCTATTAGGAAAAAATTCTTCACTGAAAGGGTGATCAGGCCTTGGACAGGCTGCCCAGAGAAGTGGTGGAATCAGCATCCTTGTAAGTTTTCAAACAATATGTGTAAGACAGTTGGAGACATGGTGTAGTGGTGAATGTAGCAGTGCTCATTTAATAGTTGGACTTGACAATCTTAGAGGTCTTTTCCAACCTTAACAATACTATGGATTAGCAGTGAATAAAGTATATTTATGTGAAATGCCCGGCATTCTGTTTTGAATGGCAGTGTGGAAGAAATTGACCTATATATTTCATTTATGAGACAGAATGCCCTCAGCAAATCCAAGGAAACAATTGGATTTGTTTCCAAATAAAAGGAAAAACTTGGTGAAGCTGCTAAACAGTCACAATTTTGTATAAGGTGGTTGTTGGTAAAGTGCACCTTTTTCACTTCTTTCCCTACTGAGAGATAACATAATACTTTATCATGTTATCTTGGGCCAATGAAAATAAAAATTTTGTTGACTTGGAACTTTGGCACCCAAAGGCTTGAAAACAGCTATCTGAAAATAAAGGTATAACCACCAACACTGTAACTATGAAAAGTTTTATCATATTAAATAAGTGAACCAAAAATTGATTTTGTGCTTATGACGCAGACCAAAGATATTTCTAAGGTGTGATGCGTGTTACAGGTGGGATTTGATTCATCAGGTCTTTTGGGACTGCAAATTCAAACATGGTTTTACTTTAGGACAAAGTTGCAATGCTTTGGCTAAAATTGTACAATGAAGTTTTGGCTGTTACTTTTAAATAGAGTTAGTGAAGTTCAAGTGTTCAAGTATTAGTTCAAGTGTTAGCAAACCTCCTGCTATTTAATGCACCATGTGAGTATCTCAGCTTGTAGATTATAGTGTCATGAACTCCCTTGCTCTTCACTTACAACCTGAAATGAAAGCATTACAATAAGAGAAGTTATCTGAGTAGTTTGAATGTTTTTAAGTAAAGAAGAAAAATGAAAAAAGCATCTTGGCTTTAATTATCTTTCTCTTCATTAGCTGAAAGACCTGTATCACTACTTTATTTCTTGGGAGCTTTTTCGAAAAGAAAACTTTTTGAAAGAAGGGATTTAGACACTGAAATCCAAAAAAGTATTCAAGGATGTAATCCCCAACTAAAAAACCTACCTTAAGAAGACTAGGCACTAGAGAAAAATGAAATTTAAGACTCATCTTTCCTGAAGAGATGTTTTGAGCTTTTCAATAATGTAAGCCATATCTGAAACTCATTGGCCTAAGGCTAGAGAGAAAATAACTTATTTATTTCAGGAACCTTGAGGGAGAACAATTTCTGCAGCAGAAGTGTTTTTGGGGTTGCTAATATATATGGTTCTGAGATGAGTCAGAGCAAGTTGGAAAGAAGCTGTAAAATGTCTCTGAGGTGTTTGAGGAGACTGGAAGTCTTTAATGCTCTGTTGAGGGTATTAGATCCCTCTGTATTCCACCACCTTCCCAGCTCTGCCAAATCCTTCACTCACCACTCTACAGTTCCTCTCTCACAAAACTATCAAGTTCATGCTTCTTTAAGAAGCCCTTCTGCCACAGAAATAGGAAAAGTGTTTTTGGAAGAGATTGTGAATTTTGCTGTTAGAGACAGAAGGGCTGAGTCAGTAATGTCACTTGCAGAACCAAAAAGGAAATAAAAGCTTGAAACACAAACAAATTTTAAACATATGACCTTCCCTACATTTCCTGAAGAAACTTGTAAATAAATTTAAAAAATTAAAATAAATATATATTTTTGCTACTGCATTAAGGAAGTGAAGTATCTACTTTTATCAATGCTCTGTCTTCTGTAGTTGGGCTGTTTGTTTTGGGTTTTGTTTCGTGGTGGTTTTTCTCTAAGCAAGAGATCTTTATTTTGCTTTATGCTGGGAGCCAATATAAAAAGTATTCAGCTGGCAAGCAGGCTGACTTGTTGAAAATCCCTTTCTAAGTGCCAAGTACTTGGTGGGTTGATGATTTCGTTGGTGACACACCACAAACACCATAAAGCATGGGCAGACTTCACCAGCAGAATCCTGAGCACAGCGGCTTAGCTAACTGCAGTATTAGGCAACTGCTGAATGATGCTCTTGTACATCTGTCTTGGAATTTGCAAGTCTTTATATAGATCAGTCTTTTATTCTTACACCATGGTGTACTGCATTGATTTTTTTTTTCATTCTTCCTTATTTTTTTTTTTTTAATTACCATGAGAAAGAAAGACATAGGGATAGACAAAGAACTTGTAAAGCAGCAGGAATCTATCAGAAAATCACTATCTAGAACTGCTTATAGGACTACCTTCCTTAAAACCACATCCCTGTCTGGCTGGAGTTGTACATGGGTGGTGTGACAGTCCTTCAGAACTGTTGAGGAGAATCCAAAACAAATGTCTGTTTTGAACAAGTCTGTGCTGCCTTTGATTTATCAGCTCCATGTGATAAAACTTGTTTGCTCTGAATATGCAAGACCTGAGCTGATCTCCAAGTAGATTAATTATGAGGTTAAGGCAGGCATTGACAAAAAAAGAACAGTAAAGAGAAGGCAACAAAGAAAACAATGCAAGTAGAATCTTCTCAGCAGCATATAACTCAATTTAGGTCCTTTGGTTAAAATATTTATGTGACTGCATAGACTTGAGCTAAGGAACTTTTAAACTTTTTGTGAATCATGTCTGATCTTGCATCCAAGGAGATAAAAACTACACTATGAATCTCTGTAGTTTCTGCATTGGTTAAAACCAAGAGATGAATTAAAGACACAGCAATCTTGATTTCAGTTAAGATAACTGGCTTAAAAAACTATAAATATGTATTAGCTGTTGTGTTACAGAAATAGTGCAGAAGTAAAGAATATTCCATGCTGAGAGCTTATTCACTTAGAATAAAGATATGAAAGTACATCGAGGTGGAAAAAGGGTCTAAAAATCAAAGTTCATAGAATAACAAGACTTACCTAACCAACTTTCCTTCTTTTCATTCAAATGAGACTATTGAGGAAGAAAAGGTGTTAGGAAGAGGTATAGTAACACTGCTACGGAGTCAGCATAATTCTGTACTTAGAGCAGGTCAGTATCTCCTCTGGGAAGAAAATGCCATTTTAACACGGTAAAGTGAAACTCTTAGGCTGAATATTTTAATATTAGCAATATGGCTAGGGTTTTTTTTCTTAACTTTAAGTTGTTAATATTGTATTTCCTTTTACTGCTTTCTGCAGCTCCACTTTTGTACCTTTCTTTGTCAATGATTTTAGTGATTTTCAACTTGTAATATGCCTTCTTTATATCTTATTACTCACTCTACTACCCATTGATCTCAGGCAGCAATTCTAGTCTAGCAGCAAATGCCAAAGCTGAACTCAAGAAATTTGGGATTCAGATTTGATTTAAGCAATAATTCAGTTTAGTGAAGCATAGTTATTTGTTCTATTTTTATATACTTTGCATGAGGTAAAAATATACTTATGATCACACTTCTGGGTATACTGATACAATTTAAACAACTTGAGGAAAAACGTAGAGGGTATGGTTTGCAGCTTTAAGAATCTGCTCTTTGTGCAGAGCCTTGAAAAACTTAGTGCAGATACTCATGTTAGGGAAATGAGACATAAATGGACTGGAGCTCTTCTTTTCAACAGAATTATTTCTAGTCCTAGTAGAGAATCCTCTATTAGAATATTCCTTTTCTTGAGAAAAGTGCCATTAGTGATTCATACATCCCTTTCTGCTTCCTTCCAAAAGTCATGTACTTCAGTGGTTGGAGTGGAATGTTTTGGTGGAAAACACTCAAGGCTTTTCTTCTTCATATTTGCATTAGTTGCCAAGCAAAAAATATAGTTTAGGTTATGTTTGATAACCTTAAAAAGAACATTAACTTTGTTGTGTCTGAAGTGCAAATAAGTTTTTAAAAATTCAATAATTTTGTGAGATTTTTCTTTTAATTTTTTTTTTTTTAACCTTAGTTCAAAAATTATACTATTAGTTGTCTGTAAGATATGGCAATATTTGATGCCTAGATGATCTTGTAGACAGACCTCATACAATCCCTTTTGAACTTATGTCCAGAAATTTGGTCACACAGATTTCAATTTCTCTGTCAGCTGACTTAATTTTATTGTATTTTTATATGTATTTGCAACTCTACCTGATCAAACTATTATGGTTTTGAGTATTTGTTTTAAACTATGGTGATGTTAACATGCTGCAAAATCTGGAGTGAAGGCTTTTGTCTCTCTGTATCAAATAGGACTTGAGATGCCTTCTTGGATCATTAAATGTAGTTCCATACTGACACAAAGTATGATCTCTTCTATTTATCTCTAAATTATCATTTTGCCCTCCGTGAGGTATGATTTCTCTTATAGTCTGGACCTCTATCACCTTTCAGTGTTTGACAGACTTCCATTCTATGAAGAGTCGTTGTGAACTTTTATAGTGATCATATGGAGATATTCACAGTAAAAACACGGATTCAGCAGTGCTGCTTTGTTCATCCTGTGCTGCAAACACTGAGCTATTAAGGATAAGATATCTCCAAAGAGTTTTATCACTAAAACGTCGAAGAATACTTGGCAGATCAGAACACATTATACACTTTCCAATTAAACTGTCCTGCTTAAGTTATGCGATAAGTAGTGTGTGCACTCTTGAGTATTTCTGCTCAATGATGCTTTGAGAATCCTGTTTTTTCTCCTATTGTGACACGTTATCATATCACATTAACCACCTGGGGAAATTCAATACCAAAACTAGAATTTTAATAGAACTTTGGTTTTGGCATTGCACTTAATTAAAATACTCTGATGAAGCCCAAGGGTTGTTCTACATGAAGGCATTTCCATGCTGCAGTGGAATAAGTCGTCCTTAGAAACTTCCTTCCTGTGTTCCGTGGTGTAGCTCCTTATGCGCTCTGGGGATTGTAATGCTGCTGTACCATTCTGCAAAATGCTTGGAGGTCAAAGAAAATGACTACATTATAATAGCTTCAGGCAACACCAATGATATCTCACTTGAAAAGGCACCTTATATCCAAAGGACTTCAGCTACAAAGATTATAGGAGCAATTAAATGCAAGTTGTAGGGAGGAAAGTTGGGAGGAGTTACTTTTCTTCTGTAATTTGAAAAGCACTTTATTAACAGAGAACAAAGGCTGAAGAAACCTGAGGGAGGTAACTGAACTGATTAAAAGACCATTTTGTATTTTGCTTTCTAAAAAGATGCTGAAGTATGAATTTCAAGTATGACAACTTGAGTAAGACACTTTGTCCTTCACTGTCTTACTTTTCTTACCTCATGAATTCAGAAAATGAAGTTAATTTGAATTTTGAAGCATACTATATTTTAGTGCTGGAAAGTACTTGTATTAGTTACAAATATTAGAAAAAAAATATAATAGAAGAAAAATTCAAATTTTAAAGAGCATCAAGCCAAAAGCTGATACTACATGTGTCCCAAAACTTTTTTAAACAATTTAAAAAAATTAAATCTCAAAAAAAAAAATTCAAACTAAGACGAAGAATGTTAGTCCATCAAACATCTTGACGACTGTAATGGAAGGGAGAAAGAATGAAGAAACAAAGGTAGAATTTAAAGAAATGGAGAAAAATCACATTAGATAGAAAAATCTGTCATAAAGGACCCAAAAGGTTTAGAAACATAGGCTCATGGTACAGCTGGCAGCCTTCTCTATTTCTCTATTTAACCTCTTGCCTCAGTTGCCCCAAAATTTAGTTTGGTTAAAAACATACTTGAGTCCACTGTCAAGCTTTAATTCCAAGAAAACTTTTGGGTAAATATCTTATTCTACTTAATTTTGAAAGCGGTGTGTTTAAAAAAAAAACAACAAAACTTCACCATGAAACAGTGTTTTCATGGTGAAAATAATTTACTAATAATAAGAGAGTCTAGAGCTATAGATTATGTCTTGTCACTTGATATAACACTAAAAACACATTGTACCAAATGTGTCTCCTGACAATCCTGGTTGTCTATAAAAAATGTCTCTGTATAACCTGAAAATTGAAAGTCATCAAATACTTCCTAACATCACATAAAAGTCTTCAAGGGCTTTTTTTTTTTTTTTTTTTTTTTTTTTTTCCACTGAAGGCTTTAAGTCACAAATAAAAGAAAGATGAGTTTTTTGAGGACGATATTTGCAACTAAAGCTTGTGTGTGTGCTTATTTTTATGTTTTTCCATAATTGTTCTTTTATATCACTTGACCTATGATCACATCAGCTTGATGTTTAATAAATTTAGGTGAGATTTTTTAAAACTATAAGAGAAGAAACTTATATTTTAAAACATTTATTTATATGAATGAAGCATGGAGATATTATCATGTTCTTTACTATGTGTTGCTGGGCTTTTTTCAGATGGGTCCTGTGATTCACATTTGGTGAATATTTGGGTGTAAATCTTTTATTTATTTTTACTTTTTAAACTGAACCTCACTGCATGGGATTATTTTTCCACCTGTGTTCAGTTGCTGGCCTATACACAAAACCCTGTGAAGATTTTAGTTGTTCTCAGAACCCTGTGATTAGTTTTTTAGTAAGAAAATCTCATGCCTAAGTCAATCCTTAAATCCTGACTTCAAAATAGTGTGTAATGATTTTTTTTTCACTTGATTTTTTCTTATGTAATCTCATGGTAAAAAGTGAACTAGTAGGAAAATGACTTAACAATTAACTGTGAATGATGATTATTTAAAAATAGCTTTACAATGAGGACATTACTTTCAATGTTTAATGGAAAGTATAGGTCACCATTAACCATTATAGAGTTAAAGGGACAGGGACTATATATAGAAACTAAAAGAAATGCCCTGTAATGTAATGCCAAATTAAGTTTGTGTCTTCTTTTACTAGTGACAGAATAAATATGAAATTTAAACTACAGAACAAAACCAGATTATCTCTAAATAGCTGTAAGGTTATTAAAATTTGTGTACAGAGTAGTCATAGAAATAGGATAAATTCTAGCAATATGACAACTTAATGTATTTATAGAAAGTATGCCTTAATGTGCATAATAAGAAACCAATAAGCAAGATGTGATACAGCTTGTATGAAATTTAAAATACATTGAAAAGTTCAATTCTATTTTTAATTGCTCAGTTAAGCAGACAAACAATTTAGTTTCTGTACCTGTTGTCGCGAGGTATGCAACAGGTTTATTAACTCAGTTAAATACAAAAGAAACTTTTACCACATTTTTATGCATTGTGTTACAATCCATGCTAAAGCTGATAATTTCCCTGATTTTCATCATATCACATGTGAATTCAAAGTCATCTTGCAAGAAGTTACACTGTTTGATGTTTCTGAAGAGATCAGGACTGTGAAGAAGGTAACATACAACATGCAATTGTGTGCTGCCTTTAAATTAATACATGTGTGCATAAAAATCTTTGTTACCTTCTGGAAGTCAAAAAGATATCCAATAATATCCATAATAAAAATAACCTTTGCAATATTAGGTATAGATTATTTATTTCTGAACTGCTGAATATGTTTCTGGAGTTGGCTACTTGCTCTTGAAGGTCTGTGCCAGACAAGTGAACTGTAAACCCCTGGCTCAGCTGACTTCTGTGAAACCCACTTTAGTCAGTGCTTCAAGGAGCAGATTACTGAAGTGAAGAACTACTCATAATGCCTAAGAATCTTTCAGAAATTAGAATGACATTTGGAGATTTAAGGAGAGGTACTGTTTTGTTTAACCTATATCATAGCAAAGTAAAAAGCAGCACAATCACCCTTAGCAAATCTTGATAAATACCCTGAGCAGGGACTTATTATTACCATTATTATTATTTTAATCTATTCCATCACCTTTTTGAAGTGTAAAAGACTTTAAAACTAAAAAAATTTTGTACACCTTTAATTATTATTTGGATTTAGTCTTAGAAGATCATTTTGTTAGTTACAGTCAGCTAGCATCTTTGGATAAACACTGATTACTTTATATCTTGTCCATGTAATGAAAAACTAATTTTGCTTAGACAGTGTGCAGTTTTTTACACCTACATCATTTTATCTAATGCCACTGCACTGAGTTGTTGCTAAGATTTTGATATAAGTGCTCTATCCATCAGTATCTGATAAACCAAATTGTGAGTGTAGGGAGGAGGGAATAAAACTTTTAAATACAATGAAATCAGTTGGAACTGAAGGATTTTGGACAGGCAAGAGCAAAATGGAGTAATTCTGTTTAAGAACAGGATCCGTCTCTCTTTTACAGAGGTAATTTCCATGTGTGTTTGATTGTTTGATATTATTTCTTTAAAAAGTTTTTTAAATTTAAAAAGATAATCATAATACCATATATACATAAAATATGAGCGATATGAAAAAAAAAGAGTAACATCAGAAGTTTTTACCCAAGTGTCCTCAACTATTCAGAGCAGCCCATCTTCATGCTGTTCTCTGTTCTGTAGCATTCCCCTCACTGCAGTAACCATAGGTGTTTTATTTATGAATACAGGTCTCATTGGCTGGACACACACACGCAGTTACTACTCCAAAGAGATTATCATTGACATATAAAATAAGAAATAGCTGTTGGCAACTGGATGACAGGGAAATTATGACCTACATTATTAAATATCATAGTTAGTGCCCTGTGTGTAGGAGCAACCCATTAGTGTGCATTCAGCCAAGTGAATATTTCAATAAAGATTAGGTCTTCAAATTCTTCTTTAACCCCCTGCGTTGTATAATGCAAGTCCATCCCTATAATCTCTTTCAGAACCAAACAGGCCTGTTAAAATCATCTCGATGTAACTCTTGGTTTTTTCTAGTAAGATTTAAAAACAGAAATGATCAGGCTTTGTGCAACTTGCTGTGAAAACACTGAATGAAAAAAAGAATAAAGTTAGCATTGTGTGGGTTTTTCTCTACAAGTGTTACTTGGAAAAAATGATGCTGTTTTTCACTGACATGTTCTTTAGAGAAGTTGTTTTGAGTGGGGAAGCACAAAACCCCTTCTTGTAGTTGCAAAGGTGTTATCCTGCAGGTATCCATAAGAAGCACAAGGATATAACCTGCTATGCTCAAAACAACTGATGCCGAAATCTCCCCTGATGTCAAACAGGTGTGCGTTGCTGGGGAGTTTTTCTTCTGTGGGGGTGTTTTTTAAAGCACCTAGAGATGGGAAATGGCTTTCTGCCACTAACACTGATATTAGCATTACATTGCACATAGTTCTGAATTCAGTGAGAACGCATTTCTAAAGGAAGTAAAGCTTCAGTTTTCCTTAAAAGGAGAGCAGACTGTTTTGATATCTTTCAGAAAGAAAATATATGCTGAAATAAAATCTTCCCATATCTCTGGTGAGAAATGGAGAGATGCACTTAAACAGTGTTCCTGTAACATGTGCCAGCTATGGAAAGAAAATTTACAACTCCTCTGGAAGCTTCAACAGGATATCACTACTATTAAGTAACAAATAGAAAAATAGAGGCTTGTATCTACTTGATTCTGTTGCAGTACAGCAGATTTAAAGGAAGAAATCCAGGATAGTAGAACTCCTTTGTGCAGCTGGGTGTTAACACTCGAATACCATGAAATTGCAAGCACCGTGGAAATGATAAATTTCTAAAAATTGACCCCATAAAATATACTATACTTCGGAAAATCTGAGATGAGCAGCAACTTTTATTGCTGCCATATATTACCTTTGGTAATCCAGGGATATTCCACAGATGAGACCAAAAAAAGTACTTTTACAACACAAAACTGAGATGATGCTTAATAATGAAATCTTGATAGGTTTTACACATAAAATATTTATTTGTTTCTGCATTATTTTCTAACATTAACAGCCAAACTGTGGGTGTGTATAGCCAGCTGTACAAAAAGATATACATATTGGGTCTTTATTTTGTCCAGCTAAAGAAATTAGTATTTCCATTCACCAGTGATAAAGGTATTCAGTTTGAAATGCAAGAGAAAATGGTAACTAAATGTTCAGTAACCCCCTTTCCTCTTATAAGGGAAATTAAAGGAATTGATTACTGTTATTACATACATCTTGAAGTCCCTTCGACTTTACAAGGTAGTGCGACAAGACTGGATGGTGCAACAGTGTTAAGACCTATGTGTTGCAGAATGATCTAATCGACATTTTTAGATTACTATTAGTTTGAGCTTAAATCAGTCATCCCAACTGTATGTAAATAAAGTGACATTTTGGACTATATTGTATCAACAGCACGTTTCAATTTCAAGTAAAATATTATTTCCTTCATTCCTGCATATGTAATTGTCAAAGTCAGTTTACATGCTCCATGCATGAAGAATTCTTCTCGTGCAAACCATAATATAAAGTAACAAAATATTTCATGGACATTAAAGCATATAGAGGAACTGCTTAATTTTCCCTTTAAGGCTTCCCTGTGTTTGTGGATTATAGTGTTTGGTTTTATGTTTTCAATATGATGCATTCAGTGATGTAAAAGTTAGCAGATGCATTCAAAGGATCTTTAGTGCATTGATAATAGAATGCACTGTAGTTTTAAACAACAAAAATTAAGTTGTTTCTCTTGTTCTTTGAGGAATTTGATCAAAGGACAATGGAAGAGTTGAATGTGAAATTTTAAAGGGTAAGGGATTATGTTTTTCTAAGAAAAAAAATTATAGAAGCCTTTTCTTTGTATGTTTAGAATCTTGAAAAGTGGAAACAATTTAGAAGTGACATAATGGAACTACGTAAAAAGTGCCAATAGAAAGGACTTAATTGCAAAGATTTAAAAAAGATTGCAAGATAAAAGTATCTATAACAAATCTTTTTGTTAAGGACTTTGAGGTTTTAATTATGTCTTCCACTGTGCCATCAAAATCCTTTCTCAAAATCATTAAAAATGCATAGTAGATAGCTTCCTTTTGATCTCCTCTATTATCATTTTTCAATTATGTATGCACATTTCAGTATTTATGGTTGAAATAGAAAAAAGAAAGCACAACAATTGATTATGTATTTTGATATTGTGGATTACAAGTCTTCAAGGGTTAACTATACTTCCATAACTTTCTTGTGATAATCTATTTCCTTGGGACTTGTTTGAGAGTAGAAAGTTTTTCCGATGGCAGTTGAAAATGTGGAAGCAAGTGTGCTGGTTTCAGTATGTATGGTGGGGGATTATTGGTAGTGGTTGTAATTCTTTTGTGTTATACTGTTTTAGAAAAGCTTCTTGTGTGGTTCTTGTATGATCCGGTATTTGAAGAAAAAAAAATATTCATTTATGGTGTAAAATATGAGGATAGTTTAAAAAGAAGGGAGGGCACAAAACAGACACAATGCTCACAGTTCTGAGAGTAAATAATGTTAACTAATATTTCTATGAGTTGGTTGAGTTCTTTGCTGTTCCACCTCTGGTGGTTTATAATTTTTTTTTTTTTTTTTTTTTGTGCTACGCCAGGAAACTGTTGGGAATCAAAAACCATCCATCTTCCTGATGAGCAGTTTATTGATACATGAAGAATATTCATTGTGCAAATCCTCCGTATGGTCAATGACAGTGGGCCCTACTCATTGTGGGGAGATGCAGAATTGCTTCATGATGCAAAGCTTGATGCCATTTCAATGGCAGTGGCCGAGATTTCACTGCTAATTTGCACTGGAGTTACTGCCACAATCTCCTTTACTTTCGTTTTGCAGTGGAAATTTTCTTTGCCCCTTCATAGGATGGCTCCAATATCATGGCATTGCTTTCCCCAGTAACCTTGTATAAGATACTCACTTTCCTGTCTTGGTTCAGGAAAAGGATGTGGATAGCTGGTGGTTCCATAAGAGCAGGTTAGTTCTGGTCTTTCCCTGTAAGCTTTACTGGTGCTGTGCCTGGTGCACCTTCATCCTGTTTGTTCCCTGGGATGGCCACAGCAGCACAGGATTCAGCTCATGAAATGTAGTGATGCCTTAACTGTCCTCCTAGAAACAGAGACTAGACAGAATAAGGGAATAAAGGTAGGTATTTATTTCTAAGGCCTTCAAAGGCACACCCTGGGCACCCGAGGCTACTGCCAAGATGGACCCCAAGATGGACGACAGGTCACGAGTTCTTCACACTTTTATAGGTTTGGTTCATTTACATATCAGGGTCAATTCTCCAATTAAAGCTTCAGTTTAATGATGTAATTTCCCCAGGCTTGCCCCCCCTTTAGAGTCTTTGGTTTACACATTTTGGGCCTAGGACGGTCTGAGTGTCCTTGAGAAGCAGGCCTGGAGAGGCTTTGTTGTGTCTAACTAGCATGAGAGAGCAGAAATTAACAGGCTACCAGAAACCTCAGAGCTACACACTAAATAGTACAGATCCCGAAAGAATACAAAATTTAAAACCTAAGGCATCAGTAGTACCCTTGGACAAGGAGATAACCAGAATTCCAGTCGTGGGAAGTTTTACAGCACCAGAAAAAAAATAGATGAAAAATGAGCAGGTAAGGTCCAGGGCCCTTTAGTTAGTCTGTTCCATGCTGTTCCAGGAGCCAAAACCCAAACACCACATAAATTAATCCGTCCACAAAAGGTTGTTATCCATGGAGGGCTAAAATTATGCAATGGTTAAGATTCAGCAGTTTTAAGTCTGTTGTATAATTACAGCTAGAAAAATAATCTGTAAAATTTTAAATTTAAACTTTGGCTAAGAGTTTGGTAAACACTTTTGAGAGTGGAAGAAAAGAAGGTTTGTTTTCCTGTCATGTGGCATGAAAATGCCCAAAATGCATTACTAACACACAGAAAATCTTTAATTAACAGCTATTACTTTTGGATTTTATAAATCAATGCATTCAATGTTTTGGGGGGAGTTTAATAAATATCTGAGCACCATATTTATAGTTCCCTAGGTTGACATTCTGAGTGTCAAAAATTACTTTTGACTTTTTAAAAATGAATTATTAATTTTAACAGAATTAATTTTTCAAACATTTTTAGTAATGGCCTTTCAATTTACCTCCTAAAATTTATTTAATTTTGGAGTTTTTATTTCGATTGTGAAATTAGTTAGCTTCTTTCTCTGAAAATGACCTTTTAAGCACATTCATGTAACAGGACAAACTACCTAAGTGGTTAAGAAAAAGTAATTTTTTAAGCAAAAATGGCAATTATTTTTCTTCTGTCTGCTATAGTTAGTGATTAGATCTCATTGCTCTTGTGAAGAAAAAAATCTCAGATTGCACAGAATGCTGGAGAGGACCCAGGTATGATGCAAATTGACCAAAAAGCTGCTGAATGTTGAATTCTGACAATAGTTTAAACAGCTCCTTTCTTCTGGAAGATTAATATTAAAAACTGCAAGTGGAATAGGACTTCACAGGACTTGACTACTGAAAAATTTTAGGCAATTTGAGATTACTTAGAGCTACTGAATAGCTAGCAATATTTTAAAGGCATATACTCAAAAATTTTAACAGCTTTCATAATAATGCAAGATTATTGTGAAGGTTGTCATTAGGACACATGTCAAGAAGAATTTAAATACCAAAATAACATGGTTTTTTCCCTCATAGTTTCTCAGAAACAGTAAAAGCTGACAATTTTATTATTGAGATTAATTTAGGCTATTAATTTTTTTACATATGAGATGCTGGTATGTGGAGATAAACTAATACTAAATGCTTAAAGATATTTCGATCTTGCAAAGTTGAGTGATATAGCATGTAGCTCCTGATAACTGGTTACTGAAAGGTCTTACCTGCCTTACTCAGGCATTCAGGGTAGCAGTAAGGGGAAGGGCTCTGTAAAGGGATTGTATTTACAGAGTATTAGATAAAGCTTTGAAAATTCACTTTTTCAGTGAGTGAAAATGAACTCTATGTCACCTTAATAGTTAAAATGCTGTCCTAGTAACAGAATATATGTGGTTCACATATTGCAAGTACTAGCTCCGAGATATAAGGAATATTTGCTTTATCCTGGGTGTAAACTTATGGCAAGGTAAAAGGGCACTTTAAATTAATGTAAAATTTTTCAACTAAAAATATTCTCAGGATTGAATGTAATAACTCAAAAAGACCCAGGAGTGCTACGATAGATTTTCAGACAAGTTGGATTTGGAAACTTCTACAATTTTGTTTGTTTGTAATTGAAAATATAGTAGTTTCATTTGAAATATCCCGTATTAAAAGAAGAAATCTGAAACATTTGGTTTAAACAATTAAATTTAGGGGGGAAAAAAAATCAAAGCTTTTCATAATAGGGAGAAATCTGATTTGAACTGATCTTCTGACACTCTGCTTGTAAATCTCTGCATGCAATGACAGAGCCAAAAAACATCTGTCAAATGTTAAGAATTGAATTAAGTATACTCTAAAGTGATAATAAACCCTCTTCTTTCAATGAACTCCCTAAACAGTAATGAATAGGGAGTTAATAAGAGGGTCTGCTAGCCCTTAATGTCGATTCTTTGTGAATTGATTTTGTTTATAAAAGATTTCAAACAAAGTCGAGGGGGGAAGCAAAGGTTCTTGGAAGGAAGATTTCCTGGGTTAAAAAACAAATAATCAGTGTATTTGATACAGTCCTCAGTGGCAGGAGAAACATTGCTTCTCTAATGGAAAAACAGTGATGCAGAAATTTATGAAACATAACACTTAGACATTTAAAAGTGTTTTTATTAAACCATATCTAATCAAATCTCCTGTGTTTGTGTTGACCCTCCAGCCATTCATATTCATAGTTGTTTCAAATTAAATATAGATAGTTTTAGTTGATATTTTCTTGATAAAGAAGCATAAAATTGTACCTGGCTTTTAAGGATATTCTCTGTTCCTTCATTGGATTTGCATGGTCAAGGTTGGGTAGCAGCAGGAGGGATATACAGGTGGCTTCTGTGAGAAGCTGCCAGACACTTTCCCCATGTCCAACAATGTCAGTGCCAGCTTCCCCAAGATGGACCTGCCACTGGCCAAGGCCAAGCCAGCCAGAGGAGGTGACAGCAGGGAAAAAGCCGCTGCAGAATAGCAACTGGAGAGAGTAGAGAGAATATGAGAAAAACAGCCCTGCAGACACTAAGGTCAGTGCAGAAGGAGGGGCAGGAGATACTCCAGGCACCAGAGCTGAGATTCCCTGGCAGACTGTGGTGAAGACCAGGATGTGCCCCTGTGGAGCATGGGCTCCTCTCTCCATGGGTCTGCAGGTCCCTGTCAGGAGCCTGTCCCAGCACAGGCCTCCCGTGGGGTCACAGCCTCCTCTCAGGCATTCACCTGCTGCAGCATGGATCTCCCCCATGGGCTGTGGGTGGATCTCTGCATTCCTGTGGTCCTCAGTGGACTGCAGGGGCACAGCTGCCTCAGTCATGGTCTGCACCATGGGCTACAGGGGAATCTCAATTCTGGCATATGGAGCACCTCCTGCCCCTCCTTCTGCGCTGACCTTGGTGTCTGCAGGGCTGTTCCTCTCATGTATTCTCACTCTGCCCTTCTCTGGCCTCAGTTACATCTGTGCAATAACTTATTTTTCTCTTCTTAAATTGAGGCACTGAGGCATTATCACCATTTCTTATTGGCCAGTGGCATTGGCTCTGCCAGACATGAGGGAAGCTTCTGGCAGCTTCTCACAGAAGCCACCCCTGTAGCTCCCCCAGCTACCAAAGCTTGACCATGCAAACCCAACACACCTTTCAGAGACCAATTGTATTTGTTGTTTACTAATTATATATTTGAGGATAATATATTTAAGAACAGCTCTATCTGATTTTTTTTTTTAAACGATCTGAATTTCTTTGCTTTCACTTCTGCCAATCTCCTGTCCCATTCCTCTCTTATGATGCATCAGATTTGTGCATGCACAAAGCCAGCCAGATAAATGGCTCAGTCAAACACAGCATTCATGACAATAAAAATAAATTTCCAAACAAAGCAAGAGAGTTGGGGATGTTATGAATTAAAATGAATTGGAAATTTTAATTCATGGAGAGTTTATACCTTAAGGTGTTTTTTAATTGCATTTTAATTCTTTGTAATTATGGGTGGAGGTTTCCATTTTAAGCTTACATTCTGTGTAGAGTAATTTGCTTTGCTGGTGACATGTAAATACTTGAAATTCATGACTGTGCTTTTGTCTTTCACACAAGCATATAGGAGTTGGGTCTAAAGCACAGTGAAATCACTTTGCTGACCTCACAGGAATTCAAATGAATGTCTATAGACACTGAGATAGATTTCAGCACATTCAAACTAAAAATAATTTTTCCATCAGTTATTTTTGACTGTTGTAAGACATAAAAAAAAAAAGTGCTTGAAATTTCTACTTTGTTTTGCCTGGCTTCACACAGCCTTGCAGATTATACACAAGGACCAACTGAATTACAGAAGTCAGGGTTTTTTCAGTTTTGGTTTTGGTTTTTTTGTTTGGTTGGAATTTTTTTTGTTTGGTTTAGGTTGGTTTTTTTTGAGGGGGTGGGGGGAGGGGAGTTGTAGCTCTCATAAGCAACTGCTTGTTCTGATACGAACAAAAAGCATCATTTTGTTCCCTAGTTCATCAGCAAAAAAGCTGACAATTAAAGCACAGAACAGAATTTTTCTTATTCCATACAGACCATAGGTTAGGCAGAACAGCAGTTTCATACATGTATTTCTGTGCTTCATAAGATGAAAGAAGTGCCCTGTACGAAGAGAATAGCTGTAATCATTACTTGACTGCAAATGCTTTTTCTCTGCCTGGAGCATTCTAGTGTCCACTAGCTGAGTTCTTTAATCCTCCAGCTTGCTGACTTTTCTCTCAAATTCCCAGAGCTAAAAACTATTTCTGTATTAGATTATCTGAAGCTTCTTCATTTTCTACATATATCCTGGTTAGTGAAGCACCTGTAATGCCCCTCAGCTATCTAGTTCACATTGTGACATATAAAAACACCCACCATCCTTCCTTTTCTTCACCCCTTTTGAAAGCCTATCTTTGAATCACTAGTGAGTCAAAACCATTCTGAACTTCTTGTTTGATTTTGCTGTTTCTTCTTCAGCAAATGTAGTTTTCTATCAGAACAGCACATTTTTCTTTCACATGTATGTTTAAACACCTGCATATTACCCACTGACAGGAGAATGGTTTTATGCAAACTAACATATGAAAAGTGGCCTGAGTGACAGGAAGGGCCACATTCTTTGTTTCCTATCTCTCACCACAAGCAGCACACTGTGAAGCTATGCAGTGAGAAAATTAGAACAATCAAAGCCCTATTAGAACTTAGTCTGGCTACTGCCATAAAAGACAGCAACACATCTTTTTATAAATACATCAGAAGCAAAAGGAGAGGTAAGGAGACTCTTCATTTTGTATCAGCCGTCCTGGCTAACCTGGGAGGACCCAGTTGGCTGGAAGACAGCAAATGTGGTTCCCATCTACAAGGGAGACTGGAAATAGGCTATGGGGAGCTAGAGGCCTGTCAGTCTGATCTCTGTACCAGGGAAGGTCATGGAACAGATATCATCTTGAGGGCCACCACATGGCACATACCTAAGAACCAGGGGATGAGGCTCAGACAGCAGAGGTTTATGAAAGGCAGGTCCTGCTTGACCAACCCAATCTCTTTCTGTGACAAGGTGACCTAGTTTGGACAAATTTGGATATCTCTCACCTGCTTAGCGGGTGAGACAAAAATAGTGGATATTATCTACCTGGCCTTTATTAAAGCCTTTGTTATGATCTGCTGGAGGGTAGGAAGGTTCTACAGAGGGATCTGGACAGGCTGGATCAATGGGCCAAGACCAGCAGTGTGAGGCTCAACAAGGCCAGGTGCCAGGTTCCTGCCCTTGGGTCACAACAACCCCATGCAGTGCTACAGGATGGGGAAAGGGTGGCTGGAAAGCTTCCTGGTGAAAAGGGATCTGCGAATGCTGGTCGACAGCCAGCTGAACATCAGCCAACATGTGCCCAGGTGGCCAAGAAGGCTGATGGCATCTGTCTTGGATCAGCAATGGTGCAGCCAGTGGGACCAGGGCAGTGATGGTCCCCATGTGCTTTGCACTGGTAAGGCTGCACCTTTACCCCTCTGTTTAGTTCTGGACCCCTCAATATAAGAAGGACATTGGGTTGCTGGAGAGAGTCCAGGGAAGGGCAGCAGAGCTGGTGAAGGGCTTGGAGCACAAGTCCTGTGAGGAGCAGCTGAGAGAGCGAGGAGCTTAGCCTGGAGAAAAGGAGGCTCAGGGGAGACCTTGTTGCTCTCTACCACTGCCTGAAAGGAGGGTGTAGCCAGGTGGGAAGCGGACTCTTCTCCCAGGTATATAGTGACAGAGTAAGAGGAAAGGGCCTCAAGTTGCACCAGGGGAGGTTTGGACCCCCTGGTTATGAAAACATCATTCACTGAAAAGGTTTTCAAGCCTTTGAAAAGGTTGTGCAGGGAGGTGGGGAAATCACCATCCCTGGAAATGTTAAAAAAAATGTGGATATAGCATCTGGGGACATGGTTAGTAGTGGACCTGGCAGTGCTGTGTTAATGGTTGGACTCAATAATCTTAAAGGTCTCTTCCAGCCTTGAGTTTTCTATGATTCTATGGCACCATGGCAATCTTTACACTATTTCAACATATCCCAGAGGCAGGAAGTGCAATCAAGGTAAAAAAAATAGACAAAAATTCAGATGGAAATTGATATATTTTTGAATTTCAACACCAAGTCTAACTAAACATCTTTTAGCAATTTTCTGCAAGTTACATAGTAGTGGTAACCTCTCTCTGATATCAGCTTTGCTGAGCATAGCAAGGTGTGAGGGAGCAGAGGTCATCAGGGACGTCGATTTTGATTGATTATAATGGTCAGTCTTGGTCTTGACATCCTTCACGGTCCAGATCACTTGATATACTTTTTTTCTGCGTGCAAGTAGAGAATACAAGCAGTTTCTAAACAACACAGAATTACAAAGCGTTTGGTTTTTGGCAACTGTGCACAGCTGATGCGACTAAGCTAGCTACTGCCTAAGCATTAATATGTATGTCATTCCTGTGATACCAAAAGTGTCTTTGCTGCCTAAGATTTCATTGGTCACGTGCAGAAGGGTCAATTTCTATTCATCCTTGGATGAATTGTATACCTTTGCATATTTGTGTTTTCCTCTTTAATGTGTGAGCTTAGCTTTGACAGCAATTTTGTTTTTAGTCTATGTATTTTCTCACAGCTTAGCCTAGGTTTGACAACATGAAAAACACTGCATAGCTGTATTCCCTCAAAACTAGACCTTGCACTGGAAAGAACAGAGCGCTGGAAGGGAAGGTCACACAGGCATTTCACTTGCAGCTCTTGTGAGGGGATGGGGTGGAAGACAGCAGATGAAGATTTTCTGCTATTTCATAATATTTACAGAAGTAGAAGAAACATGAGGCTCAGTAGTGTTAGCATGGACTTGTAATGGATCTGGTTGCAATCAAATAAACATATCATCGCTCTCTGCTAGTTCCATCTCAGAAAAGAATTGGAAAGACACTTCCCAGTTTTGCTAAATGATGAGATAATGCAGACAGTAAGGAAACAAGCTGAAGCAGGAATGAATAGAAAAGAGAAGGTTGGGATGGAGAAAAGCAAGTGAGGAGAAGCATTTGTTCAAATGTTTATACAGATAAAATTGTTGGTAAACTCACGTGTGATGCATTAGTATGAGTAACTTAACCTTAGGATCAGTAGGCAGCATTCAAAGGCACATTTGAGCATGGAGAAAAGAGAAGGGAGACAGAGAAACTAACATTTTAATTTTTGGTGTATAAGAAAGCAAAGAGGGTTAAACAGATAAAATTTAGACTGCAAAAATATGAACTTGGTATAGAAGTGTTCTGAAGACAAAGAATGGAAATGGAATAAAGACCGGGTAAAAGTGAGGCTGTGTAAGGATTTGTAATCTAATATATAGAAGAAATAACTTTGTTTCTCCGTATTTCTCTGTTGGAGGAAGTTTGATAGTTATTGATGTAAGTATATGGGTCTATTGATGAAAGAAAAAGGCTGATTTCCTTTGACTAAAAAAAGTAAGTAAATGTCTGGATCAAGCTGTAAAGACTTAATAAGAAAGGTGGTTTTCTCCTTTTTTCACCTGTTAAAGTAATTATGCCTTATCAGTCACTGCTGCCCAATTGTGTTTCTTAATGTTGCCATATCTTTCTATCGTACGAATCACCAGACCATGGTATTGTTTGGTTAGCATCATTATGACTAAAGGGGCACAGCAGTTCTTACCTCAGTATAAATTAAGGAGGACACAATTTTTTTCAAAGAGATGTTAAAATCTGCTTCCACTTGTTATCAGGTAGCTAAGTATAGTGTCAAGATATCTCAGAAGAAATGTTGGCACTTGTCATGGCTGATCTTTCAGTCATGACACTGTTGTAGGCTAGTAGAATGTGTGGTGAGTGTTTATGGCAACGGGCAGGATGTCACAGAAGTGATGTCTGAATGTTATCATGGCAGAACAGATTTGTAACTTGTTCATCCAGAAAATCCCACAGAAATAAACACATGACGTAGCAAACTTTCACGAGGAAGGCTTTTCATGGCCAAATGTTAGGAGTTTCAATTAAGTTTCTACATATCATCATCTGTATCACAGAAACTTCTGTCTTTGTTGATTGAATTCCACTGATATTTCTTCTATGTTCCCCTGTATTAATACCAACTGCCCAAAAATTATAGTGGTAAGAAATGGAAAATGTCCAACAACACTAAACAGACTGCAGGATTTGGCATTGAGCAATGAATGCTCTGTATGGAAGAGGAATTCTGAACATAAGCATTTGAATAAAAGTCCTTTAGAATGATTAATGTTATTGGAAGGTTTATCTAAAAGGCAGCAGCACCAGTAATCTATTTGCCATTCATTTTTCTACAATTTATAAAATTATTACCTTCTTGGACTATTACCTTCTTCTCTATGTAATCATAAAAATTTATGATGTAAACCTTTCAATTGCTTGTGTAGGAAAAAATACTGAGTAACAATAAAATATAATAAAACATGGTTTGTGAAGAGAGTAGAAGCTATATCCTTATTTGTAAAGATCTTTTTCTTTTCAATGAAGGTTATGTGGTATTGAAGTGAGTTGTCTGCCTCAGTTTAACAATATGGAGTCTGTCACGTAGCTCTATTCTTATCTGCTTAGTGAATGAAGCACAGCAACTGTATCATCTAAATGTATGCTGTATCATAACAAGGCCTTTCAAGCGCCAAGAATTCCACAGAGGTGAATTTCATAATTTCAATGAAAAAAAACTTGGTTTTGGTTTTTTTTGTTGTTGGGGTGATGGGTTTTTGGTATGGTTGCTGGTTTGATTTTTTGGTTTTGGTTTGGTTTGTTTTTTTTTTTTTTTTTTTTGGTGGTGGGGTAGGAGGGAGTGTTTTGGTTTGTTTGGTTTGTTTTTTGTGGAAATACTGTATCCACATTTTTGCTGACAACTTGTACAAAGCTAGTATTTTATGAGAAGAAAAATGCAGAATTTAGCAGTAACTTTCCCATCTTAACTTGCCCTTTAAGTGTTCTGGACTGGGGGGAAGACAAATGAAAGTAATAAAATATGGATAGTGTTAATGGACATTTAGTGAATACAGGTGGATAATATAATAGAAGCACTCAGCACGTTTTTGCGTTAACTTGCCCAAAGGTACTCTTGGAAAGGACTCTTTAGCAATTTTTGTATCCCATGAAATTATTTTACTTTCAAAATCAGAGAAAATGGATGAACATTCAAGTCTTAACTTATTTCTCTGTGATTCTCAGTTTTTATTTCCCAGTCCTACCTAGCCAAATTTCCTGCAGCCTTTAAATGGTGAATTAATTAAAACTATCTCTTGCTTTAATGCATGAATTTCCAGAATAGTAGTGTACCAATATAATTTTATCAGTATGATTACTGGTACTGTTGGATCTGTTGGAAAATATATTGGTATTCTTATTCTGTTTTCTACATCATTGTATTGTGATACTTCGTTTAAAACCAAGAAAAATACTGAAATAAATTTCCTAATAAAGATGATAGAATATTATTTTAACAATATAACTTCAATATTAAAAAAAACAATACAATCCTTTAGAACAATGCAGGACTGGAGAATATTCCTGCATACTGCTCCCCAGCCTGTTGTATAGATGTTTCATATAATCATTAATGTATGATCCTGAATTACTTCTCCAGATAGGGCTACAAAAACACAACTATGTTTGTAGTGAAATACTTTTTACATAATTTCTTGAAATATCAAGGTAAAAAACAAACTTTAAATTTCACAGAGTAGAATTAAGAAAGAAAGTATCAATAGGGGGTTCAAATTGAGATTATGACCTTTAGACACCCTGTGCATATTTTTTTTTCTCTTGCATGAATAAGTATTTAAGGAAGAGAAATTGTAAAAATGAGTGGGAACTTGGCTTCTGTATTTGTGGCAGTTCTTCCATAAAGAAGGCATACTTTGACTAAGGAGTGCTTAAAAGCAAATCTTTCTGGCAAAGACCTTACAATGATCAAAAAGAAACCCAAACCAAGAAAAAGTCAGAATTGGGGGCTATGCTTGAACCAGATACCTGGTTTCTGAAACAACTAGGATTTATCATTTCTGGCTAATGTACTAATACAGTGATTCAGAAATTTTGTGCATCTTCAGAGGTTTAGCAGTTTCAAACTGGACTGAATTGATGCACAGACTTTCGCTTAATTCTCAGTGTTCAATAATAACTTTGCAAAATCAGGTAATAACAATGGTTTTCCTCCCTCAGGATGCTCCTTGCAGCTGTTAAGAGTTGGGATAAAAGCATTGGTGGTGGTATAAAGGAAACAGGGCTCCCACAAACTATGTGAGCTGGTTTGTCACTGCTATGACAGGATCCAAAAATTGAAGTTTTCAAAACTGGAAAGATCTTCATAAAGCAAAGCATGTGACAACTTCAAATCTTCTGATACAGGTCATTTAGCAGACTTCACTGATATACCAATAGCTTTCAACCTCAGCAATCATCTCTTCAGACATGAGTCAATCATTCAGAAATGAGTATTTTTCATGAGGGACCTGTGTGAATGGATTGATATCCCTGGAAAGTATTGGTTTATCTTTTCCAGTAAGTAAGTGAAATAAAATGAAAAATTCAAAGCCATAGGCTCTCTTTGGATCCAGTACAGTGTAGAACTCTTTCTGCACTTTTTTTTTCTGAGAGCTACCCTTTTTTACTATAAAAAATGGACTTTTTCCATTCAGATAAATTAGATACATACACGAGGGATAAATGAAACTGCCATTTGGGATGTGTGAAATGTTTATTATTAGCTTCAAAGTCATGTCAATTAAGTTCATTTTTCCAAAAGAAATTAAATATTAAGTGTTTCATTAAAAAAAAAAAAAAAATACTTTTGCTATCAGAGATTTTAACTGTTGTGGAACAAGAATTTTTTTTAATTTTTTCAAATTTTGGTTTCTGAAGAGAGTAGAAGATAATGGCTTTTGTTGCTATGACTTATTTCTTTGTCTAAATAACTGATGATAGCTCTAATTTCTGAGCTTTGTGGGGATTGTATTGTTAAGAACTGAAAAAATAACTGCAAAAGTACTAAGTTTTTAAAGATAAAAATTGAATTTTGGATTTCATGTTCTTAATAAAAATGCTTTAATTTTTCTTAAGCTTTCTATTTCATGATCAATACTTTCTTGGAAAGGTTGTATAGAAGGTTGACAAAATCTGAAATCTTTTTAACAAATTTTGCAAAAACTTGGTATTTAAAAGCAACATAATCATGTAGTGTGTTGAAAGCTCTTTATAAATTAATTCTGTGTGCTTTCTATAGTAGTGAAAACAAGTAACTGGATTTCTGTGTCTCCGAGATCATAAATACAGAAGTAGTCAGTAGCTACGGGAACTTTGGCTTTCTCCCTAAGCCTGACTTGAGCACTCTATCCTGCATCATTCCCTTTTGTGTAACACAGGAAAGGGAAGAATAAAGGAGATACCAGAAACTGCTTTCAGTCAATAATTCAAGTGGTTCCTGTATTTTAAAACATTCAGAATTTCACCTTCTTAAACTATAAAATAATTGTAGCACTTAACTCCCACAACCTTCCTAATTATGTTTCATATTAACTTTGTTCCATCAGCTTGTTGTTTATGTTTCTTTTCACTTATTCTATTACTGTGATTTTTAATTGAATTTAATTTGGAACAGACTCTTGTGGAGCACTCTTCCTTAAATTGAAGTAAAGGCCTTTCGTTAATCGTTACTGTCAGAGCAGTGGGTTTAGATCTTTTGTCTGTAAGGAATTTGCAAAAGATTAGTTTACCTATATGTTGAATATTAGCCTTGCTCAAGTTAACAAGCATCACTCTTTTTCCCATGCAAGGAGTGCAGTCAATATATTGTTCTCATTGCCAAGTTTTGTTTATATGGGAGCTACAGGCCTTTGTTCACTTATTGCCTTGAACATTTTGTTTTACATAAATCCGGTTTCTGAAGTTGGCATTGTAACAAAACAAGTATTTACTCAAGTGGGGATAGGAGTGACACAATTCACTGTGAAGATTATCTAAACCATGAATAAAAACTTAAACTCACTTTGAATGACCAACAATGAATTCCATTATGTTACTGAAAATGTAATTTAACAGTGTACCTCGACCACTTATACTGTTTACTTTCCAAATATCCTAATCAGAGAAAATTTAATCATTTTATTTTAATAATTTTTTCAGAAGGACATATATTTCAAGCAAATATAGTTTCTAGTTGAGAACTGCTTAGTTAATAATATAAATAAAAATTTTGGAAAAACCATTAGCTTTTCTTCACTGAAGGTGCAGACCCAGTTACTCTTATCTCTAGACAAGACTGCTTTTATAGGACAGTATTGAAGTGCAGTGGTGCAGCGCAAGGCAGAGTTACTAACAGAATAATAATAGGTTTTTGTCTCTGGATTTTCATTAGAAAAAAAAAGGATTATTGTGGAATTCTTGAAGTGTAGGAATCAAATGAAAAGGTAAATGGGAAAATAAGGAATTAAAGCAAAATGTTTTCTTGCAAATATTTAGTATGTAAGGAATGAATTATCCTCAGCTTTTCCTGTTTGTGTCTCAAAACTGGAGACACTGGTTCAGTGAGCGGTTTCAGTGTCTCATATGGTTATCACATAATTTCAGCTGAAGGCCTGAACTTTTTTGATTTGGTTTCTTCTTTTTATTATTTGCCTTTCTTTAGGGGAAAAATAGTTGGGGTTTTTTTTTGTTTGTTTTTTTTTGGTGGGGTTTTTTTTTGTTTATATATTCTGTTTGATTTTTCTGATGCTTTTCAGTCATTAAACTCGTTTTTAGATAATATTAAAGCTAAGTTATGGTCATAATGATAGTACAATGATAAAATCCCCAGGGTATTGTTTCTGGTGATATTTGTACTTGTCTTTGGTTCACTGCACTGTTTGAAAATGATTCATTATTGCTTCAGGCTACAATTAGTGAAGTAAAACCTCTGAATTTAAAATTTCCATCCAAACCCTTTGGTGATCCACCAGTCTGTTAACTGTCTTTGCCTAGAGATCACAAGTCTGAAAGAACATAGCTGAAAGACATTTGGCCCCAACTTTAACAAATATGTGGAGCATCATAATTTCTTTTCCTCATGCAGTCTACATTTAAATAAAATTTGGTAGCTCAGGAGACAAGAAAGGAAGCTACTTATAAATCCACTGTCAGTTCATATAACTTAACTTGTGCCAGGCAAGGGAAGCTGATTGATCACATAGATTTGTTGGTTGTCATACAATTGCACGTGTTGATCTTGCTTTGTCAAAGCTGGTGCATATTTGGACGTGGCAGTGAAGGGGTGAATATCCAGCCTGTGTTCCCAGTTATCGCAATTTACTACGTAGGTGATGGAAAAACATCTCAAGTAGTCTGTGGAATACATTCTCAGATAAATAAAAACTGATGGGCAAAGGTGGAACATTTTTGGCCAAGAGGAAGTTTCAGTTTTACTCCAGTAAAGCTTGTCTTCTATAGACAGAAATGTTTTTTTTCAACTGTGAGTGAAAGGAGACATAGAAAAGGTAAGTGAAATTCTGGAAATATTTTGTGGAAACCAGAACTAGGATTTGGTTGAATCCAAGCTGAAACCTGGATGCTCCCCTTCCTCATTTCACTCAAATAATAAAAAAAAATGCTGCATTTCCCAGAGCAGAACTTAAATTAACTAGAGAATGATCAACAGCAGAAAACTCTTCTCTTTTGTACACCTGTTATTTCTACTGGAAACTGCTATTTGCAGAGCATAGGGCAAAGGGAATATAAAAAGTGAAAGAAATCAAAACATCATGACTAATAACTTCAAATACTAAAATGGATTATATTCAGGAAACAGGAGAGATTTCTGAGGCCTCATACTTCAAAGAGGTTGTCGCTCCCAGGCAGATACCGGAGCTGCTCCTTCAGGATGTCTTCTTATGGCTGAAATTGCTTAGTACTTCTGGGGTCTGGGTGTTTGCATGCTGGCGTGATTCAGGAAAAAACATTGCAGCTATGGTATGGCAGTTAACTATCAAAACTGAGTGAATATATAACACAAAATACAGGAAAAGATTTGTGACTTCAAATAGGAAGGGTAAAACTAAAAAAAGGGTTAAGGGGCTTGTAGTTGCAGAGTTGAACACACAGACAATTATATAGTATAATTAAAAAGTGGCAAGTTCCAATTAAGTTACTCCAGAAGTTTTCCATTTCTGAAGGCCCCGTGAGTAAATGGTTTCAGATTACTCAAGGCTTTGATTCCACCTTATCGAGAGAAGAGAATTTTACAGAGGATCTGGATGATTTGCCTAGAGAATCTAGAGGAAATTAATAAAAGATGAGACACCTAACTGAAGATTTTTGTCTTAAATGTGCTGTGATTAAAATTAATAAATGAAATCTAGTGGTGTGTTTCCTTTTATCTAAGCTTGTGAATATGAAATTTGGGTACCTAGATCAGGTTTGTCATGTAAACCTCTATAAGCAGTTGTGAGAGCGAGGTCCTAGCAGAAGCAATCCATCCCATCTGAGTGAGATTGGGGACAGTAATTTTCCTCTGAAAGTGAGGTTTAGGCTTCTCCAATCTGGTTCAGTTATCTTTTAATCAGCTGAATCCCTCCTAAGTGACAATTTTGCAGCACTAAGCTGCTGACTATTTCAGAGGATTATAATGTATTTGTGGATAGTTCTCATTTAAGTGTTCTTATACTTGATTTTTCTGAACTGATTTAGGATAAATTACTTCTGATGAATTGTAAAATATGCTGACAGGTTTACAAAGACTTGCATGTTGAAAAGTGATATGTAATGAAGAACTTTACTACAATTGATTAAAAATTTGTCACTTGGAAAAATTAATAATAGTACTTTTTTTTGAAAATAGGGAAGTCATGAGAAGGGTGTAAGTAGATTAAAAAAAATCAGCCCTTCATTTTTCCTCTAATGACTACACTAAAGAACATCTAAATACAGCGATGATCAGTGAACGTAGGTTGTGATTTCCTTATACACATAAATTAGAAATAGTTTTTAGGGCTTAGTGCTATATTTTGCAACAAAATGTTGTAACTAAAATGCCTGTCTGTATTTCTAAAATTCTTAGCTGCAATGTAAGCTGACCAAATCAATCAGTAGGCTATGTAGCCAGTAAAATTCTGGTTTTGGAATTAATCTGTTTTCTGGTACTCAGGTTTGAGAGTGAAGGCAGTTGCAATCAACAAATTTAAATTAGTGTTATGTTCAAAATTGAATGAGTGTTAATATTTTTTTTTATTTATAAACTAATTTGCAGGAGTGTCACAGCTATGATCCCAGAATAATAACTTGCCGTAGACAAAGGTTGTTTAAATACTATCTTTTTTGAAAACAAATGTATACAATACTACCTTTTTTTTTTTTAATTTAGAAGGGGGAAAACATCTCCTACATGTCTCTGTTTTCTCTAGATTTTATTAAAAAAAATGCATTCATGTGTTGTTTTCACTCAGTTTCACTATAGATGCACTTAATCAGCTTAGTCAAAGTGCTTTAAGACAAGGGGAGAAGAGTACCATCACATTTTCATTGTATTCTTTAATATGGTACCTGAGACTAATGTCTGTTCATTTTGTCTAAGATTGTGTTCTAACCTAAGTTTGTTGCACAGCATTTTGCATTAAAACAATGGGTAGAATTATTCTTTTCTTTTGAGGGGTGTGGGGGCAGGCTGCACAGGACAAACCCCAACAAACTAAAAAAAACCAACGAAATTGGAACTCCCTATAGTGACAGCCACTGAGACCCTTCCCTTCTCCTGTCGTATGAATGGAAGAAACAGTAGCTTGAATTTATGTCCTTCTTAGCTGTGACATTTTAAAGTTCTCACATGCTGAGACCTTTAGAAAGAAAAGAAAGCAATGCAGACATATTTTAAATATTTAAAATGTAGAAATTGTTTCCTCTTTTCAAACTTTACTTTGTTTTCCTGAACTTGCATTCTTTCACCTCGTACTTGGGGCAGAAATCACAGCTTATATCTCAACAGGCCTTATGGTCATTCCCAAGACCTCAGTTTTGCTATGCGTCATCATTTTATGGATGTCACAAAAACTTTACCACTAACAAAGGATGAATACATTGAAATAGTAGGTAAAGGTGATTTAGTTGTTTTTTATTTCCAGTTTGCTTTTAGATTGAAATGGATGACTTGTATTTCTTTTTGTGACAAGCTAGATGATATACTCTAATAGCCCTTTCTGAGAGCTGTGCTAGGCATGAATAGAATTAAATAAATCCAGGAACTGTAACGAAGCCTGATGGGAACAACATATTATTACATTACTAGTATACTGATTCTAGGCTTAGCCTTTGGCTTATATTTGTCTGCTTTAAGTGACACTTTATTACTTGCTTTTTCATGTTATAGGAGTCAGTTTTGTTATTATGAAATAACTCCAGTGTCTATAGGTATCTTATTAATTTTGTTATTTATTATCAGTTTTGACAAGAAATCAAGGAAAAATAGGTGGCTAAAGAATGCAAACTGTGAAGTAAGCCTTTTTCCTTCAGCAAAAGTTCTTCATATTTGGATACTGTAAATTTTTTATGCATTTCATATCTTTAGGGAAGAACAAAACAAATAAAGTATTTTTTTAAGCCAACCCTGAATCCAGACGGCACTGAAATTAGGAAAGAATAAAGTTGCTTATAGCAGAAAGATGGGAAAATGTTTTGAAATGGTATCAGATACAAAAATAAGCATGGCCCAGAAATTTCATAATCAAAACTGGGTAAAAATAGTTAAAAGTTTTTTTAAGAATATAATACAAAATATAAAATAACGTTTGCCTATACGTAGCATTGGTTTTGACCAATCTATATGTAAATAGACCATATAATTTTGGTGAAAATACTTAAAATTGAGAAGGGAAATCTGATGATACAGACCTAATTCGTGAGGCTATGTTGATGCTTATACGGATTTGAAAAATTAGAGGTAGGAGATAATCAGATTACTTGGGGTTTAGCTGATATATAGGGGTTGTTTCCTTGCATGTAAGGTGGGGTTTTCTATTGTGTGAAGAGCCTAAGAAGTGTTAATGCCTAATCATCAAAAATGCAGTGTGGTGTAACAAGAAACACACTTCATTAAAAAAGAGTCAAAATTTGTAGTTTTACACATTCCACTGATGTAACAGTACATTAATATAATATTTGCTTTTTTAAAGATTTATTTGGGTAACACTGTAATTGGTGTAACAGAACTCAAAACTTGGATTCTGCATCACTGACTACAGGAAATTCTTTCATTCTCCAGAACTCTTATATTTGCACTCAGATGTAGTAAGTAAGAGAACCACTTAAATGAGTGAAAACTCAAACCAAGTACCTCTGTTGTGGTTGTGGTGGTTTTTTTGGTTTGGGTTTTTTTTTAAGGGCAACAGACAATTTTATTCTCTCAGTTGCTGTTTACTTCCTGTCCACTTTTTCCTGCGTTGCAACTGTGCTTCAATCCCTGTTGGCCATTGTCCACAAATGTCTTCCCCATCATCATCCCAGGACTTGTCACACGTCTGCTGGTGCATTTGCCTTAACTGTAAATTGATGCTGTGATATCTGTCTCCTTGTGTTAGATATGTGACAGATGCGTAGGTTGCCCTTTGAAATTCTGCAATTTCAGAAATCATATATAAAATATAGGAAGAAGGAAATCAAAAAGCGGCATTCTTCTTTTACTGAAGAGGAGGTGGCTCCATGTGGGTGTTGAAGTGTTGGCACTGGCCAGGTGTTGCATCCTTAACTTCAGAGAATAATGTTGAAATAATTCTCTCTTTTTTGTCTCTTGGTTCTCATTCTTATAAGAACTGTGACTCTCTTGCATGTTTTCTTGTCATCGCTTTTGTATTATCTTTGTATGTGACCAAATCTATTGGATATGTTCTTGTTCTCATTTATATCCTGTAAATCCACTTCCACACAGCTGTGAAGACTATATTCCTTTAATGACTAGTAACTAACCTCCTTGGGTTGTGCTTTTACCCTCAGAGAGCTCTGTTATCATCCTGGACTTCTATTATTAATGATTTCTGCTGAACTAGAATTATTCTTGTCAGTCTGAAGACCCAGTAAATAGAAACCCATGTTTACCTTCAGTAGGGTTAACACCGTGTCCTTTTTATCCTTTTGTCACCTTTTGCTTCCCCCTCCCTCCCCTCTCCTTTCTGGCCCCCATCATCAAATGTTACTGAATTTGGAAGTAATTCTGGCAATAAGAAGTCATACTAAGGATGTCTCCTAAAAGGGTTAAGAATGAGTATGTCAGCAGAGTGTCACAGCAATGATAACCTCCACAACAAGTGACTTGCCTGAACCCCAGAGCATTGCTGTCATGGAACAGAACCTGTGACATATGGACACACTGCTTCACTGAAATGCTAGGGGAATAAGACCTCGTTAGAAAAAATAGGAATATGATCTCTCCATGACTAAGAGGCTTTACTCTATTCTTTAGGATTTGATATATTCTTTAGTTATTTCCACAGATAAGCAATATAGAAACTTGATTATTAAAAGCAATGATCTCCTTTATTACTTTGTTAGAATTTACTGAACAGTTTTCAATAGCAGTTAATGAGAGAAGGCAATCAATAGCTCTCAAAGAACTTGAAATTTAGTTATACTAGGCTCCTTCTATAGTAATTTATTTTTGATATATGATAAAATCCATGACAAGCAGCAAAATGCATTTGCAGAATTGAATCCTCATATTAGCATAACTGTAACAACGACTGCAGAAGCATAGACGCAAAGTGTTAGCAGTATCCTGGATTATTTTTCCCCTCTCCACTGAATATATGTGTTAAAGGCAGTTGCATTTTTATAGAGAAAAGTAATTGCTTACCCTTTGCTCTCTATGATATTCTGCATGAACACTAATCAGTCTCAGTGAAACTCACTGTGCTCTGTCTGATCTGAAGCAGAGAGAATGAAATACTCATTAGATTATCTAATGCGCATTATCTACGTTGTTCCATACAATAACTGTTCGGAAGTAGGCGAAGAGATAGCAATAGTGTTTTTCTACAGCTTTTTTTGCAGTTTAAAATAGCTTAAAAAGCAAATAGAAAAGATACTCTTTCCAAGAAAGCCTTGGATTTTATCTACACTTCGATGCTGTACTGCTTGAGCTCCTGATTCTGACGACACTGCTATAATGTAGTTTTAAGAGTAGTTCCTTGCCATGACAAACATTGCAATGTGACATTAATAAGCTATGCAACAATTCTATTATTCTTTAAAACTGGTCTAATAATATTCTTTAATTCATTAGGTTAGCTGCTACATGGATCAGCTACATAGCTGAGCAAATCAAAGACTAATAGCTGGAACAGATTTTCAGAGCCTCCTGTTTTCTTCTGGCCATCAACATAAATGCTTGTGTAATTTGACCTGTTGATAGTCCGTAGGTGGATGTCACTGTCACGTTTAACGATCCACAGTTTGCTTTCTCCTTAGTGTATAAACCAGAGTTCGGGAAAACTGGCTGTGTTACTTTCCTTGGGCTGTGACGTGTCTGCTCCCTGGGCAGACCTCTGGGAGCTGACAGTTGCTTGGAGGTGTCTCCTGCTTCATCAGGACTGCTGTGGATACATTACTGGGACTATGGAGTTTTTTTTCCTCTCTGGGAGCCTTAGTCCAACATCTTCCAACTATTTTCAGAAAATGGTCGCTGACATGCAGGGGATGTGACATGATCAGTTAACACTACGGGGCCGTGTCACTACACAGGACATTGTGATGTCAGCTACATTAAACTAGGGTAAAGTTTCCTTCAGATTTTACCCAGGACCAGTGGAAATAATTATAATCTTTTCCTGCCCTGCTGGTGATGGTGCAACAGACAGTTAATATGATGTATTTCAGCTTTATAGGTCCTGTTCACTCCAAGTAGTGGAATATAATGTGAATACTGGTGACAGCAACCTGAATATTAAGACTTCCTATAGATAGGAAGAATAAGGAAATAACACATCCATGGGAAATTGTGACATCTTTACAAGTAGGAAAAGGAAAAAAAAAAAAGCCTTAATATAAAAGATGATCTTGGGGAGGATGAGACCATTGACAAATGACTGCATATACTTATGACACCAAAAAGAAGAGTTAGTAGGATGATCTTTGGCATGAATAATAGCTCTGACATTGGAAAAGAAACATATTCATGTCATAGTGGGCATGTTGATTTAGATTGCTTCTTTATAAAAATCTATAGAAGTTATACCATGAAAAGTGTAGCAGGTTTGATAAATGGTTCTCTTTCATACCTTTCATCTTTAATAATTTAAAATGTGAAATTCTCAGTAAATTAAGTCAGTGATTACTAGAATATGTTCTAGTTGAGTGAATTTAATTAACAGTTGTTATTGCAGTAATGTCAGAAGTCTGTGAAACATCACTATAAGGAATTTGCATCAGTTGTCTGTTTCAATCACTCAGCAACAATATAGAAGTGGTTAAGTTTCCAAAATCTCAGAAATGCTTAATCCTGGTTTTCAAGATGATTTATAAACGCCACAACTTGCGGATCTTGAAGGGATATTTCCATTTAGAAAAATAATTTTAAGAAGGACAATATCAGTTTTGGGCAGCTAAACAAAATTGAAGAAACAAAAAAGAGGTCTAAACCATGTTCTTCCAATATGTATAGAATTTCCCTAATGAGTATATGGACATAGATTTAGTAAAATTGTAAAAATGGATGGCTGTGTTTTCTAACTCATTAAAAGCTTCCTTTCAGATGGTGGAAGGCCCCTGCCATTACCATCTCGCAGAGAAAGAGAACAAATGCGTCTGCCCTAATGCTGAACTGCCCAAAGCAATTGGGTTTTCCATACTGCCTATGAGAATCACAGCAGTAAGCAGAGAGGGTGTGTACAGCAACAGCTGCTTTTGCCTGTGTGCCGCCTTACTGTGGACCAGTCTGACTCCACACCACCAGTGTTTCTCCTCTTGGCAGTGGTAAAACCTCTAAGAGCAGATGGGTGACTCTGCACCCTGCTCCTGCTGTCCCTGAGGCTTCATTTCTCTGTAGTGGAACCCCAGCGTGTCTGCAAGGGGGTTTGCTGCTGCCCTGAGCACCTGTACTCAAATGCCTTCAGTTGCACACTTCTTCAAATGTGGGCATGGCTGAAATAGTCAACAAACTTCAGCCTTCCCATCATTTTAACAGAAAGCCTCTGCATGTCTGTTATTTAAACCATTGCATTGGCATGTTTCTTAGTGAAAGCAGCAATGGGATCATTTATTTATCCACCATGGAGTTTTCTGAAACATTCTTGACTGAAGAAGTACCTATTTGATGGTAATTTGGAGGGTTGGTTTAGAATATTTGTCTGTTTTGTCTATATTAAGAAAGTAGGTTTTTTGCCTGGTAAAGGTTTGGTTTCCTCTAGAAAAATTTGAGAAAATTACAGAATTCTCTGTTGCATTGCGTGTATATGTGTAGATTTGCCTCTCCTCTCTGGGTAAGAGGGGAAAAAAAATTTAAAAAATAAGGTGAGATTTTGCATGAAAGTAATTTTTTTAGTCATCTTTGCCTATTATATGTCCCTATAATTTAAGTGGAATAGTAGGAAATTATGTAACCATCCTGCTTATAGAAACAGAGAGAAAAAAACTCTTGACCTTTTATTTTCATAGATTTCAGTGATTCCAATAACTAATTGAAACCCAGTAACCATGAAATAAATGTGCCCATCACACTGGAGCAGATGATCCCTCCCTAGCTGCTGTGGTGTCTGAATTAGCTGTCTGAAGTTTTCAGCAAGTGAGATTTCTGTAAAATATAGTTCAGCTCTCTCAGTTAAGACATAATGCAAAACGTGCCCAAAATCTTCAGACAAGGAAAAAAATATGCACTATCCGTATCAGTGAAAAAATAAAAGTAGTGACATAGAGATATCTTTTACCTGTATCAAATAATATTTCCTCTGGAACATGCCACAACAGAACGCTGGATACTGCCAGCTTTCAAATGTTGGACATGACCTCCTTTCTGAGTGCCAGGACTTTGCTCAAATGTTCCAAGCAGTCTTGGCTTCTCGGCACCCTGGAGAGGTAACATAGCCTCAGGCTTTCCCTGAAATCTCTCTCAAATCAGCATTCATACCGAGTATGCACAAGACAGCTGCCAGGTTAAGTAACTCTCTGTGATTTCTCCCAAGTTCCAGTAGAACCATGTAAATGATCTTCCCAAAGTACAGATGCTATCAGAAAGCCCCCCCTCAAAAAAACAAAACCAAAATAACAACCACCCCTCCCGCAAACAAACAAACAAAAACCCCAAACCAACAAAAAAGTATGAAAAAACACCCCCAAGACAAAGAAAACCCAATCAAAATTTAAAAAAAACAATAAAGCTCAAAAAAAATAACCCAAAGCTTTCTGGGTAGATGATGAAATGTTACAACCATGTACCTATTATTTTGAAGTCATTCTCAGCACAAGGAAGAAAGGGAGCTAGAAGAAACGCTGAAAAGTTGTAGGAAAAGAATGTGTTTATTTGCACAGATGCATCTGCTCATACCTTATTCCGTATGCTAATGTGGATGTATTTTGTTGTTCTGCTTATCTATTTTCCTTCCAGAATAAGTCCTTACCTGTTTTTGTAGTTTAAGAATGGCCTGGTATGGGTGATTCTGCCACAGGGTGCCTATGGCAGAGCCCAAGCTCTCCCAGGAAGGCAGTGCAGCCACAGCAGCAGGGTTGTGCGGGTTGGTGGGTACTCCATGAACCGGCAGTGTGTCAGTGTGGGACTGACCTGTGCGGGATATGCAGCAGGGCAGGGAGAGTGAAGGAACCTTTGCCCCCATTCATTTTGTAAAGGCCTTTGTGCTAGTGAGTGTGGTGTGGCTTCACTGTCATTGTCTCATTGCACTGCGGTGGGATATTGCTGTGTTTGTGTTCCAGTGTCACCCATGTCGAACACACGTGATCTGTGCTGTAAAGGAGAGGTACAGTCAGATAGATATGTGAACGCATATAGATGGCTACATGAGTCATGAGTGAATTCTTCTACTTTACATCTAGAAGAGCTTTCTGAGTAGCTGCATAAAACCGTTGTAATGATAGCTCACTTCGTGACAGGCTATACCTACTGTAACTTTCCATAATAAAACCTAAAATTTCAAAATTATAGAAGATTATTCCTTTAAAAGTTTAAGGCCATTGATCTCATCTTTTGAGGAGAGAACTGTTTGCTGGAAACTCAGGTTGGAGTGTAATAAATCCTTCAGAAGACAGGAAATGCTTGGTGCTAGAAATAAAACTGAGGGTCTCATTTAGAGTAAGTAGCAATAGGGGTGTGCTTTCACCTGAAGGAAGATTAGATCCTTTAAATCAACTTTCATTCTTAAGGGGTTTTTTTGTGTTTGATAAGAAGCAGAATTCATTCTAGACCATATGAAAACCTTTCCTGTTGTTTTGATGTAAAGCCTTTGGGAGCTTATAAATCACAAATAACTTTGCTGTTTCACTTCATAGCTCCCACTTTCACAATTCCATGTATTCAGTATGTCATTCAAGGTGGATAGAGTTTCATCAATCTTCAAGATGTGCAATCGGATAAATTCCCAATGTTTAATTTTTCACTGTGTTCAAAACTTTAGTAAAAAAGAAGAAAAACAAACCTAAAAAGCAGATGACTATTGGAGAATATAAAGAGAAATCTTTACTCATATACAAAGGAAGCAAAATTTTAACTAGTAGCACAGTGTCAATCCCTCTTGTAATTCATCTCAACTCATTATTTTAAGAGGAGAAGTCTTTATTAAAAAAAAAGACAAAGAGCAAACAAATGCCAAACAACAAAGTATTTGTTGTGAAGCTTCTTGTATCTCCTTTTGGAAGGAAGATGTTTGAATTTTATTTTCCTATGTTTACTATAACAAAATTATTTTCTTTCACCATTTAAATACCCTTCACACTTAAGAGATAGAGGTTATGATCAATGATAGAACAAAATTATGAGTAAAATAATTAATTTAAAACTGGTAAGAAGTTGACTAAATAGACAAGAAACAGGACACTGATCTGTGTCACAGGAAATCCTTTCAAGTTCCCATAGAAATAGGTATTTCATTGTCTCTGAAACTGGAAATAAATTATGTCTTTCAGAGCCCGTTTCTTAGTGAAGTAGTTCACTTTTGACAATAAAAGAACTATGTGTATATTTGGATATGTTAACAAAATGTCCTGTGGCTGTCACCATCTACCATAATATTCGATCCTCTGTGTAACTTAGAGCTCATTTTATTCCTCATTATGTGATAGAGTAGTATTCATTTTGCCATTATCCTCAACTTTGTGTACATACCGTCTATATAGCAGTATAATTTACTGCTAGCAAATAGCAGTTGTCTGTAGAGCTTTAACCTTACATATAAAACCAGTGTTGGCAATTTAGTCTTTCTGCTAGTACACTCTTACTTTATTCCTAATATCCCTTTAATTATGATGCCAGGAAATGTGCCATGGATTTTTTTCAGGAAAAAAACCAACCAGCAATAGTAAAAATAAATTAAACAACCTCCCTGAAGTTCATTTCCACATGCTTATTTGCAACTAACTTCATAATAAGACTGTACTGTGGGGAAGAAGCAAAACAAAAAGGTTGCTATGGGCTTTTCAAAAGGCATACAGTGTTAAAATTCAATGTGTCAGCCAGGGAAAAATAAAAGAAAAAAAATATAATTAAGAAAAATACAAGGTAGAAGAGACCACACTTGCAACAGACAGGAATTTATTCTCAGCTGCTTTATGACAAGTGGCTGATGTGACTACTTACACAACTTCTGCAGGTCATCATTTCATCCCATGATCACGGTTTATGCTGCTCTTGAGTAATTACTGTGTGCTGTAGCAAGCTTGCATTCAGCTGAGAAAAGGTAAAGTGCAAAATTTGCCCTATTTGAGGAATAGCTAAGAAAATAGTGTCTAGATTTTATTTTTTTTTTAACTTACAAACACTTCCAGGCTCTGTCTCAAGCTCCAGACATTAAAACTTTAAAAGAAGCTTCTGCAAAATGTTTTCATAACATACTGCTATAGCTGTGTGACAGTTGTTGTCCTAAAGGTCCATTCTGTACTCCTGTTTGTGGACTCCTTGTTTGTTTAGTAAAAGAACATATCCAGTCAAAGACTATTGTTTCTCTTTGCACAAATAAGTGCAATAACTGTACAAAAGGGTGACTGCCCAGTCCTGCACTGGCACAGGTGAAAAAGGTAGGATCTATCCCCCCTTCTCTTTGCACATAGAGTTGCTGATACCGGTTATTAAAGTTAGAATACTTACGTTATCTTGTGAAGAAAGCCACGGAACAAAGTGATTTTACTGTCTCTATAAAGTTCTGCAACTATTTATAGTATTAATTTAGCTTTTCCATTTCTTTCTACCAAAAGTATAAATGACTATACAACTTAGCTATTTTGATATTTTAGTGCTTCATCTAAAAATAATTAATGTACTTTGTAATTAGAATTTGTGTTGTTTAGGAACTGTCCAAAAATCTATTCACACTCTTTGTCATACACTCCATCATCAGTAATTATTATTTTATTCATACAGCCAAGGTTTCAGATCCAATCCAGCAACAGTTGGTGGCATAATCCATTTTCCCCATTAATCTCTATGACAGCAAACATTCTCATTAGGGCATCACATCATCCATTTGCTTTCTTACTCACCCGTACATATTAAAAATGATTGTAACAAGTGAAATCTCATTACAAGGATCAGAGCAAGTTTTAAACACAGATTAATGCCAACTAAACAAAAAGCCACAAAGCCAACTCCCTCCGCCCCCCCGAAACAAACTCCTCAAACTAAACATGAACAGAGTCAGCTTTTGAAGTTTCGAGGAGTGGGAAAGAGGGAATAGTAAGCAGGGTTCTGCTGCTACAATTTCTTTATGCTAGAGGAGTTGAACAGGTGTAAAATGGGTTCTTTAAGCGCTCAGCTCTGCTTTTGAGTCATAGGAGCAAGCACAGATAGGAATCCCAACTGCTAGTCCAGCTTTAAGACTGCTTTTTTTTCTGTAGCAGAGCTTTGGATTACTTGCTTACAGATTTTATTTTTTACTTTGATGTTAGTGTGTCAAAAAAATTCAACCTACACACTATATGGGATGGTTTGGGGTTTTATTAACTTACTTTTTGTCAGGTACTTTTTAAATTTATGTTTGGTAACACATTTAGTATGCATATTTTATGCCTATAAAATTTATGAGAAAGTTCATATTTTCCTGTAGGGAAAAAACCCCCTCACATTTCATGTTTTCTGAAACTTGTGTGATAAGAAATTAGTATTATGGCATTGCTGCAATTTATAGCAGGTTTTGGTTCAAATTCACTTTTAGTTTTGTAAAATTAACTGAATTTTTTTCCAGCTAGAGCTAAGTACTTCCTGGGAGGTGATAAAAAAGTTGGTAGTCTATGGTACAGATAAATAATTTTCATTATTATTCTATTTTCAATATACTGCTTTTCTTGCAATAGCATCAGTTTGGCTTGTTTAGAAGGGGAAAAAAAAAAGACAGTAAAGCCAAAACCAACTCATAATAACCAACGGCAAATAATTATTTTCTTGGATTTCTGTCTTCATTCTGGAAAAAAAACCAAAACCAAAACAAAACAAAAAATTCAACCCCAACACAAACAAACCCCAAACAAACTACACGCAAAATATTATACCAGCACATTTTTCTAAAATATCAGGTCAGAAGATACTATTGGATTATCAAGTCTTTGTTTGTGTATCAGAAACCATTGTCTGTTTTCCTGTAGAGTCAAATGTCTTATGAATATTTAAACAGAAACACAGGATCATACAGCTCTCTGTAAATTACACTTTGCATCATAATTTCCATAAGGCTGCCCAAGACTTCAAAGGATGACTAATCCAATACTTTTCTAATAAATTGCTCTAATCATGAGCCAACTTTGATTTCTGTGTTCTCACTGAGCTAGAATTTTGAACTTAATTTAATTTCTTCATTTTGGGCATTTTTTTAAGAGGAAAGATATCCTTGAGTCTGAAAATTAGCCTTCCCCTCAGAGAAAATCAGGGTTCAGTCTGAGACTTAAAAGTCCTACGTTTCAATATTTAAGATGGTTGCAACTTTTTCCAGAAGTTTTCCTGATGAGTTGGGAATAAAATGTTGCCAGTAAAGCTCAGCTAGGGGTAACAGTAGTAAAGAATTTATTAGTGGCCATCATGACACAGGTAAATATTTATTCCCCTACTTGAAAGTCCATTTAAAGTTACCTACTTGCAAGCAGGCAGCTGGTTAATCTTGAGATCAGTCTGGATGCTGTCATAAATGAGTGCAACGTGAAGGTGAGCATAGCGTGCTTTGTGCTTGAAAATGGGTTTTCTAAATGATTATGAAATCCTTAGTCTTGTTACTCCTACATTGAAACTATATCCCTCTGAAACTGTACATCTCCCAGGGGAGAGCTCCTGCTGCCACCACAGCTCTAAAATCTGTGCCTTCCCTACAAAATGTTGCATGCTGACAGAGCTTGCTCTGCGCACGGGCTTTGGTGGTCTCGAAGGGCCACAGGTGTCGTCTTTTCTGCTTGTACTGACCATATTCATCACATTCTATGTACACTGGTACATAATAACTTTATCTGTGACAACGCTGAGTGGTAGCTCCCACCTCCTTTATTCTGCCCAGAAAGTTAGGTAACATTTGTCCTGCAAATCATCTGGCCCGCTTCCAGTGTTGGCAATCCTCATCAACCAGCACAGAGCCTCTTACCTATTATCCCTTTACTGTTCTTTTTGAACTACAAATAAAGGTCCCTCAATATTTATTAAGATCTTCTTTAATGATAACAGGAAGACAATTCTATCTACTTTTCGGAAAAACACATTTGGACACCTTGGAGCCAGTAGTCACACAGCATACAGGTTTCAATTTTTCAGGAGGAAATGGTTTTTATGAGAATTAGGATTCTAGGGGCCTCCCTTTATGCAAGATAAACTATCTGGTACAAGCCAAAGCAGAAAGGTGCTGCAAAAGTGAGCTGGAGGACAAAGAAAGCAGAGAAAATGTGCCCTCTGTCAGAAAGGGATAAACAGATCATATGCTCAGAGAAATTAGAAGTCAGAGAAGTGAGAGACCCTTCCACTCACCCCAATTTCAGAGAGCAGCTGACTGCTATGAGGGAACATTAAGCATAGCGCTGTGCAGCATAACCCAGGCCTCGGAAGTTACTCCTTGGCTAGGTGGCATTGCAAATATCAGAATTCATGCAATGTAATTAAAAAATAAAACAAATCCAAAAGAGAATTCAGAAATACCTGCTTTGCCAAGACACATAAATGTATATGTTTTTGCTGTATGTAATCCTTAATATAGGCCAAAATACTGTCCTCAAAATGTCTTAAAAGTAAGGAAATTTTATTTTTATTTAAGTTAAAAATAGTTTAGTGTTGTTACTTAAGTCAATGGAAAACTTAGTTTGATTTTAGGAAGAGCAAGATTTCACTAACAATTACAGCTTTTAGTATGCTGGATCTCAATATGATATGTGATAGAATCAGCCATCTTCAAAAATCCTCTTGTGCCTGGAAAATTAAAAATATAGATGAAATTGTTCAAAAATATATTAATACCTCATTACTTAAAATTAACCATCTTGTTTTCTGTATATTATCTTGCTCTAAGGCATAAAAAAACCCCAAGCCAGTACCAACTTCACCCTCCCCTAAGGGACACCTAATATCACATAAGAGCTTCATGGATGCTTTATTATGGAGTCATTTGGTTTCATTATGGAAACCATGTCTTTTTTTATTGATAGTAAAAGGCTAAACAAAATTATTCTATAGGACTACCTGTAATTATAGTTGCTCAACTGTGGCTCAGATTCAAGGAATGGATTTATATTAATTAATAAATAAAAGTGATGTGAGACTGCCTAGTGGAAAAGATTCTTGTATAATATAAAAGCCCATCCTCGGATTACATACATCTATTTAAAGTAATATCCCTTAAGGAGGCAGGAAAGGAGTTGTATAAACTATCAGTGAATTTCAAAGGTAAGTGGGTGGGTATCTCTCTTGTAAACCTCCTTTAAAAAATAGGCTTATAACCCCACTTCAGATAGAGAGAAGCCTGGAGAGGCAATTAAATTTAGAAAGACAACGGTCTCAGAATATATTTTTTTTCACTAAATGCACCTTTAAATGAGCACTTGTTTTCAAGAAATTATGTTGAAACAAACTTTTTTTTTTAATAATGAATGCTTCCTATGGATTGTGATAATGAAGCTTGTAAGTGATGTTGTTAAATTCAGCCTGTGTTCCAATGCCTGGTAGAGATGGAACAAATATTTTCAAAGATTTCTCATTTTCCAGATCATTTAGTTACTCTTTGCAGGGTGCAAACTAATTAGGCTTCTTCATAAAGGTCTGTTTCTTAATATACAAAAGCCTTTTTCTGTGCTGTACCTCAAGTTGATGGCTTGTACCTATCTTAGGTACTCTATGAGCTCTTAAAAATCCATTTGGCTATTGAAATAAATCATGAGCTCTGAGAACAATACTTGGAGTTACTGCCAACACAACAAGTACTAACATCTGAAAAATTTTAATATTTTTTATTTTTCACACTTTCAATGATGCACTTCAAAGAAAACACAAACATTTTAAATACTCAAGTATTTTGCTTCTATACACCATAAGTCTTGGACATCTGTGAATACTTTTGTTTGTACATGATAGCACCTGTAAGTTTTTTGCACCCTTTTTTGGCTGTATGTAAAAAAAATATGACATTAATTATTTTTAACAAATACAAAATCACTGTTTACCTATCATTAACATATGGACCAATAATTTATGTATAAGTGCACGCATTCCCCTCTGTCCTCTCTCCACCCCACCCTCCAGTATGTTTCTATATTTGTGCAACTTTACAGTTTTGTCAGGTTAATTTCTTGTGTACAACTGCAGTGTGCATTTTAAGGTATCATAGAGACAAATGACTTCAGATGAAGAGAAAAAATAGCCACAGCAGCATTACACATCATGTTACTGCAACTACAGTTTCCAGTCCCCTTCCAGCTTGGTTAGGAATAGTTCACTTATTTTACAACACTTTGTCTTACATGCCATAAACTCAGTCTCTGTGCTGTCATCTCAATTTTTTTGTGACCTGGAGAAGAGCAGGTGTCTTTATTCTTGTCTTTCCCCCACAATATTATTGCTGTGAAAAAAATCTGTATATTTATGCATTGAAATAATATATATATTTGTATAGAGTACACTTCATTAAGAAGTTCCCATTCTGGAGGTTAGTTTTTTCCTGTATGCTTGACTTTACTAGGTGGAAGGTGCACACTTCATTTAGTGAACATATTCTCTCTATAAGTGAGATTAAAACCACTATTTATAGGGGTTTCATTAAACTATGTAGTGTCGATTTCTTTCTTATTTGTCTATTTACACACCGTTTTTCACTGTGTGGAAATCCAAGTACAAAGGCAAAATTGTCCTGGAACATACAAAGGTGAGAAGATACCCCAGGTTTTGGTTTAGTCCTCAGTCTGGATGTCTGAGGCACTGGTAGGCTGGCACAGAAAATAGCACACACCCACTTCATGGAGGAAAGGTTCATCCAGGCTCTGTGTGGCTCTAGGAGCTGTTAAAACTGGCTACCTCAGGAAAACTACAAACCCAAGGCAAGCATGTAATTCCAGTGATACTCTCAGCTTCCTGGAAGATTAAGATTTTTGTGTATTTGGTAATCCTGGACTGCTTTCCTTTAAGTCTGAGCAAGTAAATACTGAAGATGAACTCTGAAACTCTGAAAATGGAGACCCTCAACATCTTTTTTTGATGTTGCTTTGCCATAAACTTGTTTGACTTGAATAGCTTGGCTAACAATGATGCAGTCCACTAGCAGATAGCCTTGACTCAGTTCTTCCAAAGCATGTATGGGTGTTTATCTGCAGGAATACAGTGAACCTGAGGATTCCCTAGCCCTGGCTGTGCCTGTCCTCGGCTCTTGTTGGAATGGGAGGTGTTGTCTTTGCTGCTCCTTACCCATAGTTTTCAGTAAGAAGAAGATGAGGAGGAAGCTCCCGGCAGGTGTCCAGGCAGGGTGATGGTAAGTTCACATAGTGGAGCACATTCCAGCTTTTTTACCTGGAGATCAAAATGAGAATTGAAAAATAATCAAGATAAAATTTATTGGACATACTGAGCATATTTTCAGGAAGCTGAAAATATATACAAAAAAATCCCCCCCCCAGAATAGGTTATTTTTCAGAATTTTTAGTGATTACATGTATATTATATGTAGCTTGTTATTAAGAGCTCCTTCAGTGTTTTTATCTCCTGATGTGCAGAATCCTTCTTGTTTTGATCAGTGATATAAATAATGAAATATAATTTCTGTTCCCTGGATAGTTGAATATATCTTAGGAACCAAATAATGTCTCAGGTGTTAATCAGTATAAAGATGAGATTCATTTATCATAAGTATTCTGCAAAATTAATTTAAAATATGCTTTTCCCATTAAATTTCCTCTCCTTTAGTACAGTCAATCCTTCAAAAGTCCTCTATATAAAAAAAACCAAACACCTTTAAACCAAATCGAACACAGTGCTAATAAAATGACAAAAAATCTTTATTAAAGAATCGAACTTTTAATGTTAAAGTCTCAATTGATCTGTTTTTCCAAGCAATAATTACAAATGGAGGACTTTGGTACTTTTCCATCTGGTGAGCTTGATTTATTTTACTATCAGTTTTGGGCAGGAAAAAAATCTAAGTGTGGTAAATAACATTAGAACATGTTTGCTAGAGAATTTCTTTTTTTTTACACAGTATCAAAAAGTTGACCTGATTGCACATTATGGACTACATTTTACATTTTTATTTAAATAGAAGTATTCTTAAATATGAAGTTAACAGACCAAAGTAGGCAATGGTAGCAGACATTTCAAATATTTCAGTATTCTTTTCTTTGTTGTTAAAACTAATGGGACAATTTCTAAAATGTAGTCATTTAAATGTATATGTTTTAAGGGTGCTTTTTTTTTAATAAAAGTAGCTTTATTTTAAGGTGGAGATAAACAAAAAATAATGGACTCAATGTTCAATTTTGTCATAAGTTTTCAAGAAATGGTTAGCAATGTGTTTCTCTAATTTTATTGATGACAAAATTTATGTGAAATACAAATAATGTCAAAGAGATATAGTTAAATTAATAATATCATAAAAGACCAAAGGTAAATAGTTGCAGTACTGCTGGTATTGTCCAGTAGAATTGAAAGCCTAATGACTTTAAATATATACTTTATGCCTTTGGATAATGTTATGGAACTAAGAGATCAGCTGTAGAAGAAATTATAGTAAGGGAAAAGAGCCAGTCAGTGAATTGGATCTAATATCTATTTGAGAGTTGGTTAGGCAAGTTAGACTGGTGGTTTCAGATCAGATTGCTGTAGTTAACATACAGCCTTGAAAGGAAGTGTTATTTGTAGTGGGGCAATTTTATGTCTTCCTTGTGCGCTGGTAAAAGCAGATGTGCGTGTCATGTCCAAGACTCACAGTTTGGGGTAGGGGCCTAAACAGAATAAGAGTGGAGAAGCATCATTTTTATTTAATTCTTTTACTTACCACGCGCCAAAGCAGCTAAACAAACAAAACTGTAGGGGAAAAAAAAAAGAAAAAACCCCAACAACCCTCCCCCCAGAACACATTTCTACAGTCTCAGCCTGTGACGACAAAATGTATTTAAAAAAAAAAGGAACAGATCCAATTTCTTAGATAGTAATAGTCATTTAGGATAGATTAAAAAAAAGGAGCATTTTCTATAACTTGGGAGACATCTGAGTACATTTTGTACTTAGAATGCACTTATGTGGCCTTAGCTGTACCACCCAGGTGTTACTTTTACAGTTTGTTTCTTTCTTAGTTCTCAGTTTTAATTCATATGACAGGAAATGAAATTTGCTTGTGTGAACCAGATACAAAATTTACAAAGGAATTTCTTTGCAATGTTAGAACAGGTTGCAATTTTGAATGTAAAAATATTCTCTCTTTTTTTATATGCACACAAACCAGAACAAAAAGAAAATTTGTAACTAAGATAAGGTAGAAGTCGAACCCTACGTTTTTGGGTTTGTTTTTCTTTTATGTGGAAGCAAAGTGGTATGTAGAGTTCTTCCATCTTTGGAGAGTGTGTTGCGATGTGTTGGTTCTGGGACCTCCCCATGGTGCATTTGACTTCTGAAACTGTGCAGTTGACGGAATTAGGCTCTCCCATGTAAACTGGAAAGAACCTGAGCATTTAAGGAAATACCATGTTTAGGAGCAAGCAGCCTAGACACCTTGAGATCTTCTCTCAGTCTGGACAAGTCCCCTCTTTTCTGTTCGATAAAAAATGAGAACTCTGAAAACTGCAGGTCTTGAAACCAGAATCTTGGCTTGGGAGATGGTTCCCTGTCTGCTCAGGCTCCCTAATGCAGAGCTAGAGCCCACATGGCTCCTGGGCTCTGCTGCAGGATGTTGCTCATGCCTTTAGCTGTCTAAATTTATTTCACAGCAGGGGACTGACACCTGCTGATCCAGAACACTCATCTCAGTTAAACTGCATATAACTGAGGTTCAACATATAATGAAATAGTGCACTTAATTTCATTTGAAACTCATGCCATTGTTGCAGCCAGATTTAAAACATTTTTCTCTTCTCAATTCGTAAATACACACAACCGAATTGTTCAAAACCCTGCTCCTTTGAAGATTCATGTTTGTGCATAGCCTCAGACAATTAAGAGTCTTGCTGAAATCAATAGGACTGCTGACTTTCATCCTGGCTCCTCCGAAGTCAATTTCAAATTTCCCACTGACTTCAGTAAGGCCAGGCTGTTCTCAAAATATTTTATGTGCTGCATGCTGGGTAATAATACAAAGGGATGCAACCCTTGTGAAACTAGATGGACTTTTTATCATGGAAGTCTCGTTTTGTTTTGTTTTGTTGAGACACGGTGATATTATATAGCATTCAAATAAACTTACAGAGAGGAAGGCTTTGGTCCAACTTCTGTATTTTTGATTTTTTTTTAACCTGTACTGCACCTTGCTTGTTGTTTCTTTTTAAGAGTTTAGCTCTTCATCTTTTGTATGGGGATTTGTTTTCTTGTGTCCCTCTAGTAAAAGATGTGTTACCTACAAAGGAAAATGGCTCCGACATCACATTACGGACAAAATGATAATTCAGATTCCTCAATACAGAGTCCCCCTTCTAGTTTATGCCTTTGTTAATATTATTTATTCTCATTTTATGCCCTCCTCTTCAGCCAGCCTTGGAGGTGAGACTTTGTCCAAACTCTTCTAGATGGGAGTTATGCCTTATTTGTTGAGGTGCCCTTTTTGCTTCATCTCCGACAGGTTACGTCTCTGCTACATATGTTACATATCAACTCTGAAATATGTCTTTTATAGTCTGGACTGAGGACCTGATGTCATGTTTAAAACTCCTGAGATAAGGCCTTGGGCCCCTTCCCATAAATAAAATAATACTTCCAACCTATCTTACAAGTACTCTTTCCAGGAGTGAGACTTATTTTTAAGAGCCTGTGGCAAGTCATCTTATTCAGTGATTTATTGGGTATCTTCAAGTCCTCTGTCAGACACACATCTGTAATGCAATGTGCTAATCATTTATTCTTTGTGCATAACTATACTGTAAATTCTGTTCTGCTTGGACCATCTTCCAGTACTCTTGACCACCTTATCAGCCTCAGTTTAGCATCTGGAGATTATTGCAGAGTTTTGATCAACTAAGTTTTGTGATGAAATGGCTTGCAATATAACTTCTAATATAGTTTTGCCCCAAAGGTGAGGACTAGATTTTTCACTTCCGAAATCTGTGCAAGTTGTACATTTGTACTTCATCATAATCACTATCTATCTCTGTCCTGTCTCTAGCAATCACTACAAAGAAATGTTGGCTATGCACTAGTGTTTATCCTCATGTTGATTTACAAAACGACTGCATGAGCACTACATCATTTTAGCATTCAGGGATGGGAGTTTTATTTATGGTTTTCTTCATCAAACACTTCAACACACTAGCCCACAAGCTTCTGTGTGTACCTGCTTCAGAAAGATAGTTGATCATGCCCATAAATAATTTCTTTCATGCTTTAATCGGAATATTTTGATTCTCCTCCCATCTGCCCTCCTGTAAAATCCAAGTAACAACTTGTTAGTAATTTTGTGAGTACAAATTTACTTTAGAGTTGTCACACTAGACTGCAGATGCACTCAAAGAAGTCTCAGGTTCTATAATGATGCAGACTCTCTGTTGGGAGACAGAATTCTGCATTTGATTCCCCAAAGAATTCCACATGGGAAAATGTTTCTAGTGCAAACTAGCTTCCTACATGTTTAGTTTCTGAAAGTATATCTTGATAAATATTAAACCATGTCCATGGAGAGTCATCTCCCTGCTCTTTCACTTGGTGATAATTGTGCTCAAAAGTCACAGCACTTGTTCTGTGCTTCTTAGAAGTGCAGGATTCTGTGTTAACTAAATTTCAAGTATTTCTTGTTTACTGGAATTCTTGCTTATCATAGGTATTTATAAATAGACATTAAAATTAAGCACTTGCCTGAGATTTCTGGAACCCAGCATTGTGAGAGTGGTTCCCCTATATCTGACTTCACAATCTAGCTAGAACCTTGTCTACTAGCACAGGTGAAATAAGGTAGTCAAATACATCGCAGCTACTGTCTTTGATATGCAGTGCAAAGCTCAGTCTATTTACAAATAGCACTACAAACTTCAGATGTTTGATTTGAATTTAGTTGTCTTCTTTTACTGGAGAAGTTATGGAATCAGAACATAACTTTCTTCTATCCTTTTATTTATGGCTGTGGAACATTCTTTTTACCTTTATATTTTCCCCCGTTTATGTGGAATTATCACAAGTCTTGTAATTGACTTGTCTTCTCTTCTGTCTTGAGTCCCAATAAGTTTTAGCTTAAATCTGTAAATTCTTCTATACCAGAGGTTGTTATTATTTCAAATTTCTACCTGAACAGTTACACCAGCCTTGTTAATTAGAGGCATCTTTCAGTGTTACCTCTGAAAACCTGATGTAGTACAAGCCTAAGCACGTGTCTTCCATTAAACCATTTTTAATGTTTCAGACACTGGCTGTTAGAGTCAAACTTGTTTGACCCTTGGTTTCTGTTTTAAAAGTAAATAAATAAATCATCTTCGTTACCTCTTCAGATCACTTCATCCAAAATTGCAGTCAAGACTTTTAATGGCTATTATAATGCTTCAAGCAACTTCTACATAAGGAATTTCTGGTTGATTTCTAATAAATATTAAACCATAGAGTATCTCTTTTTTCCCACCCCATCTTATTCTTACCTTTTTTTCCTTCAATCTCACGGACAGCTCTTGGTGTTGGATGAAGCTTGATTCTACATCTGTCACAAAATATTATGTTCTAAAAATTACAGAGCTCTCCACAGCACTGTGCTCAAGTTTTCCAGATTTTTCTTTCCCCTGCTAAACATTTGGCAGTAGTAGTAGTCACTGCCCCGATGGAAGGTGTTAGGCTTCATTAATCTTTCAGTGAGTGAAAACATGAAAAGACTATTTGTTTATAGTATTGCATGATTCTTTTAACAAAGCATAGGTTCCCAGGAAGGGATGCTTGAAGTGCAGCTAGCATTCTGACCATGTGCATACAGATTTGTTTCCAGGTGCCTCTTCCCCATTCGCATTTCTATTGTGTTGAAAATGCTCTCAGGCACCTGGTGTGATTTTTGGGTTGATCCTGTGCAGGGCCAGGAGCTGTACTTTGATGATCTTTTTGTGTCCCTTCCAACTCAGGATAATATATGATTTTATGATTTTCTGTCGTGAGTAAGAAGCTGTAAGGCTTTTGCAGAATTAGGACTTAATCAGAATTCTTGTTTAGGTGCAAGCAGCAGTATTCAAGAAAAATAGGTGCAAAAGAGAGACAGTGGAAAGAAAATTCTAAACCAAGTGGATTAGTTCTATTACCCTTTTTCATTTAATGTCCATATAGAATAGCGATGTATAAATATTATGGTAACAGGTATATTAAAATGCTGTTAATAAACACAAACAAGTGTCTTTTAATTATAAATTAACAATTTCTCTTTTTCAATTCCCAAATTATCATGAAGATTTAGGGGGTGTTATTTTTCCTGTTCGTTACAGAACTAGTGCTGTTATAAGTTCTAATGGAAAGTCTTCCCCAGAAAATAAGAGGTGTTTCCAGTTCCTATACTGAAGTTCGGTTTGATTTAGCAGGATGGTGCAATTCCTCAAAGAGCACTAAGATCTTTAAATCTTTAAAGGTGTACATACATGTGATAGCTATACACCATTTGATTTCTGTCTATTGACTCTGGGGAAATGTGCTGGAGGTTTATTACCTTCACCTAGTTGCTTTTCTGTCATGAAGTGTTCTGTGGTTAAAATCAAAACAGAATTATTTCAGCAAATCAAAGGACTGTGGTCTTAATTCTGAGGTGGCAAACTGGGTGATGAAGAGAAAAAATAAGTAGCAAAATTATCAATATTTACAAGAAGAATTCATTTGGTTGCCCTGTTATAGCTCATCAAATGTTATTGAGATCTGGCTTAGATAAATTTTTAAACTTGGGGATGTCTATTGCTCTTCAATACTGAGCCCTGAGGTTTTGCTGGGTAATTGTTGAGAAGCTCCCTTTTAGACCGAGTCTGTCTGCCTCGGGTTCTCTCTCATGGATTCTGGGCTATGTCTCCCCACCTCCTCAAAGAGGGATTTATGGGTCTCTTAGTTTCAAGCTTTTCATCTTTTATATTCAGGTCTTAGGAATGCAGTTCTGGTGGTTCTATTTGTCTTGTTAGGTTTGTTTCCTCTGAGCAACAATGGTACATCGACAGGGGTGGTAGCTGAGCCATTCTCCATCAACAGAAACAGAGAATTCAATATTTATCTCAGTAATTTTACTATGTTAGAATGATTTTAATACATGAATAATACCATATGTACATAGTTAACACACCATGTATAATAAAATGGATAAAATCCACAACCTTTCCAAGCCATTAATTTTCAGTATGGCCTTAGCTCAGAATGCACTAGTTTGAAATTTATTCCAAGGAGCTGATTGTTGCAGATGGTTGTAGCGGGAAGCAATAATGTATCTAGGATTTTTAAAGTGTCTGTCCATGATGACAAACATTAACAAGCAGATTAATTTGTGGCTTAATTGTAGAAGGTTACCCAAATAGCATGGCCTTCAGAGCTGTCTTTCCAAGTACAGCCTGCTACAGAACAAATATTTTGGCCCGCACACAGGAAGAACTGGAAGCATCATCTCATTTGTTATGCTGGGATCAGCCTGTGGTGATCCTACAACCCTTGCTTAATTAATCCAATTTTGGCTTTAGACTTCCATCTCTGTTTGGCACAGCAAATACAGCTGTGCTGTGAATTTTACTGGAAGTAAACATAACTGTGCTATGCTCTCAGAAGGTTTTCATGCTGAATATTTATTCCTTTGACTCATTTCATAGTTAATACGTGCAGGCACTTGTGACAGGTTGCTACTTGCTGACTGATTGGCACAATTAATTTCTGTGTTCCAGTTGAGCTACAATCCTGAAACACAGTTTGCTCATTCATTATGGGCTATTGCACAGAAATGGGGAAAAAAAAATCTCTCAATTGAAAACTGACCTTTCCATCAGAGACTGTCAATCCTCTGGCTGAGATTTTTAAATATTCAGGGGCCCTTCTACATGTTAATTTGGTAGCAATTTTGAGAAACACATCCATTTCTTCAGGAGGAGCAAAGCACAGAACACAATTCAGATTAGTGAATTTGGAGATCCAGTTTTGTTTATTACAGAGAATTCCACACTGTTCTTCTTTTTTTTTTAGTTGCCATCACAGAAATGTGGTGGCATGACTTGCACAACTAAAGTGCTGCAGTGGGTGGCTGTAAGTTCTTCAGAAATGACAGGAAAGAAAGGAGAGGCGTGTGGATAGACCTGTGTGTTAGAAAGTGTTTTGATTGTCCGGACCTTAATGATAGTGAAGATAGGGCTGAGTACTTATGGTTAAGGATCAGGGGAAGGCCAACCAGCAGATATCCTGTTCTGGATGAAGAGACAGATGAAATATTTTATAAGTGGCTGGGAGAAGTCTCACAATCGCTAGCCCTTGTTCTCATGAGGTACTTCAACCTGCAAACTGGAAATACAACACAGCAGAGAGAAATCAGTCTAAGAAGATTCTTGGAGTGTGAGGAATATACCTTCCTGACATAGCTGATGAGGGAGCCAGCTAGGGAAGATTCCCACGGGACCTGCTGTTTGTGAACAAAGACTGGTGTGAGACGTGGTGGCTGGAGGAAGCCTTGGGCAGAGCGATCACAAAATGATAATTTTCAGTTCTTGAAGTAGGGAGAGGGGTCAGTACCTGAAACTACCACCTTGAGTTTCAGAAGGTAGCTTGTCCTGTGTAAGGGACTGGTTGAGGGAGTTCTTTGGGGAGGCATTCCTGAAGAGCAAAGGAGTCCAGGAAGGCTGGACATTTTATGAAGGAAATATTAGAGATGCGGAAGCAGAGTATCCCCATGTGTCGAAAGATGAGCCAGCAGGGAAGAAGACCAGCCTGGCTGAACATAAATCTTTGATTGGAATTCAGGGAGGGGAAAAAAAGAGAGTGTATCTCCCTTGGAAGAAGACACTGGCAACTCAGGAGTACTAAAAGGACATTGTGAGGTTATGCAGGGACAAAATTAGAAGGGCCAAAGTGTAGCTAGAACTTAATTTGGCTACTGCTGTAAAAGTTAAGAAAATTGTCATGTACAAATATTTCAGCAACAAAAGGAACCCAAGGAGAATCTTCATCCTTCATTGCACGTACGAGGAAACATAGTGACAAAGGCTCAGGAAAAGGCTGAGGTACTTAATGACTTCTTTGCCTCAGTCTTCACAGTACTCAGTTTTTCTCAGGGTATCCAGGACATGAGCTTTAAGACAGGTATGGGAAGCAGAATGCAAGAACCCATAATCCGAGGAGAAATGTTTAGGGACCCACTACACCAATTGGAGGCACATGTGTCTATGGGGCTGAATAAAATCCAAGCAAGTATTTTGAGGGAGCTAGTAGAAGTGCTTGTTGAGTCACTTCCCATCACTTACTAGCAGTCTAGGTTAGCTGGGTAGGTCCCAGTTGACTGGAGGTTAGCCCATCTATGAGAAAGGTTGGAAGGAGAATCCAGAGAACTACAGGCCTGTCAGCTGACCTCAGGGCAAAGGAAAGTCATGGAGCAGATAATTTTCTGTGCTGTTATGTGGCATGTGCAGGACAGCCAGGGGATCAGGCCCAACAAGCACAGGTTTATGAAAGGCAAGTCCTGCTTGACTGACCTGATCTCCTCCTATGACAACGTTATCTCCTTAGTGGATGAGGCAAGGGTTGTGGATGCCGGGATGTAGTCTATCTGGACTTTAGTCAAACGTTTGACACTGTTATGGCTTGGACAGGTGTATACTCTTCCTTAGGTAAAAAACTGGCTGGATGGCTGGGCTGAGGGAGGGGTGATGAATGGAGTTACTTCCAGTTGGCAGCCAGTCACTGGTAGTGTTCCCCAGGGCACAGTATTGGGGCCAGTTCTATTTATGCCTTTATTGATGTCTTGGATGAGGGGATCAAATGCATCTTTAGCTCATAAATGATGCCAAGCTGGGTGGGAGTGTTCTGTTCCTGCCATTCAACAGTGATCTCTTGAACGGCAGGAAGGTTCTATAGAGGGATCTGGACAGGCTGGATCAATGGGCAGAGGACAATTGTCTGAAGTTTAATATGGCCTAGTGATGATACTGCCCTTGGGTCACAAGAACCCCATGCAGCGCTGCAGGCAGAGTGGCTGGGAAGCTGCCCAGTGGAGGAGGACTTGGGGGTGCTGGCTGGCAGCTGTCTGAAAAAGCCAGTGTGTGCCCAGGTGGCCAAGAAGGCTGATGGCATCCTGGCTTGGATCCGCAATAGTGCGGCCAGCAGGACCAGGGCAGTGACTGTCTCAGCACTGGTGAGGCTGCGCCTCGAATCCTGTGTTCAGTTCTGGGCCCCTCACTACAAGAAAGACATTGAGGTGCTGGAGTGTGTCCAGATAAGGGCAATGGAGCTGGTGAAAGATGTGGGGTACAAGTTTTATGAGGAGCAGCTAGGGGAGCTGCAGGTGTTTAGCTTGGAGAAAAGGAGGCTCAGGGGCAACCTTAATGTGCTCTACAACTGCCTGAAAGGAGGTTGCAACCAGGTGGGGGCTGGTCTCTTCTCACAGGTAAAGAGAAAATGGCCTCAAGTTGTATTATTGAAGGTTTAGGTTGGATATCAGGAAAAATTTGTTCTCTGAGAAGGTGGTCAGGCTTTGGAACAGGCTGCTCATGGAATGCTGGAGTCACTGTCCTTGGAAGTGTTAAAAATCATGTAGATGTGGCACCAGGGGATATGGTTTAATGGTGAACATGGTGGCACTAGGTTAGCAATTGGCCTAGATATCTTAGAGGCCTTTTACAAGCATAGTAATTCTATTATTCTATGAATATGAAATACATTTCTTAGGTGCTATGTCATGGCTCTAAGCAGGGCTTATTCAAACACAATGGTTGTGCTAATGCAGCTATCTGATTTCTAGACACCGTGATTAATTTTTCATCCTGGAACATGAACACAGTTTATTAGGTTTCTCGTGGTACAAACTGTGTTGTTTACAGATTTTACAAAGAAATAGTAATGCCAGTTTGCAACTACAGCAGTCATGTTTTGCTGGCATTTCTTCCATAGAGAAAACAAGCATGAAACACTGGAAGACTGTAGGGAAAATAAGCCATCACATGCTATTTGTTCACTGCTCTGAAATTGAGTATCTCTTGTGTTTTAGGAGAGGATGAAGAAGATGGCAGTTGTGTCAAACCCAAGTAACTATTAAGCAATAATCTATAAGTTACTTGATCTGAATTCTGAAACCTTGATGTGAACCGTTTCTCTTTTGTAGTCTATATTAATAAGGCCTCTCTATTGGACTTTGAACTTCTCAGTGTGGTTTTGGGCCACACAGTCCAGTAAAAGAATAAAAATCCTATTTAATGGAGTCTGAAGAGTGCAGGGTTTACCCATAGTTTTATTTACTCTATGGAAGTGTGCCTACCGCAGCTTATTATGGTGACAGAAACAGCCTCAAACTGTAACAGCTGCAGAAACAAAAAGCTCTAAATGCTGCTTTAGTCGCTGAAACTGATCTTATATGCGCTGTTTTGCATAACAGCACAGTATATATACTGAGAAGCTTTCCATCTAGATCACTTGTACTTAATCTCCTTATACTTAATTGATAAAAAACCTTGAATGCTTTAATTTACATTTCTCCTAATAAATATAATTACACAGAAAATGTAATACAGTGACACAGAACATGTAAAGGTAATGTAAACAGAAAATTATACCCATCGCACGAAACCTAGTCAAGATCAAGCAAAGCATTAGGAAGTGTCATTATTTAAACTAAAATATATTTGTAATGTACCACAAATGAAATCTCTGCATTGCCACACAACACACAGGAAGGATTAAACCAGAGTTACAGTACTGTAGTAAGTACACAGTGTACTGCAGACCTTTAGGATAGAAATAAGCAACCTAACAAGGTGTTAATGAGATGCAGCCATTTAGGTTTAAAACATAACAAATTTTACAGGGAATTTGTACCTAATGAAAAATTCTATTGAATAATAAGACTAAAAATACGTAATATCAAGTATAAAAATAATATTCCAAGTATATAAATAATATTCCTTCATGTCTTGCTCAGTAGAACCTGTGTGAGATGCTGACTTAGACATACCAATATGGGTGAGTGTATGAGATTATTTCACTCTGTAAACTAACAGAATCTCATTCATTAACAATGTCTGGGCTAACACTTACTGTGGCTAACAATAACACTGAATTAACTGTAGTCTACACCCCTATGAAAATTTCTTCTCTTAGAGTTTTATATTTCCTAAATAAAAGATAGTAAACAACTTTTATGGTTGTTAGTGTTTGCTAACACATTTTTATTTTTTTTTGGGAGAGGCAGTGTTGGATTGGAAATTCTTGGAACTGAAACAGCTTTTTCAGACTGTCTTCCTCTTCCACAAAATATACATTGGTTTCTAGGCAGCATGATATCAGGCTTCATCTACTTGTGGTGTTCTCTGGCTTCCCTAGAGCTTCCAGATCTTTGCAAATGAGTCATTCCTCCTACATCTAACAGGGCTGTGGTTAGTGTTGTAGTTCTTACTACTGGCCATTAGAGAGGATAGAGGTATCCCTTTGTTTGTAAGACTAGCATCAAAAAGAAGGAACTCACTTTGAGCATATCATGGTGTTAGTACTGTGAGGGCACTTTTTCCGTCAGTTGTTTCTCAGAGTAGCTCACAAAAGAAGCATGTCTTGACTATTGCAAAAGTTATGCATTAGGTGCAAAATGATCAAGGAAAAGAAAGGCTAGCAATGAGTTAGAAAAGGATGGAAAACTAAACTTGAGGGATACTGAGAAGCATGAAGTATTGATCTCCATCTCTTGGCAGTTTTCTCCAAAGAAAACTGGCAACAAGAAAACATGCAGTGCTAGAAACTATTGTTAAAGTTAGTGGAAGAGGAAAGTGTATAATCTGGGGACTCAACATCCTTCATCTGTTGTAGAAATCATGTGGAGTGAATCAATAAAAGGAACCAGTAGCACCAAGGTGCTGTTTTTTCCTGCAAGATCTTCCACTTAGGAAAGATCCACTGCACATGTTTTATAATCAGCAACCGTGTTTTTTTTCCAGTGTCTGGGAGCAGCAAATAGCAGAGCTGATAATTATAAGGTAATTCACAGGTCTAAAGAGAAGTGCAGGGCATGCTGAAGACTAATTGATCACATCTAAATGATGTCACATAATTAGCAGAATTAATTTGAATGTTTAAAACTGTATATGATCATAATAGTTATCAAAATTGATGAGCGTGTTGTGGAAAGGAACAGGTGAGAATTGTTCCTTTTTAAGTCTCCAACATGAATGGGTTGGAATTTACTTTTTGCTGTCTTGCATTGTGTGCTGCCAATCAACTAGAAAGCATATAGTGGATTAAGAAATCCCTTTCCATGTTGACAGAGGCTTTGCATGGTTTCTGACCACCTTCTCATGAAAAACACACGTTTAGAGTTACAACTGACATTAAAATTATATTCTGTACTATCTCAGAGCTCCTAAAATTTAGATTCAGGGGTTATATCAGTATTAATTTACAAAACTTCCTTTCACCCTAAAGAACTAATCTGAGCCAAGGTCATCTCAGATCCTGACAGAAGTCAAATTGAGTTATTTTTTTGTAGCTTCTTATGGAGTAGTGATGGTATGTCTGTGTTCCTTGCAAGCGTGTTTCACCCTATTAGGCAGATTCAGTAGCAACACCAAAAATGGTTCAACATAGGAGTAACAGCCAAGCAGACAAATATTTGCTCCATCCTTTTATATTAATGTAGCCACAAGTACTGTTATACTGACTTCAGAAATAAATCTTCATCGTACAAAAGAATCATTTAAGGAATTATATAAAGTATTATTCATATCCTTCACTCACCACAACTACATCCCGTTTCCTTGTGACTGCAGGGCGTACAGTACTTTGTATAAAAACACTTAGACTGGCTATGGTCTTCAATTGCTAAACTTTTCTGTTGGTTTCCTTGCAGTCCCATTCTCAGAGTTTTCTGTCATTTGCAGGAAAGATGGTTAAACTTTTTTCTGTCTAGTGCTCATTAGCGCAGATAATATTTGGACTTGCTAAAAATATGTCATCTCATTTCCTGGGTTCTTTTATCTTTGAATTTTCATTTATCGTGTTCCCATTTTTTTCAAATTACATGTATTAATTTTCTGCCTACTCCCTTGACTTTTTTTAATATACCTCAGCTTTTCTCTGTCCATTTTTTCCCTATATTCTTACTCCATTTCTATTTATTAATATTGTTTTCCTGCATAACATAACTTACTGTAAAGACCAAAAAATATTCAAAATACTTATGACATCATTTTGAAATATGTTTAGAAACAGCAGTGTACTGGTTTGGGTTCTGCACATGTACTGACTAAGCATGTAAGTTACCTGATACAAATTAATGTGAAGAGCCACATTTCTGAATGTTGGTAGGAGATTTTTAAGTTTGAACTAATCAAAAACATGAATGCAATGGCAAAATTTGCAACTAGCTTGATAGCAACTGCCCCCAAAACAGAAATAGTTTTTCAAAAACTCTTGATGAGCTTTCTTTATAAAAAAAGAAGAAATGCGAGATTTGTCAGCCTCTGGTGATCTAAGCAATGTGTCTTTGTAGCCACTCACACAAAGTCATTGCGAGTGGGAGGGTTGCTTGAAAATATTTAGTGTATCCAAAAAAAAGGCATCTCATTCCTTGCCTTTTGCTTTGTTGCTTTTGATGTGACTTTGAATTTTGTCTGATCCTACTTATGGCTGGAATCTAATGGAAGATTTCTCTCATGAATAACACCCTTTTTGAAATTCTGTGATATTAGAACTACAGTGCTGAGGTTAAGAAAAACCAACCAACCAGAAGAACCTCAAAACTCCCACCAAAGTTGTTTTTACATATTTATTGGAATTCTTTCACACTGACGTTAAGAATAAATACATTCAGTTTAGAACTTCTAGAACAATAAAACTGTGATGGTTTATTGTTATAGTAAGGGTGGAGGTGTTCACATGTGGTATATCACACGAACTTGAGCATTTTTATTGGACATCCACAATTCCTTGGCACTATAATGTGTCTTTGGCACTTCGGATTACATACCTTTTTATTTAAGTTGAAAATTTAACATTATCTTTTTTCTTTTTGTAGCTCTTTTTTTGTTGATTATAGACAAGAGGTCAGTCACTTGTTCTTTATTTGCTGTGACATATTAGGCCACACCAAATATTTTTTTGGACAGTCTTCATTTTCATTTTTTCAGACTAATGATGATTTTAAAAAAATTGTTGTGTTTACTTTTGCTTTCAAAGGCTGTGCTGTATAGTCCAGTGCTAATGTCAGGTTATAGCTCAAATACACAAAACTGACTTTGCAGAGGCCAAGATAAACCTTTTTGTAAACAGAACTATGTGCTCGGTAGGGATATTTTTAATTAAAATATTGCCTGGTAGTCTATTTACTATAAGGTTTTAGATATTTCCTAGCCAATATAATCTTCTGTATATTGAAAAATATGATGGGTTTTTTGCTGGCTTGGAGGCTTTTTTTTTTATTGTGGGAGCAGGGGGAGACAGGCATATTGTTCTCCCTTTTCTCTGGTTTATATGATAATCTTTGACGGTAACTAGGCAATAAAGGAATTGAGCACAGATAAAATATGCAATTACTAAAGCAAAACAGTGAGGAGTAGTAACAAAGATATCAACAAATTTACCTAAGGCTGGATAGCTTCCTCTTGGTATTTATTAAACCTTGTGTTCCCTGTAGTTGCTTTTTCATCTTTTTGGCGGAAAAAAAAATAGGATTTATAAAAGGAAGTAATTTGGTAATATTTTATAAAATGAAATGGGTTGTGTTGTGCTGTATCTGATATTGCTGAATGCTGTAGATTCCACTCAAAGGGTAAATTTCTTTCCTCCACAAACAAAGCTCTAGTAAATGAACCTGTGGAGACATTTCCTTGTAGGGTTTAATCGGGTTTTCTTGCATAAAACATAAATTTAATTTAAATACTCTAATTGAATAACAGAGGACTGAAACAGGGCTAACAGGGACCTGTTCCTTTTTTTATGAAGAGAAAGAATTTAATCCTTTGCATGACTAAGACACGGAGTTTGTAGCCGAGATGAAACTCTGAGCTGCAATCACAGCTACATTGTCTAGTTCAACTATATTCTTATTTGATTTATAGATCTGCAGTCCTGCACAAAGTAATTAAAAAAACAAACAACAACCACCATCTATGGCCAATTCCGAATACGTCTCCTAATACCTCTTCACTTGAAAAAAATATTTGAAAGGCTATTAGAAGGAGGACAACAAAATCCAGTATTTGGAAGCTGTTCCTTCTCTGGATTTCTTAAAAAAAAAATTTATCTTGCTGTTTCAAAATTTTTCCTCAGGATAATTAAAGGAGAGTTCTGCCCAGCTTTCATAAAAATTGACTGTCTTCAGTGCATTTTTCTGTGTGGAACAGGACATTTGCTTCTGAGAATTGACAGTGTTTCTTGTTAACTTGATATTAATAGCATTTTGAAGAGAATAAACTCTAGGTTGAAAATTGAGTTGGGTATTATCCCGGGAGATGCATTTATCATTAAATTAACAGGGAGCAGTATCAGAATTTCATTGTGAAAGGACCTTAAGAAATTCTGCAAACTGCCTGATCAATAGCCTAGACAGCTTTCCATCAATGCGCACCAAAGGTTTTTCTGATTTTCATTTTTTTAGTAACTTAAAAATATAGCAGCTGAAAAAAAGAATAAGGAGTATGAAATTACATTGTCATAGCTAACCTAAAAAGAATGCATTTAATAAAAACAGAAGTAATAAAATGAATGAAAACAATAACAACATGGGTCAAATATTGGAGAATGGAAACTTGTCAAAAGCTTTTTGAAGATCCAGATTAGTTATATTAATTAATCTATGCTTATTAACACCTTTAAAGTTATCTGATAGGCAGTAGTCGTCCCAAAAATCTATAAAAGTCCTGTGGAGCTTTAGTAAATATTTCATATTTATCTATCATCTATTAATTCTAGAATAGTAATTCTTCCTTGTTTTCCTGATGGCTATCCAATTTGCTCTTCTGTATTCCCTAAGTCTTTGCATGAGTCCTTTCTCAAGAGGTTTATATCTTCAATTCTGTTTTTTATTCCTCTTGACACAGACTCTTATTAGAGCAATAGTGTATATGCTACAGTTAGTAACTCAGCAACTTCATACTAGACTTCCTTCACTCTTGAACAAATTGCCTGGTCCTGACAACTGTTACTGTTCAATTTATTAATTTGTACTAAAACCTCTTCTATTGATGTTTTTCTAAAAAAAAATAGTTTCTCCATCTCATGCCTGGTGAAGAAGGGAACCTTCCTGACCTTCTCCGTAGTGAATACTGATGAAAGGATTCCCATGTCTTTTCTGCAGTGGTCTTCCCTTTCTCTAGTGCTCCTTTTGTACTTTGATAATCTGCTGGCCCCACTGACTCTACAGTCATCCTACTTCTTCTGTGCTTGAAAACATTTTATTTTATACCTTCTTCAAGTTTCATCTTGAAGTATCACCTGGTTGGCTTTACTGCAGTTTTACATTTAGCTTGCTAGGTCTGTTTCATTTTTTCTCATATAAAAGTGAATGACAATTTGTATCGTTTTTGACCATTTCTTTACTGTGCTGGATTTTAAAATTAATTTGTTTATTCTTTTGTTGTTGACAAATCTTTATTCAAAGATTCCAGTGTATTGTCATCACCAGTTAACAGTTACCCCAATAGATATCTGAAATTTTCATAAAGTGTCACTCTCAAAATCTATGAAATGGAAATTTGGAGAAACCTAATCAAGAATCTGTGAGACATGTGCATGAATCAGCAATCCCACACCTTAAAATGGGTCATTGAGATGTACAAAATTGGAACTTTTATATTTTAGTCAAATTTTAAAAATAGATGGGCACTGAACAGAACTGTTTCTGGATTGTACTTCCAGGTAGTTTTTAACACGCACGACTTTTTCCTTTTATTTCAATTTATCTGTAATACCTCAGTTCTTCTTGGTACAATTTTCATCTTTATGATAAGCCATACCCTTATGTTCTTGTCCAGATGTGGCTCCTTGTACCTATTATTTTATATTATGAAGTCTGACATGACTACTTTCATCTAGTATATGTCTGGAGTACTTAATTTCAGTGTCATTCTAAAATCCAATTCTTCTCAGTATATATAGTGTTAAGCACATTACTAGAGATTTAGATAGGAATCAAAATTATGAGCAGTATAATTTTCAAATCTATTTTGGGCGCATTCCTCTTTAAACACATTTTTTTTGTGCTATTTTCTCTCTGCACATTTACATTGTTTTAATCTATATTTGTTTGCAGAGGTTATTATGTAACATTTCTAAGGTTATCTTTCTAATGCAAATGATCATTGTAAAAACTAAAGAATTTAACAGTATAAAAATGAAAAGCATCATAGTAACTGAAGGTGACAGTGTTTTAGCATGAGTATATCTTGTTGACTCCTAAATGTGCACGATTTTCTCATATAATTTTCATTATGTAGCTAAGTTAAATTGATTCTAAATTGATGCTATGAAAAATGGAATTACCTTTTCCTTTTTACCCCTTTTTTATGGCACGATGTAAGAGTTTTATCCTAGAGGAAAGCACCATTGTTATTATAATTTATTTGTTTAGATTTATGACTAAGCTAAGGAAAGAGCCTCTCACATGCCCCAGGCATCATTGTAAAATTACTTTTCAGGAAATTAAAAAAATATATAGATCAGAAGTTTTACCACATCTGCAGCCCAAACAATCAAAGCCGGTAAAGATGACACTCTTTGTCAGTGGTTGCTCATAATGATGCATTTGTTTGCAGGATCAGTGTAGTAAATTATATGTTTTAGAGCATTCCTTCCTCAGATGCCTCTGTATTTTTGCTGTATTTCTTGATCAGAATGGAATTTCAAAGTAGCCTCAATACTTACCTGTTGGGTTTAGGATTTTTTTTTAAAAATTCCATTGTTTTCAGTCAGTGAACTACTAAGAATGAGTTACAAGAAGTGGGCTCTCAACAAATGTAGTTGGAATCTCAGGAACTACAACCTTAGGGACCACAGAAAGGTCAAAGGAATTCTATTCAGTAAAAGAGAGAATAACTACAAATTGTGAAATGGAGCTCCCACATAAATACAGTATACAGTATGCCATGGATAGATTTCAGTTGGTATGCGTAGAAATACCTGGGAATTTTGCCAGTGGTTACACCACATATGAATTATTGACTCTTCCTGAACTTGTGAAATAAAGTATTTGTAGTTCAACATTCTCTATATAAGTACGACCAGAGGCCGTCATATATACCTGCTTCTAGTGATATACAAAAATAAATGGGCAATTAAAAGTAATTTATATTAAAAAATCCCCTGTGGGACTGAAATATACAAAAATAAATGGGCAATTAAAAGTAATTTATATTAAAAAATCCCCTGTGGGACTGAAATATACAAAAATAAATGGGCAATTAAAAGTAATTTATATTAAAAAATCCCCTGTGGGACTGAAAGAGAAATCCTTGACTGCTCAAGAACCTTGTTTGTGTCCTGAGCTAAAGGTAAAGCTCTGCACAAGCACAGTTTGCAGGAAATCTTTCTTACTTGATCTGCAGTTCATTTCTTATCCACTCCCAATCTGCTATTATTCTTCAACCAATGTTCTTGGACTAAGATCAGCATTGATTTCCATTTTTTGCACTTCCATCAAATGTGTATGGAGTGCTCCACATAAAAAAATCCACCCCGAATTTCATCTTTCAATGGAACTTTTTTTATGGTCTAGATATAACATGGCTCGCTTCTCCCATATCAAAAGCTTTAAATAAAATCAAATGGTTTGGGGATATTGCAATGCAGAAAGGATTTTTTTTTCTTCATTCCAGCCTTAAGATGAGAAACTAACCTTTTTCTCTTTCCTATGGAAATTGCTTCCTGTACAGTTTATTTTCCTAGCCAGAAGAATTGTTTTTTTTTTTTATTTTTGGGGGTAGAAATAATTAAATAAATAAAATGTAGCAATCATAAACCACCAAAAAACCCCCTAGCTTTACTTTACTTGACCTTCATGCAATAAAGACAAAAAAAATTTCACAATTAATACTCAATAAGAATTTTCCCCCCACCCAAAGAAAAAAAATTATAAGATCTATCTGAACCAAACATGATACATGACAGACAAATGCCGGGCAATTTAGCGTAATACAATCCAGTATGAGCAACCTTTCTTTTAAGGTGCTGCACTTGTATTCCTTGACTGGTTTTGACAATCAAAAAGAGAAGGAGGGAAATAGCGGTGAAGAGCACAATACCTTCAGCTCTGACCTTTAGGAAGTACAGTCAATAACAGTTTTAAAACCATATTAAAAGGCAGTTCTTACAATGTGCAGCTACTAGCTGAACAAGTCTGCTGGATGACAGAACACATGACAGAAAAATCATCAGTATTAAAATTTTTCATTTGTTTAACACCTTTTACAGTCACTTTTTTCCAAATTTATGCTCATAGGAAATGTAGCTAGTTCTGGGATTCAAGGAAGAATGTAAAGACATAAAGCTCTCAGGTAAAGAAAAATTACCCTGGAGAGGTTAAAAATGAAGTCTATGTAGTCTGTTGGAATTGAGATGTCATTACCATCATATTGGAATGATGCTGCATAAGAAAGTATGATGAGCTGCTGCTGATGTGCACCTAATTTTGGCATCATAGTATTTCATAAACATTGATTTCCCTTAGATAACAGTGTATTTTGACACCCAAGAGAAACTTTCGGTATATAAATGAAGGGGAGGAAACTGTACAGTGAGAAAAAGAAAGTAGTAAATACATAAACTCTATACATTTGGTGAGCAGGGGTGTTTTATACTTGTGGCTCTGTATCTGCCCCTTTTATTGAAGTATTACTAGTTTGCACAGAATAATTAGGGAGTACAGAACTTCTCTTTGCCATTCCAACCTGAAGCCCACAGTTTGCAGCTGATTTATGCATGAAAACAGAATCAGATTTTGCTGTTTGAAGTAGCCATTTTACAGAATAGTAGTGGCTGTGGGTGACAAGTAAACAGAAACATGCAATATTTCTTTAGGGAAGCACTGGAGCCGTATAGTCCCTTAACAGAAAGAATAAAAATAAATGTACACAGAGTTTTTATGGTTCTTTAGGGGCATCTGCTTCTTTCCAAATCATAACCTGACTAATTTCAAGATTTCTAGGAATTTTATTGTCCTCTTAAAGCAAGGAAAAATAAGCTATCACTTATACCTCAAGTGAAAAAACTCGTTTTGTAGGTGGAAACCCTTAATGTGTGTTAAGTTTAGTGGTATCTGATATAATTACTCATACATGATTAAGCAAGGAGGAAACAATATGATCCTAGCTATTCTATGGCACACTAAATAGGACTTGTGTGTATCCCTGAGCAGCAGTACTCAGTGGTTTTTAGAAATGAAAAAAGCTATCCTATCAGATCCCGTTAGCAATGACAGTGACAGAGAATCCGTTGCAATCCCTGCTAAAGTGTTTCTATGATGAGTTTTTTATTATAAAAAATGTGCACTGTGTTGCTAGTTTGAATTTGGCTTTGTTTTCCAGCTCTTGCATCCTTGTTGTGTCTTTGTGTGCTGGACTGAAGGACTCATTATAAAAGTTTTGTCCTGCTGTAGATACTCACAAACTGAGATGGATTCACTACTTAACCTTGCACTTGGTAATCTTAAGTAGCTTGACTCTCTTTGGTCTTTCATGTTATTATCTAACTCTTTATAGGTTGTCATTCATTCCACTGAGACAAGTGAGTCTAGCTGGGGAAACCAAAAGAAATTGAAAATTGCTCAAAAAATATCTCGCCTACTCTCCCTCCCCTTTCTCTGAAAAATAGCAATCTACACAATAAACCTGTTTTCACTAGAATAGCATCCAATCTCCCCAAATTATTTTAATAATTATTTGATCATTTAACCAAATGTACTCTAACAGAGGATAAAATATACAGTACTTTCAAAGTAATTTCTCTCTGTTCTTGCAAAACCTTATATTAACCCCCGCTAATATTAACAGGGGTTAGTAGTCTTTTTCTTATTGGGAAAGGAAAAAGGAATGAGCCTGTCATCTTAATTTTTAGGAAAGTGCTCATGAATGCAAATACCAAATAACAAGAGACATGAAATAATTCTGATAAAATTGCTTGAGATAAGACAAATGATATCTTGTGTATTTCCTCCATTAGCCATGTGAATAAGTAAGGAGCTGCACACGTAGAATCATAGAATATGCTGAGCTGGAAGGGACCCCTAGGATCATCAAATCCAACTCCTGGCACTGAGCAGAATCACACCATGGAGCATTGTCCAAATGTTTCTTGAACTCAGGCTAATTCCCTGAGGAGCCTCTTCCAGTACCCAACCATCCTCTGGGTGAAGAACCTTTTCCTAAAATCCAACCTAAACCTCCCCTGACACAACTTCATAATTTTTCTTCAAACCTTGTCACTGGTCAAGAGGAAGAGGATATCAGTGCCAATCCCTCTTCCTCTCACAAGGAAGTTGTAGACTGAGATGAGGTTACCCCTCAGTCTCCTCCAGACTGTACAGACCGAGTTACCTCAGCAGCTCCTCATAGGGCTTCCCCTCCAGAACCTTCATCACCTTTGTAGCCATCTTTTGAGTGTTCTTTAATAACTTTAGTGTCTTTTTTATATACTGTGTGCCCAAAACTGCACACAGTGCTCAAGGCGAGGCAGCACCAGTGCAGAACAGGACAGTCACCTCTTTTGACCAGCCAGTGATTCTGTGCTTAAGGATATTGTCTCTAGGTGGCTTCTGGCCCTTACTGACTGGATGATTTGTGTCACTTTCTACTGGGAGTTCCTGGGTATCTAACACAGGTTCCCAAATTTTCACTGAGTGCATGTGGCCTCCACATTATGTTTGCAAATCTTCTGTTGGGCTCCTGAGGTTAATCATAAGATATCCCATTGCAGTTGCAGTACCTGAAAATTTCAAATGAAAAGTAAATTTGAAGTCTAAAGCTGTAAATGTCGCCATTTTGAATTGCTGTGATTACAAGATCAATTTCCTTCAAATAGTGCTCTGTAGTGCACTGGATGCATTTCAAAAGCTTTCAATTTCTTTTTATTTTTCACAGGGGTTATGGGTTTATTAATGGATGGAGAAATGTCTGACTGTAAAATACAATTTTTTGTCTCATAAAACTCATCCAGCATATCTTGTGGAAAGAAAACAGAAGGATGTTCCTTCCACATCTTACTAGAAACTTCCCTTACACTGTCATTTTTGCAACATACTATCTATGATAAACCCTATTGAGTGTTAGATGACTCATATTGATGAAGAGACTCCAAATACACAAGAGCCAACCAGCAACTTCACTTAATTTAATTTACTTCACTATGAAGAGAAGCATCTCAACAACTCTATTTTAAACCATCTTTGCTGTGTATTTTTCAGTGCTTAATAATAAGTAGTAAATTATTCAACTTATGTCTTTCTTTCAAAGTGACAGGCTAAAAGAAAGCCTCTTAATGAAAACTTTTCAACATGTTATTAGTGAGACAAAAGTTAAAAGCTAGTTTTTATTAGAATTTTGTTGACAAGTAAAAAGTCAGAGAGGAGTGTTTAATTATTTTTCTCTTTCTCTAGGAAAAAAAAAAAAATTCTTATCTGTTTTTACCCATGCTTTGGGCAGCAAAATGCTACTAGCTGACTCCAAATAAGAAAACCATCTGTGTCTGTAAAACAGTAAAATATAAAGATGAAGCAAATTTACTCCTAGAGCTTTTTCTACAAATGTGCTGTCAAAGTACAATAGTTGTCAAGAGAATTAAAGTGGTATTTCCTTTGTATAAAGAGAAAAAACATACGAAAATATTCATAAAAAAATATTGATGTATTCAGGGAATAAGTTTATTGCTGGAATTTCAACAGTTTTCCTACTGGCAATTCTGCTCATCTTTTTGCAGCATGGTGTGACTGCCACTGACAATCTTAAATACTAAATACACTTTGCATTGGAACAGAATCTGTGTAATTTCAAACTTCAAAATAGCTTCAGGTGCCTCTTTGAAAAGTGAGAATTAATTCCAAACAGGGCTTAATTACACTAGATAGATTAGAGAGGACCTCTTACTATTACTAGATATATTGTATAGTACTGCAGAGTAAGGTTTTTATTGAAATCAAATGTCCTGCTTAGAGATCCCCTTTTTGTATAAAAGACTTCAGAATCTTCCAGCTAGGTTTTCGGCTCCTTTTGGGCTCAGTGCTTATTGTCGACTACATTTAGCTATAAAAATTGGAAACAGTAATGGAGCTAATGGTAGATGTTAAATGGGAAAAAGAATCATGCAAAGGGAGCCACCAATCTGTTCCAAACTCCTTCAGAAAATAGCATGGGGTAGTTTCAGAATAAATGAAATCCAGCTAGTAAATTGCACTCAATGCCTGTTAGTCTTTGTATTTTGTACAGATCTGTGTTGAAAAATCTGTAGAAGCATCCAGGTTTCTGCTTATTTGCAGTACTATTGTAGTACTTGAGTTTTTTGTTTCTCCAATAGAAAATTATTATTATGCTGTCCATATCCAAGATGTGTATCTATTATTTCATAATGATGTTAACAAAAGCTGGAAGGAATGGTTGAAAGAGGCTTCCATTATTCACTTAAATTTTTTTATGAGAAGTTTAAGGAATTTCTCTAATCACACATCTCAGACATCAGTAGTTTTACTGATGTGACATGGCAGCTAAGTGGAAAGATTAAGACGTATCATACACAGATTTTTCTCGGCAGCATATTATAGAACTGTTGGATGTGGACAGAAAGATATAACTTTTCTATTTTACTATTGTTATTATTTAGACTGTTAGTATGGTTGTGTTTAAAACTTAACCATGTCAGGAACCTTTCAAGTTTAGGAAAAATCCCTCTTTTGGAATGTTAATAATAAAAATATGAAAAAATTGTGAAAAATAGAGATACGAACAGATTGTTCAAGACAGGTCTGGGTTAAGCGATATGTGTTTTGCAGCAGGAAGTTTTGGTGCTGGGGGAATGGAGGAAAAGTTTGGCAAGGCTTGCTTGATATAAAATATATCAATATAGGTTTATAAAAGACAGAATGCATCTCAGGTAAAGGGAAAACAACAGACTGCCTCCTAGTTGGAAACAAACTGTACTTTCCTCAAAGTTTTGGGGGAAAAGATGATCCAGAGTTGTGAGTTATGTTATAATGTTTTGAGTTGAGATTTGCAACAGCCTGAAGATTCAATAAAATTAGATTTAGAGGGTATTAAGCCTTCAGTATGAATGACTCAGAATTTACTTATGTTTAAATTCTACATGATAAGCAGAAAAATAAATTAAGAGAATGAAGCAGGTTGAGGCATATGCACATAACTAAGCAGTGGGAATACCTGAGTGGTTGAGATGGGGAAGAGCGCATTGAAGAGCATTGTCAGACTTTGCTGTTTGACCTTGACAGCAGAGCATTCTGAGTGGCCCACCACACAGCTCTGGTGAGAGGCATACTTTTAGTTAAAGTACATCACTTTTGTGAGTGACAAAGTTTTATTTGGAAATCAGTGATTTTCAGTTTGCTGTTTGGTATCAGATCCCAAGACTTCTAGTTCAATGTTTAAAAACAAAATTCAGAAAAAGCAAATTTGTGTTTAGCTGACTGACTTAAATGCAGCAAAGTAACATTTATAGGGCTACAAACATGAAAAAGGAAAAAAGAATAAAAACAATAACCAAGAAAAGACAAAAGCCGAAAATAACTGTGAGAAGTGAAGGAGAGGAATTGCAGCTAGCAGACAAAAAGAAGAGGGGAAGATTCAGAAGATGAAGAGAGCAGCTGTTGTTGAACCTTGCTTGAATCATTTCATGTCACTATTCTAGCAATTTCAGATTCTCAGTCACTTTCTCTTTCTGATACCTTTCCTAAACTTATGTGGTTATGGTGAGGTGAATCTCTATAGGTCTTACTCTGACTACACAGTATAAGGCCCCTCCTATCCACTGCTTATCCAAAGGATGTTTTCAAGGGGTTGATCTGAAACCAGTTCTATATTTCTTTTCCTCAGGTGAAGTAGCATCTTCCTGGACTGCTTTATGGGGCTAATTTGCTAGATTTATACTGTTTGGTTCTTCTGTGCAGTTTCTTTTTCAAGTTTTGTTTAACTAGTGAAAGATAGCAGTTAGTGTGCTATGGCAATTATTATACCACTAGCTATCTTTTCTTTTGAAATTTTGAGAGAAGAGTGAGGTAGGATTGAAGAGGTAGGTATGAAATAGATTTAAATTTTTTCTTCTTTTCTCCGTCTGTTAAGCATCCTCTATGAAGTTTAATTTTAGGTCCTACACACCTATTTGTCAGCCATTCCACTCCCACTCTCTTTCTAAAATATTGTTCCCTTCATCAAGGGGATGATAACAACTACACAGTATCTGTCCAGGGTTTGGGGGTCCCCAGTGCAAAAGAGATGTTGATAAGCTGAAGAAGGTGCTGTGGAAGGCCTCTAAGATGACTGGCGGTGCTGAACCACAAGACACGCAAAGAGAGGCCAGAGGAACTTGATTAATTTCGTCTGGAAAAGGGCAAGCTGTGGAAGCAGGGCAGATCTAATCATAGTATGCCACCACCTAAAGGAGGGTTGCAAAGCAGATAGAGCCAGCCACAGATGACTACAATTAAAGGGCAGAAGGTGGCAGTCCCAATCTGTATCAGGATGTAGGTGTGCAAGGAAAAAACATCCTGACTGACCTTTTTGGACATGCTGCCCAGAGATCCTCTGGAGGTTTTCAAAACACCTCTGGACAATGTTCAAAAAAATCTGGTCTACTTGTGAGGTACCCTGTACTTGGAGAAGGCTGTTGCACTGAGTGGTACCCTGAGTCCCCGCCAAAACTATGTTTTATGTGTTTCCAAGCAGCAAAAGTGTTACTGTTCCTTGATATATGATAAGGATGGACTGCTAAAATACATATGAATATGTATTTTATAATGTAATGAATATGTATTTGTAATGTAATATTTGATATCCTGGTTGGTGCAAGGGTGCTAGGTCATTGAGCTTGTGTGTATATGTGGAGAGAGAGAACCGAAGAGAAAAGGAAATTTGATTCTGTTAAATTAAGTGGTTTAGAATCAAAATGTGGTGGGTTTTTTTGTTTTTGTTTTTTTGCGTGTTTGTTTTGGGATTTTTGTCTGTTTATTTCTCTAAGTTCTCTTAAAATGGACTGATAGGAAAGATATTACAATAAACTCTAGAGTTGCAAGTAGCAATAATAATCCATAGTTCCAATGAATTTCAAATTCTTTTGGTTTTGTTCCACAGAAACAACTGTCGATGGCAAAGCACATGGTCTGTTGGAAAGTAACTAAGTTCAGTGTTTCTCCCAGAAAACAGAATTGGTTTTTGAGATTAATAAATAAATTGAAGCTGAGAGTTTTAATGAGAAAAATATTGGAGTACCTGGCGGTAAAACCAATCCCATTTTTTCTGTCTGATAATGAATGATGATAACATGTATTCATGGAAAAGCTCGGAGAGAGAAGGGATGTTACACAGTCGAGAGGGAGATTACTGATACTCTTCCACGGGAAAAGAAATTTGTGGGGGAGGTTTGGGCCGTGTTGCTAGTACAGATTTAAAAGCACAGAAACTAAGCTTACTCTGTCACCAGTTCTCACGTAAATGACTCGCTCAAGGGAAAACAGCAGCTCTCTACTCCTAAGTGTCAGAATGAGTGCGTTCACGGTGTTTGACCTATTAGGATACAGATGTTCTCAACAGACTGCGTCGTATAAGTGAAAAGTGAATCAATGTGGCAGGTCTCAGCTGAGACCTGAGCAGGTCTCACAAACATATGGTGAGCCTTTCTCACTCTGTCTATACAACTTGCTCCAAAGATGGCTTAAATAATTTTAAAACTTTTTACAATGCCTCATGACACCTGCTAAGTATAGAAGATGACCTATTGAAGTATAGACAACAACTAGATGACTATGAACTCCAAGGAAGGGTTCAACTACTTTTCCTTAAGAATATGTATAAACTTTCCCAGCTACATATATTCATGTTATTACTGTGAGGCATCAAACATAAAATTAATCAGATAGTGTTAAGAATTAAGAAATTTGGCATATTTCATCTAAGTTTCTTAAGTCTGAGGAGATGTCATCAAATCCAGAAGATTTACTGAAAACATTTTCTCCCGTAGTAGCAATACAAAATATTTTACAATTTTATGTATGTTTATGAAGCTGTTTATAGATGGTGTTTTGACAGGATTTATTTACCAGTGTCTGTGTGTTCTTATGCTATGTAGCTTGGATTTACTTATGGCAGCTTGCAGGTGTTAGTGGCAGGAATAAGAGGAATTTCCAAGTTTCATGAAGTTACAAATAGGATTATAACTCTCCCTTCTCCCCACATCAACTTCAGTTTCAGGAGCAGACATTAAATGTCATATTATACCTGGCTAATAATGATTGCAGGGCATTACGTATCATTGCTTCTCATGATCAATATGCTCTGAAGCCACTAGGCTTCTTTATTTTGTTGGATTAAGACATTAACAGATCTACTCTACCTAGTAAAAATAGGTAAAAGAATTGATTAATAAAGTATAAGTTGAATATTGCCTAATTCTCTGGGCTGTTGGTAAGTAAAAAGAAGGCTTTCAGAACAGGTTCCAATGTGATGACATGCACTTATTTAGAACCCTCAGCACCATCATGCAGCATGAAAACTTCCAAAGTCTGTAACAACCTGCTTTCTTAAACCAACCTGTTTTTCTTAAACCGACTCCTTATTTAAAAAGAAAAGCAAGACTTGCCAGGTTCTGAAAGCAAAGCATATTTCAAAATGTGTTACAAGAACAATAGCAACTGGTTTTTTCCCCTTCATTGTTTATACCAATTGATGTCTCCTCACTTTCTGTGTTCATATAAAATATTCTGCCTTTGTCTCCTGAACACAGCATTTTTTTTAATAGTAGAGCTTCCTTTGTCATTGACTGATTGCCTCAAGCAACCATAAAGAACTTGTGCAAATATGAGCTAATCCCAGCAACTGAGACACCACACATAAGGAACTTTTTATTTATCAATTTTTCAAAAGTGATTATCTTACTTAGACTAAGCCAATAGTATTAATTCTCTTCAATGCCTTTTAGAAGGAGGTTTTGTCTTCTGTGTTCTGTAAACACTATTATTTTATACATTTGAGAAGTTAATTTGAACCTAAGTAAAAGATGAAAAAGTTGATTTGAGTGCATTGAAGCATGCATAAATTTATTTCAAATAGTAGTTATTGAATTGTTCTGGAGATTTTAGTTATGCTTTTTTGTAACTAACCTTCAGACGCTCCCGTAATCTTCCTTGGCTGTGTATTCTCCAAATCTAGACAAACTAAGTACACGCTGAAATTTTTCCCTCTAACAAAAAATTTTCCATGTACAAGAAGTTTAGGGGGCTAGGTGACAATCAAACACGCAAAAAGATAGAAATTTTTTTTACAATACGACAGTCAAGATTTGTTGGTTTAAGCTACAAAACACCATGGCATTTAAAGAAAAGAAATAATATTTTTAAAAATTATTTTGGAATAGTTTTTTCTTACCTAACTCAGGAGTTGTGCTCATCTTTGTAGTACAAAAATGTAAGTTGTAATTCTGAGCAGACTCTTATATGTCAACAGAGTAGCAAACAGCTCACAGGAGCCTGTCCCAATATTAGATTTAATATTAGTTTATTTTTTTGTGTGCTTCAAGCCAAGAATTTTTATCTCAGTGCAAACACAATTCATTTTGGACATATTTCTCCAGAAATCCTCTTTGTACTTTCTTCTGTTCTTCCAAAAACAAACAGAAATATAGTTTGGTAGCTAAGCCATTAAGGTTTTGTAGTATGAGATCAGCAGTTCTCTTCTTCCACAATTTCTTTCTTTACCCTCTCTGTTCATCTTATATGGATGCAAGGATTAACAGAAGCTCATAACACCATAAGACTCCTGGTATTTTTCTTTTTCTTAATGGTTCTGGTCTGATTCATGATAAAGAATAAATTATTAAAGGAAAACTGATAGCCTTTTCCATTAAATATTTTGCTTACAAAAAATTTGTATGCCGTCCTCTTTGTCTCCAGAATAATGGCAGTCAGGAACTTATTTCCAGATCACAGAATATTCTGAGTTGGAAGGGACCTACAAGGATCATCAAGTCCAGCTCTTAAGTGAACGGCCCACACAGGGATTGAATCACGAGCCTCGGTGTTAGCACCGTGCTCTAAATAGAGCTAATCTCACTAGATAGGGAGGAAATAAAAGAATTTAAAAAAATAGAAACCAACAAACAACAAAAAACAAAACACAGCTGATTGCATTTATGAGTTTGGAGTAAATGACATAGGCACACTTAGTCCTCACCACCAGCCCATAGGCAGGTTCCATCTGTCCCATTCTAACAGTGGGCTGTAAGTCCTTTTTTCTTTCTTTTCCTTTTCTTCTTTTCTCCCCTGCAGGCTTACTACACTCTGTAATCTCTGAATCTTCTGTCCCTGGACTCTTAGCTCCTACCTAAAGCAAGAGCAAGCCTCAAGGAAATTCTTTTAACCCAGTCACTCTTTTTAAAGAAACTCAAAGTACAAACTGAGAGCATGTATCATTATACGTGCCAATCTTTTATTTTTTTTTTCCCTTTCAGAAAATACGTCTATCATATCATTTCCTCTAGGTAGATGGAACAAGGTAGGAAAGGGGGATTAAAGAAGTAAAGATCTTAGAGAGATGGTGGTATGCATTTATGATTCTAATTTTTTAATGCCTTTAACAACTTGTTTATGATAAATTATAGGGAAATCTGGATGAGGCAACATGGTGTTCAATTAAGAAATTTCTGTAAATAAATTAAAAATTGAAGGGTATGTGAATCAAGGGAAAATAATTCACAGATCATACTTTTTGATGTTAATTTGTTTTTTGAAATGTTATAGAGGAAAATGTGCAATCTATAGAAAAGTGTGATTGGATGTTCTGTGAAAAAAACTCAAAAACATAAATATAAATATAACCAAGACAAAAATGCCCTCTGTTAAGAGACTTTATTGCCCTAAATGCTGAACCCTGAGAAACCTCCTGCATTCTTCTTTCTTGAAAAGTGTAGCTCACCATTAGGTAGAAAATTACATTGCCTGCATTAGCCACAGCTGTCTCAGTTTAGAGGTGTTTTAGCATGATTAACAGCCTGCATTCTGCCTTCCTATTACAGCAAATTATCCAAGAGTGAAAATTGAATGTGGTATTTTTGCTGCTTTCTCGTAATATAATTAATAGTAAATAGAATTAAGCTTGAAGAGTTTCAGAATTGTTGTGCAAGAAACAGATGAGTCTAGGCAGATGAAAGCAACTGCAACAATAGGCATGAGCCAAATGACTCAGATCTACTTTATACCCTGTCATTTGGTGCAACAGTCCAGTTGTAGTCAACCACTGCAATAAGCTGCTGTACAATTCTTAATTGATAGTTACACCCTTGTTGTGGTGACTGATGCGGCCAAGGAATGTTTCTGAAGAATGAGAAACAGCTTTGAATGTCCATTAACAAATGATTTCAGAGCAGCCAAAAAGCTATAGATGCAGGCACCGTGAACTTCCTCTCAAGAAACTGAAGCATGAAGATTCCTTGTACCCTGTGAAAAATTAGGTTCAACTAAACCAGTTTTAGACAAAAGAGGAAAAAAAAATTAAAAACACATGCAGAACTGACTTAGCCCAATCCTTTATTTTTTTTCCCTTTCAGAAAATACAAGCCCCCAATCCCTCAGGCTTGTACTCCTGATATATCTAACTGAAGAATTTTAGTTGCTTGGGTATCAAAAAGCAATGGGAAAGCTGTGAGTAGCTACCTCTTTCCCTGACAAAGTAATTTAGTCTGTTAATTGCATCACTCCCTGAGTCAGAAATTTTCAGTCATGTAGTTGATATCCTGTACTGAGAATCCTGAAGTAATTCCCAGTCTCTACTTAGTGGTTTTATTCAAACCCTAAGTATCTGGTGATGCTGGCCTTTATGCCTTAGCTTAAATACATTTTCATGCTGAAGATTTTGTATGAGAAAATTGCCCATTGTATCTCACCAATACAGGTACCTCTATAGTGACATTTGTAATTTCCTTTTTGGTTACCAGGATGGACAAAAAAAAAGAAAAACCCACACCACATCCACTTTAGAGTTATACATCAACTGAAAAGAATTGCTCTGAGGCTGAGATGATCCCCAGGGCATAATGGATCAGAATAGAAAATCTGATAAAGCCTTACGTCTTGTAGTGTGAACAGCATTTTTATGATATATTCTGTTCTTCTTTGATACTTCCATTCTTATTTCCCCTTTCTACATGCATAATTTATTGCTTTCTAGTAGGTGGAAGTGTGATGTTGCATAATTTGTTTAGATTTTCCAGGGGACTAATAAAATAGATTTCCTTCTTTTGTTTTATGGATAAGTAGTAATTTATGTTTTTAACAGAATCTGAGTGACATGTAGAAAATGATGTATGATCTCCATCTATTGCGAAAAGACTCATAAACAGTGCTCCAAAACTAGCATCCCATTCTCATTTGCAAGATTATATGCCTGCTGCAGTAGAAGCAGCATTTGGTTGATTTGTAGCGGAATGTGCAGCTAAGACTTACACTTAACCAGGCAGCATCTGAGCCCTGCTGTGAGCAGCAAACTCTGATGTGTCTAGTTCACACAGTACAGCTGTCCTGGAGTATTAAGAGTCTGCCTTTTAAAGGCGGCATCTTAATGCTGTGCCATGCAACTCAACTAGTTATTTAGGTCTCTTCTTAAGGGAGATGCAGACTTGGGTGCTCATTTATGTTTGAAATGCTGGTGACGAGCATCAAAAGTGGTGTCATTCAATAGTCAGTCAGAGTAACTTGGCTCCTGCATTTGGAAAGCCATACAAAGAAGTATGTTGTATCGAATTAGTACTGAAAGATATACATATAGATAATACTGATGCCTTAGGTTTTAACTTTTATGTTTTTCAAATCCTGTACTGCCTAGTGTGTAACGCTGAACTTTCTTGTGGCCTGTTAGCTACTGTTTTCTCATGCTAGTTAGATATAACAAACCCTCTCCAAGCCTGCTCTCCAGGGACACCCAGATTGTCCTAGGCCCAAAATGTGTAAACTAACATCTTAAGAAGGAGGATAAACTTGGGGAAATTACATAATTAACTGAAGTTTTAATTGGAGAATTAACCCTGATATGCAAATGAACCTAACTTATAAAAGTGAAGAACTCATGACCCAGGGTCCATCTCGAGTGGAGCCTTTTAACTCCCCAGGGTGAAGGCACTTCAAATAAATACCTACCTTTATTCCCTTATTCATGTCTAGTCTCTGTTTTTAGGTGGTCATCTCAGGCATCAATACTAGGAAAGCTTTGAGAGGGCTTCACTTGATTTATGTGATAAAGTGGATAATGGAAAGAAACCGTGAGCTATGCAGTAAACGGCAGTCAGCTTCATAAACAGTGATTGTCTGTCTAATATGAAAATAATACTTTATAATTAACTTACTCTTAAAATTTACTGGCAGCAGTCCAGAGAACCCAGTTATTGATCCCACCTCTACTTTATTTAGGGCCTCTGAAAGTGTTTGGAATAAAGCTTTTCATACACTTTCACACTTTTTGTCACATCTATGCAAAACTTACAGCTGCATATTTGATAGATCTACAATTAAACACCTTCTCTGAAGTGAAAAATATGCGCCTTTTGTGTGTGTCTCTTCACAGCTTCTTTTAGTAACCTTATAAATGCTGTGCAGGCTGTGCTATGAAGTTCCCAAACCGACAGGCTGCTGCAGAGGAAGAATAAGAAATTTTCTCACCAGTTCACCTGTGAAGTTTTTGTGAACAAATTTATGTATTCAGAAGAAAGCTAAACTTAGCTGTCAAAATACTGTCTATATACAACAAACTCACAAATACGAACAGTTCAATAGAACTGGAGTATATGCCTGTTTGAATGTTATGTGAGTTTTAGTCATTAAGTTTGTTGAGTGGAAGTTGTCCAAGTTTTTAGTGGGTCTCCATAAATCTATTTAGATTTTAGAAGCACTAAGTTATATTTGGGGGATGGAGGACATAAAGAGGAGAATGCTCATCAATACATTAAATGAAAAAGGCAAAAATAAAGGAAATACTGAAATGGAGGAGAAGAACTCACATCTTTCACTCAGAAATTATTATCAGTTATATATTAAGTCAGTATGAGTTAATAGAGTCATCTAATCATTTTGTTTCTAATACCACAAAAAAAAAATTAGTTTTCTTGCCCTCCCCTGACATGCTTCCTGTGCTGTGTGGGACAGATTCTGTTCTCCACTAAGGACAAAAGTTGGAGTGTTTTCACATTAATCTTAACAAGGACAGCATTAATACCAACTTGCTATTTAGGAACAAAAATAAGGAAGAAAAAGAAGGGATAACAGCACTCCTGAGTGATTTTACAAATGATTTGGAAGACTAAAAATCTTACAGCAGTCGAACACTAATTCTCTCAGTCATGAGCACACTGAGTCTTTTCTGGTTTTAATTGCAGTTGCAACCATGTCACACCTTGTTACTCCTTTTGAAATTAAAACTACATACAGATCAGTCAAAGCAGATATGAAATAGAATCGTTAACACTACCTTATGTATCCTTTTCTTTGTAAAGGCAAATACTATCTCCAGTGTCTGTGAGAAATAGATGTGTTAGAGATATTCCACTACCAGTTTCAGGGAGGTTGGAGCACAGACACTTTTAAAAAACAGTTGCAAAGAGAATAGCTTTGAAGAAAAGGGATGCTTTTGTGTGCAAAGGGATGGTTTGGTGATTCATGGAAAGATATGCTAGCTATGAGTAGAAATACACATATATGTATTTCAAATGCCTATGAATCATATTTTGTATAATCAGAAAAAGGAAATGAAAGCTTTGAATGTTGTTTGTGTTAGATAGCGCCCTTAATAACATGCATTAGTTTTCCCTTCCAACTGAAATATTCTAGTCTATTCTACTCCACTCTACTCTACTCTACTCCACTCTACTCTATAGAGGATCTTGCAAAACAGATATCTTTGCAAAGGCAACTTTTAAAACAGTGTTGCTGAAGAGGAACACATCGTATTTTGTTGGTATCTACTTATTTCTGCTAGATCGGAGCAAAAGTTTCCATTTTTCTTATTTTTTGCTGACAACTGACTCTATCAGAAAACAATATTAAGTTGAAAGTTTGCTCCATATACTCAGTGTGAAATCTGGGAAGTTTATCTCGTCTGATTTCTCATGCCACTGTCATTCTGTAAACACAGAAAAGGATGTAGCTAATCCTTGTCATTTTCCTGATCACATGTATAAGAAAATTAACTCATTTCTGGAATCAAGAGTTAGTATTTGCTCTTAGCATTTTGAACTTCTTCTATAGTATAGAGGATTGGTAATATCATGTTAGGGAAAAAACTCTGAAAAGAAGTTGCTTTCAATACATACTCATGAATTTAACACAGGCTATGATTGCTATCATTTTCAGCCATTCTGAATGGAGCTGGAGAGAGGTTTGGGAGTTGTGAATATCTGTGAGTAGCCCTGTTGTGAGCTTATGTGTGTTATTTTAATATTAAGCAAAATGCTTCTTGGGACCAAAAAAACGTTTTCAAGTGTCTGAGATTATACAATTAAATACTTGTTCTCTCTCGGTAAAAATAGCACAAACATAGTCCTACATATTCAAATAAAATCTTGAGTGGTTACTGTTTATTTTCTTATACCAAGATACACAGCTATGAGACAGCTGCTGTTTCATCCATCTCTGTATTTGGTCCCCTTGGTCACTGTGGACAACTTATGTAGATGTGTCAGTCACCAGAGCTGCCCATCCATGCCTCCAATTTCTCTCTGTGCTCTACAGTTTCCCTAGTGTAGTGGGGACAATTATTGTTGTCTTGACAAGCAGGGTAAAACCTTTCCTGCTGAGACTTGGGTGGGCTGCTAACAATATTTTCAGGTCGTAGAAGTTACACTCAGATAACTTTGTTACACATGCAGTACCTTCAAAGATGATTTAATTCTAGGAAACTTACAAATAAATCTTCTGTTATGGAATCTTGTGTACCGAAATAGAATGGATCATTTGTTTGTTTGTTTTTCTCCTTGAAATTTTAAATGCTGCAATGCACAGATAGAGGAGAATTAGTTGTGAAGCATTAGACAAAGAAGTCAGTTAAAACTTTTGTCTAATATGATTGAAGTATTCCTAGTGCCTGAATGATTCAATCATTGGATCTGTTGTTGTTGGGTAGGAATTTTAAGTTTTACTACTGGAACAGATCTTTTGCATTTCTTCCTTTTGAAGTTTATGTAGATTGTGTACACACGCTGTGGATAGGAAAGTCTGTGGGTAAGAAATAAACAATCTAACTCCATGTCCTTGAAGTGTTTGAGAAAAACAGATGCTTCAGGCTTAATTCTAAAAAATTGAACATTGAATTTTAGTATTACAAACTTGGAAATTCTACATCTGTGCAAGCAATTTTTGCAACTGTAAAACAAAATTACTATGTCTGAGATTATATTGAACCTTCACTATGCATTTGTAGATGCTGACGGTTTTGACAAATGTATTTTGCAAACATAAAACAGCTCTCAGAATGACAAAAAAATATGTCTTTAGATAACACTATAGAAAGAAATATATGGGAGACCTAGAAGAGATGTGCAGCTGCAGCTTCTGTCAGCTGAAGCTGCAGATAATTAATGAGCAGAATGTGAGTGATTGATTTGCCTTACAAGAGGGACTGTTGTAGGTAGGTAGGGTGCCCTGCAAAATCATAGACCCTGCATCTGTAATAGATCAGAGGTAGGTCGCAATAACAGGTAATGAGCTGTGGAACAACTGATCTTAACTGTCAGGTGCTTAACAGGTGACAGAGGAGCAGAGAGAGCACTTTAATCTTTAGGCACAGAAAAAACCCCACATATATGTATATATCAAAAAGTCACCGTGTGCTGATAATTCTTGATCAAATTGCACAATCCGATTGCAAAACCAGGATAACAGTTCCATTGGACAGAAACCTGTCTGTCTTCATATAATTCTGAGGTTTTTGCTTAACAGAGAGCCTTAAAGAAGGGAAATATATTTGTCATCAAGCTCTCAAAAAAATTTATGTTGGGGATCTTAAACTCAGATAAAAACTTTTAAGCTTGTAATGTGAAGTGAAAAGCATTCTAAATTACTTTTGCATGCAAACAGATTTGATAAGGTGCCAGAAAGTAGATGCTTGGTTGCATAAAACCAACTTTAAATGCATTAAAAAAAGGATAAATATGATGCAGAGATGAGATAGGATATGCATGCCACAGTACTGAAATTTGGTCTCAGTGGGAATTGAGGGACTTAAATTGCCTGCAGCAATTTGCAGCATGCAGCTTTGTCACCTAATTTTCTTCGTGTTGTCTGAGAACAAGAGTTACAAGTCATTCACTACACTTTGAAGTGGGTATGGCATGCTGTGTGTTCTTTCTTTTCATACTAGCTTCTTGATCTTGACTCTCACCCAGTCAGGTACTTCACAAGAAAATGCAGCCTCACAATTCTTATTCGGTTACGGTGGTCTCAGAACAGTCATCTATGAAGTGGAGAAGCAAGAGGGGCAAAGAATGGATAATAATGGAAATATTGGCAGTCAGATTTGGTTGGTATGACTTTTATTAACTCCAGTGAAATTACTTGGTGCAATTTGGTCAAATAGTAGAAAGAATTTCAGTGTGTGTCCATGTGGAAGCCTGGCTTATTAAGGCTATGTACAAATAATGGTATTGTGCTAGTTTTGTCTGGGATAGAGTTTATTTTATTCAGAGTAGCTACTATGGGAGAAACTGCTGGGGATAGAGAGATGCTTTTGCTATTGCTGAGCGGTGTTCACATGGGTCCAAGGCCTTTTCTGTTCCTCACCACAGCCCACCAGCAAGGAGTCAGGGGCACAGCTGGGGCCACTGAAACCAACTAACCAAACCTATGCAACCTCTTGGCATCATGCTCAGCAATAAAATGAGGGAGAGATTAGTGGGGTATTGTTGCTCAGGGACTGGCTGGACGTGAGTTGCTTGGTGGTGAGGAATTTTTTTCATTTTCATCACTTATCTTTCTTGCTTTTTTTTTCTCTCTCTTTGATATTTTCCTTTTTCATTACAAGATGCTGCAACAACAATAGTTATTATTATTGTACTGTCTTGGTCTCAACCCACAAGTTTTCTCACTTTTACCCTTTTGATTCTTCACCCCCCACCCACTTGCTTCGTATACCAATACCTGGCAAATGGGATGGCAAAATTACTTTTGTAGTGAGACAATTGAAGTTATATTAATGGAAAAAAAATATATTTTTGCTGTGCTTAAGGAAAGGACAAGCTTGTGGAATACTCATGATGAAATGAATCAGCTTATTAGAAGCTAATATTCCCAAAAATTCAGTTGAAAATATCTCAGAGGTTGAATTTGCCTCTATGAAATGCATTTGCTGTTCTAGACAGGATAAGGCTCTTGCTAAACAGCACAGAAAAACTTATAAGTCTCTATTGGTACAAAAATTGCTTATTCTGTACGTTGAAATGAGAGGAAGCTTTTTTCTATTATTAGGAAATCATTCTTTTTTGCTGCAGAAAATTCACTATTCCAGGATGGGGAAATAAGTAAAAAGCAGAGAAAGAAAAGACAATGGAAACAGAAACTGTTTGTTTGTTTTTTGTTTTTTGTTTTTTTTTATGAGACAAGAAACATTTATTAAATTAAGAATAGAAAAAAAAAATCTTAAAAAAAGAATTTTCGTTATATTTCAAATGTGCTTACAGCAATATCATCAATGCAGAGGATTCTTTATTACGTGTTGATTATTAGAAGTGAGAGTTCTTAAGAAAATAACTTGCTGCCAGAAGAAAAGCACAGGTTTTTTTACAGGAAAAAAACAAACTACTTCTCTTTAACTTAGATGGCATTCAAAACACATTTATCTTATGGCTATGTAAAAACAAAATTGGATTCAGCCTTTCAGCTCAAGAGAGCCTGCTGGAGAAGACTTTTATTCCCAGATGATTCAAACTGTATTTATCTTTTAGCCACATGCAAACTGCTCAATCCAGCTTTTTGGATTAAGTGACCTTTTTCAGAAAAGCAGAAATAGCATTTAAAATAACTCTTGTTGCAAAGTGTAAGCATATGTCTGGGTCAAAAGTTAGTCCATTGTCAGCAAGATTCCCCGCAGCTGAGGTCAGCAATGATTGCATTCTGAAAGATGTATTAATAAAAGTCTTTTCTCAAAAGATGAAACAAATGGTTTTTACACTCAGAAAACTGTTAGGGTTATAAATAAAAAGTACACATAATAAAAGATTGAAGTAATGCATGGAAGTGTACAGAGAAAATACACACTAAAAAAACATGCTTGAATCTAGGTTGGTTGAATAGAGAAGAAGAAAATGACTTTAAGTGTTGGAAATAAAACAGTATTAATGTAATCATATGAGAATGATTAAAAAAAAACAAACTAAAAGAATTTAGAGAGAGAACAAAGAATATATCAGTAATTCCTAAAGAATATATACTTTCTTAATCTACGACTAATTCTGGGTACTGTAAGGCCTGTGCTTTTGAACACCACACCAATATTAATCTTGGGAATGGGTTGAGGTTTTGTGTGTTAATTTTTTAGGGATTAGTTTGTTCCTTTCTTTTTTGTTGTTTTTCTGTTTTAATAATGTGCCTTTGAATTACAGTGTTACAAAATAGGTTCAGAGAACAAAAACTAGGTATTGTTCTTAGTGTTCTGGATCACAGGACAAAGTGATCATCCTTTCCCAAAAATGTCTCAGGTGGAGAAAAAGAGATGTATGTACAGTGAGGAGGTAAAGGAACTAATAAGAAAATGGATACAAATTAGAAAATAGATTTTTTTTTTTCCTTAAATCATTGTTTTCTCACTATTAGATTCCAAAACAACTAAGCTGCTGGTAAACCTAACTGATCAGTCTTTTTCTTGGAGCAGCCTCGTGGCTTTTCAAGCCCTGTGTATTATGGCAATGAGGCAACTGCTAAAAATAACTGTCACACTGTAAGGGACACACCAATGAACTCAAGGCTAGTTTTCCAGGCCTGATCATGAAGGTTAAGAAGAATGCACATGTACAGAGGTTAGATGGGATCCTCTTTCTCTTTGTCCTCTTTAATCAATCAATCTGCTTTTAAAAAGTGGGTGAAGTTCCCAATGGGTTTGGTTCATCAGACACAGAGAATGTTTATTATAGATGTGACTTGTAGATGCTGAGCCACTCATAAAAGCCACTGATGTAATAAAAGAGAAATTATTCAAAACTGTCTTCATGATTTTCAGAAAAGTCACAGAGAAGCAAATTCCTGCTTATTATCACAAAGTTCTGTGATCATTTTGACCATCAGAATGAAATTAATGCTTCATGTTTATATGGTTTCTGTTTTGGTTTTGGCTGTGATAGAGTTAATTTTCTTCAGAGTAACTGGAACAAGGCTGTAGTTTTTGGCTTTAGTATGAGTGTACTGTTGATAACATACTGATATTCTAGCTGTTGCTCAGTAGTTCTTACCTTAAGTCAAGGACTTGTCACTGTCTCGTGCTCTGTCAGCGAGGAGGTGCACAGGCAGCTGTGAGGGAGCATAGCTGGGACAGCTGACTCACACTGGCCAAAGGCATGTTCCACACCACAGGACATCATGCTCAGTGTATGAACTGGGGGAGCTGGCCAGGAGCAGCCAATTGTTGCTTGGGGATGGGATGGGTGTTGGTCAGTGGGTGGTGAGCAGTTGTACTGTTACGGGATGTTATCCCTTCCTGCTCCTCTTTCCTGCTCTCATCCTCACGATTTTACCTTATTCCAGTCAGTAAACTGTTCTTATCGCAACACACAAATTTTGCCTTTTTCTGATTCTGCTCCTTATCCCAGTGGGTCAGAGGAGGGGAGGAGGAGGGCGAGGGTCCACTGCATGGGTCTTAGTTGCTGGATGTGGTTAAACCATTACAGTGTCTTATTTAACTTTTCCCTTTCAGACCCTTGGAGTCCAATGTAGAAAAAAAAGTCCAGGGAAACTTTACACAGCGCAGCTTTGAGGGTGGAATAGCTGTAGCCATTAAATTGCTGCTCTATGATCTCTTGTTCATCTGCTAGAAAGCAATTTGTTTCAAAGGTCAAACATTGCTTGTGGCGGAGACCACAACATGTATCTTTCACTTACTTAGGATGGAGGTACCTTAACTGAAAGCCTGAAACCACATTCATTTCTGTGTGTTCTCTCTAGCCTGATAGATCTTCATTCCTATCCGCAGGAGTAGGAATGCCCCTGGTTCAACTGAAGAAAATGTGGAAAATGTCTGATTAGCTCCAGTTTCTAGTGATGAATCAGACTACCATCGATTGATTTACAGGTCAAACCTAAGAGCCTACAGATATGAGTAAAAATGTTCATATTCCCAATTTCCATTACTCCTTGAAACTGAAATTACTGATGTCCTTATTTTTAATACAACTTCTATTGTTTTCTTTTTAGTTATTTAAATGTCATCTTAGAGAAAATGTTTTTCTACACCCCTTTTTACTATTTTAATTCCGTTTTCAAGTACAATTTCAGTTTCACATTGGGATTACTTTCACATCTCTCTCAATGATATTGTTTCTTTTACCCACATCTATATCTGTCATATCTCGTCTTCCTTCAGTCACTTTTTTTTGAGCTGACTCCTAGGTGCTTAATTTGTTGTGTTTTTCTTTTCATCTCTGTGATTTGTTTCTCTGGGCCTTAACTACTACCATCTTATTCATGATCTTCAACTGGTGTAATTGCTACCAAATTTTTACTTACTTAGGTTCTGATGTCTCATGAAGTCTCAGGTGCACCCTTTTTACTGTTGCCCAGCAGGTTTCTGTCTTTGTAGGAAGATTTAAGAAACTGGTTTTTTTCTAATTTTCATCTTTTCAGTTGAAATAATATTTTTCTTCTTTTCTTTCTTTAAAACAAAATAGATACTATATGCAGCAGTGTGTTGAACAATCATTCCCCTTTTGTTCTTGGCATTTTTACTTATTACTTTAGCTGGATGATATATAGAAGATGGGATTAGGTCTAAAGTACGTATATATTACTCATGGGTAGTGTGCTGATAGAGAAAGTGTTATTTGTCTTACAATTTTATATCATATATGAGTTATCATCAATTACTTTTACTTTTCAGGGTTTTTACTCTTCTTAGAGCTGACTCCTCATTACACTGTTCCCTATTTACTGCTATCTATACTTCTCTTCTCTTGTTCTATTACTTACCGTTATTGTGTCAAATCACAGCTTTAAGGCAAAATTTGAAGAAAACTGTACTTCTGAAAGTACGTCCTCTGTGTTTCCTGACATGCGGCTGTAAAACTAATATTTTAACCTTTCCACCTTCAAGAGCTTCTGTAATACTTGCTCAGCTTATATGGGAAAGTATTAATTGCACGTGTTACTCATTTCATTTGGCGCCTGTGTTGTTAGACTCTGTGAAAGCTCCATGACATTTCTGAATTTGATGCTTTGGTACATGTAAGGTAAAAGGGTGGTCCCCAATGTTAAATATCGAACAGTAACAAATATTCTCAACTAATTTTTAGATGTTAGTTTAGCTGATGATTTATGGTGCATTATTGCATTTTCTCTAAGTTTTTTGTAATGAAGAATTAAGGTTGGTTTTAAAACATTATTTGTAGTTTTGAAAGTAGCACAGAATGCTAATTTAATCAATTCTTATTAAAAATATACATGGAGTCCATCACAGTGGTGAATTGCTCTCTCCACATGGGAAAAAATGGTTTTGGGGTTTTTTCTGTTAATTAGTATGCTGTATAACAGGCTATGTTGGATAGAAAAGCTTGAACAAGCCTTATTCTTAAAATAATTTGTTGTGATCTTAAATACTCAAAAGTAGGCAGGATCCCAGCGTTCATGGTCCACTTCCTATGCCTATGGGTAAAGGAGAAATCTGGCTAGACAAGTTCTGTGTCCCCAAAATATGATTAGTCCTAAGCAGTTACAGTGCAGCTTCTTTATTTTATAAAAATCAGTAAAATTATTTCAAGAGACCTAAATGAGTTCTGGTATTTCGCTTGTTGTTTAGAAAGTCAGGATGTCTCTATAGAAGAAGGAAAACAAAATTTTCATCATAAGAAAAATTCATTGCCAAGAATTAAATAGAATGCAAAACTGGTCACCTGGCCTGGGTTGATTTAGAAGATGCACTCCCTTTTTAGGTTCTAGACATACCCACACAGGAAGTATTTCTTAGGCTTTTTTAAAAGCTGCTGTCTACAGTGGAAGCTCAAATGCCACTCACTGACATCAGCAAAACTAAAATTGCATCTCCTAAGTCTTGGCATTTTTACAGAAGTGATGTGCAGCCAAGATTGCAAAGGAAGCAAGGAGTTCATAGGAGTTCAGGAGTTCAGACTTCCTCGTTGTTGTATTCTTTGATAAGTTTTCTTGTGTGTTGGGTTTTTTTAACCTTTTAAACTTTTCTCTCTTCTCTAATGTGAGATCTACTTAACCTTTGAGTTTCTGTATTAAAACTCAAATGTTTTGTGCCACAGAAAAATGTACAATTGTCTTTATTCAGAGGTGAATGAGCATATGTATTCTGAGGATTCCAAGTGCCTCATATTAACACAACTGAAATTCACAGAATTACAGAACTTTTGGGGTTTGCAAGTGACCTCTTGAGATGACCTGGTTCACCCCACATCTTCCACCTCTCCAGTAGGGTCAGTGAATGAGATTGTCTTGGATGTGCCCAGTCCATCTTTGAATATCTCCAAATGAGGAGAATACACAACTTCTCTGGGCAAACCTGTTTTTGACCATCCTCATAGTAAAAATATTTTTTCTCATGTTGAGATAAAATTTCATGTATTTTAATTTGTGTCTATTAACCAATGCCACCCATGAGGAAGCTACTAGAGGCTCAGGTACAAACTAAATGCAAGGAAAAAATATTAAGATACTGATGATATTCTGGCATTTCCTCTAGGCTCACGGGTTGTCAAATTCCTTTTATTTTCTACCAAGTTCCCTTTTAGCCAGTAAATCTGGAGGCAGAAAGAAACTGAGATAGAATTACTAATTCCTAGTAAATTGCATCAGCCTTGTATTCATACAAGAAAATAAATCTGTGCTAAAAATAGAGGTATTTCAGTGTATTAGCTCTCACAACAGGTACCAATGGTTTCACACATTATCCCTTCACTGGCCTCTCTCTGAAGGAGAGGAATTTGAGAAATATGTAAAACTTCTAGCTGAAGAACAACAGTATAACAATCTCTTCAAAATTACAGGCATTGTCTGAGGGCTTCTAACAAAGTATAAACCAAGTAGATCCAATGTCTTCAAGCAGGATGCAAAATCTTAAATGCTAAGATTTATAAAATTGTTATTTTATAAAATTTATAAAATTGTTATAAAATTAGGAAAGGATAATATATTTATTTTTGTACCTATATTTCAAGTTCAATAAGAGATCTACACCAAGGCAATGCACATCTTTTTCTAGCTCTTCCCCCATCTGCCGGCCCTTAATCTTCATTGTCATAAATCATTGTGCCAGCCTAAAATATTGAGGGTGACTTAGGATATTTATCTAGCCATACAGCACAGATGGACAAACTAAGAGACTTGGCAGTTAGCAGGTGTTGATTTATGCTGAATTCAACAATACTGTCACAGGCCTATCGCTGTAGTTATATTCAGGGTTTATTCTGGTAAAAATCTCTGCATCTCCTTTTGTCAGAGCAAGGCTTTTCAACTGATTTCTGAGGGAGTAAGTATGAGACAATGTTGAGCTTTTCTAAACACACAGACCTACCCCAGACATTATGTAGGAATAGCGGTACGACTTGAAGAAAAACCTTGAAGACAGCAATGGGGGTCATTCTCTGAAACCATTAATGTCCTGTGTTTCTTTGCATACATGCAATGACCTACTGGAGCACTGTAGTGGTTGGGTAGAGCCCCTCAACAGGGCATATGGCAATGGATGGGAATCTCATTTTTTGGCTGGAACTAAAGTCTGGCACCTAACGCTTATTGGTGTTTGATTTTTGTGGCAATAGTAGGAATTAGATATCTAGAACATGTGTAGACTCCAAACTGTAGTCATCCTAGTAGTGGATGTATTCCCATCCAGGAGCTGTCTCTCTGTTTATACCCGTTTATATATGTGGCTTGCATACGACTCCTGAATCTGGCCCTACTTCTGATGACACAAATTTGTCACATAACTTACGCGTTATATATCTCACTTAGATTTTGACTTTCTGAGGAAAAACATTTCAACCTTTTCCTATTCTATTATTGCATTATGTCAAAATGCACTGTCATAATCACTTGCTGCTCAGCTGCAATGATAATTAATTCATAACCTGCTTTCATGATTTGGAGGAAAACTATTCATACACAATCTGTTCTCATCTGCTTTTTTTTTTGTCTTCCAACATCAAGAGGAGTTCAGGTCAAAAGATAGAAATGGATACCGAAGTTTTAAAACCCAGAAGGAAATGAATCAAGACTCCTAAAAGCTGTTTCAAAACAATGAAAAATCTGTTATATCAAATACCTGACATAAAATGGAAAAAGACTTGAAATGTATTCTTCTGGGCTTAAAGTATAACTACTTCTGTGAGAAATGTATACATTCAAAAAACTTCTCTTGAGAATATATGTTTTTGAGGAAGTAACAGGCACATGGGAAAAATGAAAACTTTTTTTTTTTAAAGTTAGCTTTCTTAAAAGTTATTGATTTACTGTAAAGATCACAATTCTTTCAACTTTTCCACATGTGTGCAATAAAGAGACACATGATTTTGATGATCCTTCTAGGTACCTTCCAACTCAGGAGATTCTGTGATTTTAAATAGTTGCTTTTAAAAACTATTCAGAACAAAATGCTAGCAAATTTATATAATATCAATTCCCACAGATTTTATGTACTTCAGTAATCTCTTGACCACCTGACTACTCCTGAATGGGACTACTCTGCATATATATAGTCTAAGTTAACATGCTTAATACATCTGAGAGCAGGTTTCAAATAATTTAAATTAACATTCTAAGAGAAGGTTTCAAAGGACTATTTCTGGAGCTAAGCATCCAGCCTTCAATCATTTTCACAGACTGATTTGGAAACTCAAAAGATAAGTTTTTCCTTTAGATTATGGTAAAAGAGGTAACCTTCTTCTATGACAAATACCTCCCGTATATAATGGTATTTCTAACTCCTTTCTGCACAAGCCCATGAGATAATGTGACCTTACATTCCTAATCAATAAATCAAAACTGCTTTTAGATATCATATGCTTCATGACATTTAGAAAGAGTGGCAAGTCGAGCATTAGGAATGATTTCTCATTATCATTTCTGTACTTACCAAAATGTCTTCCTATGGAAAGGAAGACAGATTGACTTTATTTCTGCTTCAGTGTTTAGTTCTCTGCTCACCCTTATTTCATTTGTGAGAAGGGGAAAATGATGATGTCTGTTTTGAAGTCCCAATTACCCTCATTTATGTCAATAGCAAGTTTAACTCTATTAAGGCTTCTTTGTGTTTTAAGCCACTGAAACACTATCCAAACACTGAATGCAGCCCAAAGCCTTGACCTTTCTTAGTACATTGTACAGACCTGTCTGTGTGTTTCCCATTGGGATCTTTAAATAGCAGGCAACTAATTTTTAATTATTCAACACTGCAAGTTGGATTCTTGTGGCATAATGGCAATTAGTAGGAAATAAGTGAACTGCAAACTTTTGACACTGTGAGAGTTTTTTCCTCTGCCTACTGAGAGTTGGTAAGCACTGTCAAAGAAAAACGCTTCTGTCATTTAGCTTTGCTTGGGCCATGTTTCCCTTGCACACACTTAAACTAAGAAAAGTCTGTGGTTTCATTTAAATGCACAGTAAAGGCAACAGTGTCAAAAATAATGTTCAGCTGTTGGGCTTATTCTAAAAATGTCAGTCAAGGCACATAAACCTATTAAGACACAGCTAAGTAAATTAAATGTTACACTCTGCATGCAGTGAGCTATTCTGACATGCTGACTTCATCTGACATCACAGATTTTGGTTAGAAGGGACCTCTTGAGATCATCTGGTCCAACTACCCTGATCAAACAGGATCAGCTAAAGCTGGATGTCCTGGATAATGTCCAGCTGGGTGTTGATTATACCCACAGATGGAGACCACACAACTTCTCTGGGAAGCCAGCATGTACTGGTGCATGGGACTATTCCTCCATACAAAAATTGAGGATGATTCATGTCACATCACTACAGATAATATAGACTTTACACTGAAAAACAAATACCTCAAGCAATCAACATAACTTTTATTTGGATGCTTCCCTACACCTCAAAATTAGAAGATTTGGGTGGGGTTTTTTTTCCTTGTCATTCAAAAGAAAATACGGTATCTCACTGTCTGGAAGCCAGAGCATTTAAGGAGTTTTTAGAGGTTCCTTTGTTATTTTGTCTAATATGTCATCTTGTTCATATGTAATAAATACTTCAGGTCAAAATACATATTCTTTAAGCATGGGCTGCTTTCAACCAAGTCATGTTAGGTAACTGTCAGGAAAAATATAATTGAAAAATAATTTCTGTTCAGTTACCAGTATTTGCTTTAGTTGGGGTACTTTCACTTAGTATTATTAGCAAGTGATTGGATGGAGTTTTAGATTTATCTTGGTTTTAAAAGGGAACTAATTTGCAGTATGTATTATACAGAGAGGACATTTGGCTTGCCCATAGTGTGTTATGGTGTGCAGGAATATTTGTACTGTCGCAGAAACAACCAGAAGGAGATAGCTGTGCTATCAGCCTGCTGTTGGGGATAATCTGTCATATCTGCTTAGATGCATGGCATTTCATCATGCAATGCAGCAACAGCCTTTGTTTCTGTCCTATGGCTGAAAAAATGTCTTTTGAATTACATTCACTATAAGACAGGATTGGGGAAAAATAGAAGTAATTATTTTTGTTGACCTTATTTTTGTGCTGTTCCTCATTCCTCTGGGGAAAGTTTTGTGAGGCCCAGTGTTTTGGAATCCTTAGAAATACAGTGGTGACCATTAACACAGCTTTCATAAAGGGTTTGTTTGTGTGAGAGGAAAGTTTTCTTTTTCTTGGGCTGGTGCAGGAGAGAAAATCAATCATAATGTTTAATGGACCAGTGCATCCACTTAAAAAGGACTGTCTTCTTTTGTTCTTTTCCAAACTGGAAATGTATTGTGCATTTTGGTGTAGGGACAGGTCAGGTATGAGCAGTAGAAATTCATAAGTTACTTAGTTATTGACCTTAAAGCAATATATAATTGAGCCTGCAATGTAGACCATGTTTCAGATTAATTTGTGCAATTAATTCATTTTTCAGACTCTTCAAAATAAGGATTTAATTGGTAATATAGACCAGAATTGGAATGAACTGTCATTCACTGATATTGCATTAACAAAACTGGGAAAATATGCAGCAGTTATTGAAATCTTTAATTTCCAGGCCATGTTCACTTTCAGTCTGAACACTTCTTAAGAAGATAACATGGTTAAATATGTCCTCTTACCCGCTTTTCTAGGCTCCTTTTCTTCTGAACACCCCTACAAATAAAGTATATAGGTAGATATAAAAAGAAGCAACTGTTGTGAATACGTTGTTGTGTATGATCATCACATAGCGTATGAATTATAAATATACTTAAAATGCTGGTGACAGCTTGAAATAATTTTCAGATTTTTTTGAATATCCATATTCTTTCATTCAGTTTTCTGGTTTGCATGTTTGGTTTTTGGAAGCTTGTGAACATAAAGAAAAAGTCCAAATTAAAAAAACTCTACATCTACAACCTCTTCATAAATGTCACTTCATAAACTGTTTCCATTGCAAACTTTGTCTACATGTGTATCTCCTGTAAAGACTACAACAAAATGGAATAAACATGTATCTTGCAAAATAGTTTGTAGTTTTGGGCATATGAATTAAAACACCATGAAAGGAATGGTAAAAACTGTCATTAGTGAAAAGAGGTGTTTGGTATTCACAACATTAATATGGTCATAACTTATCTACTTCTATTTGAGGCAGTGAATAAGAAGTAGGGGTGGTCGAAAGCAAGAGACATGGTTTTGATTTTTATTAATCAATCCATCGTTATGTTTGATTTGACTAAATGGCATGATCGGGTAACACAGTTTTGAGCTGGCTGTTGCTTTGCCATTCTCCATTAAAAGAGTCAGTAAGTATCCTTGGCATTGAACACAGAGTAGACCAATTATCCTGGCCAGACTTATGTGTTTTGATTCTGAATCCAAATCAGACACAAAGAGTGGTCCTCTACCGCTCTTTGTGGCCGAGCACAATAGAGCACTGATGAAAAAATATAGTTCACGAGCCCAAAATTCTTTTTAAGATGTGAGGGTGGGAGGTGGGGTGTGGAGAGAGGAGAAGTAATGGAAACTTCTCTGGAAATTCACGTGAAAGTGCATGGTATCCCCTTCACCACAGAGTTAATTAAATTAAAATCTCTGGTGGAGTCATAGATGTACTTCCTCTTTGTCAGGAATTTCATGGTAAGATAAGCACAGCAATTACTATGCCCTGATATATTCCATACTTCAGAATAACAATAGTATAATAAAGTTAATTAAACATAAGTGCATTTACATTTCATTGTTTCTACAGTCCATAGGTTATATTTGAAGACATCCTGTGTAGTTATTTGACCGCCTGGTTCCCTTTATATCAATAGTGAACTGGGGGGGAAAAAGTGCTTCTTTCATAGTTTAAACATATATAAAGTTATCTTTGATAATTAGAAACACAGTGCAAAGTGAGATCATTATCCAATTTTCAACAATCCCTCAAGCTTAACATGTGAAATATAGACTAAAAAGAGAATATTGATTACATGTCTACATACATTACCTATTAAAATTAAAGCGGTACTTTTGTTACTGTGTTCATATAAACAAATAACAGTATGTGTATAAAATGCTGATTTAAATTTAAAATTGAAGGATTTGTCAATATGCTATCATAATGAGACAGCTTTTCTCTAAATTGTTGGGGAAAGTGCCATTAATATTCATGAAGCAATAAATTAATATTAAGGTGCTAATTAAATTTAAATTTTTGTCTCTCATTGAAAATATTACCTTTAAATTACCATCAAAAACAGTGAGAAAAGTAAATAACATACTTCACTGGATTTTTTTTTTCAATTCTTTGAACTTAGAAATGTGCTTTATGTATATTTTTCAACATAAAGCGATCAAAATTTAGGATTACAATTTCCTGCAGGATTAGTTCTTTAAAGTTCTTTGACTAAAGTTCAGTAGTTTCGCTACTGCAAGAAGAGTCAGCACATCTCTTCTGTCAGAGTTGTGGGCAAATGTTATCACCCTTCAGGTGGTAACAGAGGTACATCTACATCTTTTTTCAGATGCTCTCCCTCAGTGTAGCAGCTAACATCTTTTAGAGCACCAAGGGCAATAGAAAGGGGTAATGAGTTCCACTGGCAGAGTCAGGTTTTACTTTGAAACCTTGATGTTGGAACCAACATTTTCAGTTATTGTGACTCAGAACTGGAGCCTGAGTAGATGCAGCTAGCTCAGAATTGTAAAGTGTCAGACATTTTTAATCAATACTTAGTGGGTGGCAAAATTTCATGAAATAATATAACCTATAGAAACGACTTCTCTATGTTTTGGGAAAGTACAGCCATAAGTAAGTAACACTAAGGAATCAGTCCAAGTAGCTTAGCTAAATGTAAATTAAGAAACTGTAAGTACAAAGTACAAAGAGCTGTATTAACATACAAAAACCAGTATCCTTTTACAGATTATGTGCTGATCACAACCAATACAAAAACCAAGATTGTGACATTCTTTAACCAGCTTTCCACCCTCTCCAAAAAGAATTCCTAATTTACTTTGATAAACTAGAAAATACTAGCTTAAACACAGCAAGCATCAGGTCTTTGCTAAGTTAAATCATTTTGACTTAATATGAGACCCATAGCTAGCAAAACCACGAGGAGCAATAGCTCCTGGTGTAAGGGTGATAACAATCAGCTGGGCTCAGGCTGGAGGCAGCTGACAGAAGATGTATGCTCATGTCCAGGTTATAAATACAGCTTATGGTTTTCTTTCAAATTCTTTTCTTTCTCTAACATTGCTTACAGGTGTCTAAGTTGTTTGATCTGACCTCTAGCTCAGTTTTCCTAGATATAACTCGCATCTGCTTGGATTTTTTCCCCTGGTTTTATTTGTTTTGGTTAGAACATAATGCAACGTTTCAGTAATAATATCACAGGAATTTTTAAAGCTATATGGGAATAGTTGTACACATTTTAAAATAAAAAGAAAACAAATTGGGTATTTCAAACAACTGCTATTTGAAAGTAATTTTTCTGAATTATTTTATTTTTCCTGACATTTAAAGGTGCAGATAAAGCATTCGGTCTAATACTATTACAAAAATAAAGTGTTTGAAAGAACTGCTTCAGAAGAAAAATTCTTCTTTTCCGTAGATTTGAGAAGGTGAACAAGTCCTGAGATCACGATCTATATATTGCCCCAGTTTTATATGATTAATTGACTCTCATGTAACAATTCTAATCTTATCTAGACATACTTTTTTAAGTGGTCTATGCAAAAAATGTGTAGAGTATCTTAAAACGTGGGGGGATTAGGGGTTTTTTTCACTGGTTTTTTTCACATCCATCTCTAACAATGTGAATTCTGTATTTTAGAAATAAAAAAAATTCCTTCTCAATTTTCACAGCTGACAGCAAAACGTGTGTGTGTTCTCCAATGAGTGTGAGGACCTAAAAACCATTAAGATACAATGTCTAAGTAGCATCAGTAACTCTGGTGCTCTCAGAGTATGCAAAGGAAATTAAACCAGCAGGAAACAGAAAAAACTAATTCAGAAAATTATATTTGTTTGGTTTCATGGCTGGAGAAAAGACTGCCTCACCAATTAAATACTAGATCAAGTGAGATGATTTTTAGGTATTATAATATCAAATAAAAGATGTTGCTGTAAGACAGTTACTCTTGTAGGGGCTTTAAAGGAAAAGAAAATAAGAAATCCAAATCTGATCTTACTGGTATAATATACATTAAATACAGTGTACTAGACCAACACCAGAAATGGTCAGAGCAGATAAATAAAACCCAAACCCTGTGTTTGTCATGACTTTTTATCTCTCATTTACTGTACTTAAAGTGACTAGTGAGTTGCATCCAGATTGCTTGTAGGAAACAGCTTGAGTTATTGTCAATCCATTTATTTTCCCTCTGTTCTCCTAACAGGATTAAAAACTGAGATGGAAAAGTGAGGTATAGGTTGTGTGGAAAACCTAGGAGTTTTGAGCCTGAATACAGCATCAGGCTCCAAGTTAAATGCCAGTGTAGATCTACTCACAGAAGTCAGGATCAAGACAAGTGCACAGTCAAACTTGTAAGACTGGCTTACAAAATCAGACTTGAGAAGCAACCTCTAAAGATTCAGATCTAAATAGATCTAAAACCAGATTTGTTCCTGATGGTCATTTATTAATGACCAAAAGTTTCATCCTCTGATATTATGACTGTAGAAAAAGAAATGGAGTTTTTCATTTGTATACCTTTGCACCTTTATAGTTGAGAAGAAAATCTGGTTCAGGCTCTTGCTTTTATAGCCCCTGGATAAGAACATAATCCCAATCCTCAAAATTGATGCACATTTTGATTTCTCCTGGCTAGCAGCACTTATAGCCATCTGTTAGACTGGCAGTACTCCTAGGCCAAGATTCTTCTGCCAGTTTAAAAATGGCATGAAGGATCAACTGGTGGAAAGAATCAATTAAAAAGTGATGTGAAGGAGCAACTGGTGGAAAGAATTAATTTCCACCTCTTCTCCCTCTTGTGGTAGCCTTCATCAGATATCGCTCTAAAATTTGCTGCTTTTTTTCTTTTTCCAATTGTTTTAACTGTTTCTAGTTAACAACAAGGCTAATTACAGAAAGTTAATTGCCCATGTACCTCTTTAACCACTATTAATCTTAGACCTCTACCAATTTATTTTTGTCAGATTATGTTTGAGCTTTATAAAAGTTATAAAAAAAAAAGGGATGCAGTTTAAAAAATAAGGAAAGAATTAAGGAAAGCACTAGGAACTCCATAAAATGTTTATTTAATGGCTCAAGTTGTGTTACAGAATCACTTTTTTTTCTCCTTTTAAGTAAAGTAAAAATTCATTTTATATTCAGACGTTCTGTGGGAAACATAGCCCTCATTTTCACTTCTAACAAAAGCCATTAGCTTTAGCACTATTCTTCCAGTTGAGCCTGGGATATCACATAGAGCATAAATTCTGAATAAGGGCGGTGATTATTGGAGCATACAAAAGACTCTACTTCTGATTACCTAAAAAGTGGTACGCAAACAAATTTTCTCCACAGGTTGCCTTGAAGTAAAAGGTTTATTCTAGACCTGTAACACTGCAGCACTTCAGCTATAAAGCTTTTAGCTATTTTAAACACTTGCAGATATTTTTATGATTATTCTTTTATATGGGAATCCTTCAGCTGGTCATACATGGCATAGAGTGCTGAAAAATATCAGTCAGGCATCCAGTGTCTGCCATCTATCTGGCTTAGCATTTAAATGAATGTCTGCTACACAGCAGACACGGTCACCTTTAAATCTTCTATAGGGGACACAATGCCAAGCAAATTTCCTGGTACTGAAGGAAATGTTGGGAACAGAAGCAACCAAACAATGGGTGACTCCTGCTGATGAAACTGATTTGGTTCAGAAAATGTTTCCACTATGAGAAACTTTTCCAGCTGTGAGATGAATGCAGCATCTCTCTTATCTACAACTAGATTAATTTAATGTATATTCCATGGAAGTTGACAACATCAAATGTTTATTTTGCGACTAATTCACAGCTTTGTCTTCAATTAACAATACGCTCTTGCTAGTTTCTTTGTGCAGGACTCAGTTCTACTCTATATTAACAACTCTATTTGAAGAGTTTCTGCTTTCAGTCTCATTGCATGCATCTTTTGGGAATGCCTTTATTTTAAACTGTTACAGTTTCCTGGTTTTATTTTTACAGAGAACTGTTCTGCATTCTCAAGTATTTCATTTTCAGACTGTTATGCTTGTTCATTAATGATCTTAATGTCCCTTGCTGAATCACTGTCTCACTTTTACTGTCTAATGTGCACCAAGGTCTCACTCATTTATCTCATTGTAATGAAAATTTGGGACTGTGACATAAATTTTACTAGTACAAATCAACCTGCTGTTATCCTGTATACACTGGAATTAATTGATTGGTTTGTTGGCATTTATTTAATTGCTTAAGTTATGCCATTATGGCAGATCTTATGAAATGGCAGTAGGCTTAAAAAGACCTGTTAGGAAAAGAATTTCATTCTGCAAAAATAATTCAGGAAAAAACTCCCACTTACAAGACATTTTATAGTGTGACACTCCTAAAACATAAATCAGAAACCTGTTCACTATAATTTGCTGCATAATTGGCCAAGTCATGATAATTAAGTAGTTGTCCTATGACAACTTTGTATATCTTTAATGCAGTGAGGATTCTTTGGGGGTTTCTTCAGGCAGTTATTTATTGAGTACAACAAATTTTTATTTGAAATTTTCTTTTTTTTTTGTCTCTTGATATAATCCATTTTAAAGTATGAATGATAGAGTTCATCTTCCAGATGAAAGAAAAATTTATTTACAGTCATCTATTTTTAGCCAAGAATGATTAAACAAGTAGTGTTCTCCATGAGACTTGCCTTAGGCCAAAAGGGTTGAAAGTGAAGTGTAAATGACAGAGTAAAGGCAAACCAGGGCATGACAAAAATTAGTATTGTTTTCAATGGAAAAAGTGTGTGGAACCTGGGAGACAGATTAGAGAGGGATCTAGCTGAGAGGATAACTACTGCAGCTAGACACAAATACCATCTGATTATATATAACAAAATACTGATACATATAGAAAGTTCTGTCTGTAAGACAGCACAGGTTCATAACTGAGAAATCACTATGGGATGGGGATCTGTTCAGTCAAATATGATGGACTGTTAATGCTTGTGGACAGTGCTTATGCCAGAGTATGGTTATTTCAAGAGTTTGTTATTTTAAAAGAGTTGTTATATCACAATGAGCAAAAATTCCAGGATGCTCAGCTTTACATAGCAGAATATTAATGGTAATTAATAAGACATACAAAAATATACATGCTTTGGAAGATCACTTTAGCCCTTTTGTGATCGTGTATGTTCTTCAAACCAAAAATTAGCAGAAGAATACTTATAAGTAGGTATCTCTTGGTGTGAGAAACTGTCAAAATTGTTTCTAATAATTGAATAAGAAGAAAGCTGAAGCAGAAAGTGATTGAATAGTTTATGCAGGTGGATAGGGACAGCTCTAAGTTGCATGTGTAATGCAATAAATAATCATTCCTGGAACAGAGGAACCGTATTTCTCAGCAGTGTCTCGAAGCCATGTATGCAAAATAGTTGGTGGTCTGACGATGCTCGTAACATAAACCTTGCTCACTACTGGTGTACCTATTCCTTCAGATGAGAATCTATTGTTTCCAATAGTCCACAATAGCTTTTATATCACCTTCGGTTAGTGAACAAGCACTTTCCAGCCATTCTTCCCATTTGCTAGGGCTTCTTCTCTGAAAGAAAGAGAAAACATAAAAGTTGATTCGCAGTTTTAGTGTTTTGAGTTCTGAAAGACTGAAGGGATTTTGGGCACTCAATCACTATTTTTATGGAAAAAAAATAACTCTGTCTGCATATGTATATAGGGAGTCTGCATAGGGAAAGCAGAGAATGAATCTAGTCTTACCAACATGAGTGATTGTCCTGTCTCCATGTGAATTTATAGACAAAAAAGGCTATGCTTTCTCAGATATATTCTTAAGATGTCCATTTTCTACTGTATCTCAAATATTTGTATCTGTGCTTTTATATGCTCCTCAGAATAGGAGCAAAGTAAAACACTTCAATATTTTTTATATGACCTAGACTGGGAACACATGATGCATAATTCTAGTCTTCATTTCACTCAGAGGAAAGATAAGAATACAGTAAGTTAAGCTTTGTCTCTCATGTCTGTATCCTCAGACATCTTGTATATCAAAGGCTTCCAAGAGATCTAAAGAAACAAAAATGAATCCTGCCTTCTTGATGATTTAAAAAAATAATTGAAGTGTGAGACTACTACTAATGCTGTATGTTACTGCATTGGAAATCTGGATGTATAGAGGCAAAAAAGTCTCAGAACGTCCAAGTATAGCCAAAAATATTGAGATACAATCTTAATCTTGTTGATAGTTTTCTAATTAAGAGAACATAAAAGTGAAATTATTGATATGAGGAGACTCACAGTGGCAGCAGGAGGCAAAAAACCCCATTCATTTGTGAATAAATGCCACCTTCTTTAAGAATGACTTTGTCAATTTAACAAACCCAAAAATTCCGCTAAGAATTCCATGTGTACGTAATTCTGCTTTTGGGTAGCTGATTTCCTAAATTACTCCCTCTTTCATTCTTTCCTTCCTTCTTCCCTCCCTGCTTACTTTCTGTTCATTTGTCAATTTTTTAATGTATTAACATACTTTCATATCTCCACTGGTTATCTCTACAGAATTCTTTGACATGTCAAAGGAGAAATGAGCTCAAGTCCTTTAAACAAATGCTGCAGGAAAGGAAGTGATTTATTCTTTGGCTCTTGCTTATTTGGAAGTCTCTTGTACATTTGTTTTAACTGTAGAGTAAAATTTATTTAGACCAATTTCTTCCACTCCCTCATGAAGAATGCTTGTATAGGGTGGTATTTAGAAAATAAATGTGGCATACAGTACCACATAGATTCAAAATTATTACAAAGCTTTTATTGCAAGTACATATTAACCTGTTAAACAAGAAATTATACAAATATTTGCAAATAATGCTACAGAACTCTTAATTTTATATACTTCTATTATACTGTATTTTAAGAACCCATGCATTCTAAAGAGTTGCAAGACATTTTTGGTGGATTTTCTCTTATTTTGGTGCTGAAAGTAGCAAAATATGTACCTCATTTTTTTGTTTATTTTTTCTTCCATTGTGTTCAATGTATTTGTAAAATGGCAGATGCTTGTTTGATGTCAACATTAAAAACACTTCCTCTGAACATCTGTTTTCCAAAAAGTAAACTAGTTTTTTTTTCCAAAAAGTAAACCTAGATTTTCTAGGTGTAGTCCCTATCCAGCCAAAAAATATAAACATAAATCCTAGATATAAGCTTCCTTTTTATGTTTTTAAATGCATATTTATAGAATTTTGTGTCAAAATTATAAATGCCAAATGACACACACCTTCTGTAACTCTGTACTAAAAGTGTTTCTGGTTTAAATCCAAGGAGATGAGGGAGGCATTTGCAGGTTTTTCAAATCAGTTCCTGGTTTCACAATGACTACATCTTGAAATTCAATTTTGAAATGACTGTTGCGTTGCTATCTCTCTACACAGTACATTTCTGCAACAACAGCAAGCAAGCTGATTTCAGCAATCAGATAGCTTATTCTCTTATCAACAAAACAGACTTCATTATGAGGCATCCCCGTTTATCTAATTTCTGTACATACTGTCTGAATGCAGTGTCAACCTCCTCTAGATCAGTACGCCTACAGTTGCCTATGGATAAATGCTCTTTACAAGTAACAACTATTTTATACTCACATTTATAGGGGGCTGTGTATATATATGTGTGAATATATATGTGTGTATATATATATAGAATATACTGAAACGTATTCATATATATATATGAATGTGTGTGTGTATATATATATGTATATATATATACTTCTGATCATCGTCCTCTTTTAAAGCAGTGAGAGGTAAGAAAAATAAAATATTATGGAGGAATCATAACATAGGGGGCTAAACTTTATAGTGACTAAAGTTTTACATCCTTCAAACTAACAAAAATCAGGATGGTGAGCTCTTTTGCCTTCAAGCTTCCTTCCCCCACCCCACCACTCACACTCTCCAGCCATGCTGTGGCCAGGGCTGTACAGGAGAGAGCTCTCAGAGAACGCAGGCCAGTATCTCAGTATTTTTGTGATTCAAATAATTTCCATGGTGATATATTGAGTCCTTAGGTCATTCAGTGTCTCATGAGGGATGGAGTTTATGTTGTTTTCTCGAAAGACCTTGGAGATCCAAATATACTGTAACATTAAGTCCCCCTGCCTTGAAAGAAGACTATGAACGTAAGTTGATTATCATGATTAGTTTCGCACAATAATTTCTAATGATGTGGCTAATTAAAATAAAAACTGTTTGTGGTGAGTGCCTCAGTTTAAGGGAATTTTTTTCTTGAAAGAAAGTTTGAGTGTAATATGGAGCTTCTTCCCACACCAGTTATTCACAGCCTACGAAAATGGTCTTGACCTGCAGTGTGAGAGGTGCAAGACAAGGTCACTGCTCTGATCCAGGAAGACAGCAACTTTAAGGGTGAGAGACAACCAAGGCCTTGTCTCTCCCTGGATGTGTGTGGTACTCCTCCACTTTTTCATCAACTTTCTTTCTTGTAGATGTACTAATGATGTTTTGGTGGTGCTTTTCACAACATTCTCAATGAGGCACTTGAACATTAGTGAAAGGAAGAAATTTTCATTTTTCCTACATTAAAAAAAAAGTCAAAGAATTCTCCCTAGTGTGATACAAACTTTGGAAACACATTGGGTATTTCAAACTAGAATTTCCATTCTCAGTGATTTTTTAATTCCGTGTTATCAGACACTCCAGATTTTCAAAGTCATTCCAAGGAAACTGTTTCTAAAATCTCTTACATCCAGGATTAAAAACTATTTACTCTCATTATTTAAAAATGAGAAATTAACTTCTGTTATCTATCACAACTAACATCAGGCAGATGTAAGAGAATATTATTACGGTTACGTCAATATATGAAAATCTTGAGCCAAAATTTCAGCAGAAACCCCTCATGAGATTTAGAACCCATAAAACAGTTCTGCTAAATTGCAAAGATTTGAGTCTAGAATGAAGAAAGAACCACAGAAACTATTTACCTCTTTGACCTAGAAGTGACAACTAGTATTTTTCTCTGTTACCTGTATGGTAGCAGTAGATTTCTTTAAAAAATTGATGCCCTTACCTGTTTTAAAGTGAGCAATTTGAAATAATTGGATTGCTCAAATTCAGTAGTTAAACTCCTTTTACTTGAGTTTGGCTGAAACAGTGTGTGTCTGAGCACATAAACCTTCCTCTTTCATCTAGCTGTATTTTGAAGCTACTGTAATTGTACTATCCTCCATTAATCATATTACTACACTTCCCTCTCAAAACGGCAGCCAAAGTTTCTTTCAGCAGGCTCCTAAGCTACTGGCTTAGGCAGATGTATGTTCCCTTTTCTGTGACTTGGAGACTATCATTCAACAGCCACTTGCTTCTGTAAAGGAGCTCAAAGACCTTTTACAACAGTATTGGATGGAGAACAGAAGTTATTCCCAATAGCTTGGAGGTAATTTCTGGCCTGAGAAAAAGAGACCTATATAATGTGAAACTCCTAAAGTGAAACTGGTGAATGTATATTAATATTACTATACTAATGGAATCTGCTAATATTATTCATAGATATTAATGTGATAGGGTCTTACACAGAGTTAGCCCCCAAGAGATGGAGGAAATTTTAATGACTCCTGAGAAATCAAGTATTTCAGGCAAAGTAAACTCATTCAAGACAGAATTATTGAATTTCTCTTTATAATTGCATTGTGTGAGGCTCACCTATAACTGTTTGGTTTGTAAATTAATCGTAGATATGGCAAAGGTAACCTCTTATTTTAAGGGGTCAGCAAAGGTATGTGTTTGTTTACTGACATGAAGAATTTTTTCATTACAGTCCTTTGTAAAAAAAAATAATGTCGATTACCCATGATTTCCATTTCAATGTAGCAGTACAGATACATGTTTGGTTATTTGTTGTTGTAGTTTGTGTTTCCTTAACAATATTTTGTGTGGGTAATCTTTCACCTTAAAACACGTTGCAGTCAAGATTTCATTTGACAGTTACTACAGTGATCCTTCCAAATGTGCATCGTCTCTTATTAGAACATCAGGAAATTTCTAGAGCTGCCTTTGCTGCACTAAATTAAGGCATACCTTTGGTCACTCCACAGTTATTGTGTGTGCACATCTTTTCTGTTTAGGAACCAAATTCTATTAGGAGCAGTATCTCTTCTATTCATGCATCAGATACCAATCATGTATAACCTGTGACAATCAGCAAATATCCCTCAGGCATGCATGAGTCAGGTGTATGAAACACAGAGGTGGGTTTAGATATTTGTAGCTATGGTTTTTGTTTGGGTGTCTGGTTGATATTTAAACACTAGGCTAGAATTACTTTGCCTTTCATTTAGTTCTAATTCTAGCTAGCAATAGGTTGTCTTTCCTATATCTCCTGGTATTTTGATATTTTACAATATTAAAGAAAGTCTAGATAAATTTTTAAAAAACCACCACCAACAACAACAACAAAAAGCACCCCAATCTCCTCAGGCTTAATTTACATATTTGTCAAAAATAAGAAAATGTTTTACCTTATTAGAGATTATTTACCTATCAAAGAAGATGTATAAAACACACAGGGGAATTTATTTTATTTTCCCCTAGTGAAGCAGAAAAGAAGTGACTCTTTAGGAGTAGTTTATTGATTTAAACAGTTGAGTAGCCATAATTGTCTAGAAAGTATTACATCATAAAATGTATTATGTCTCCACAGAAAATAAATTGCACTGGAGTCTCTGAACTGGTAAAGAGAATTCATTAGAAATAATAGACAATTTTCCCCAAAACTCTGGCTCTCTTGATTAATTTTGCTGCTTTCTACATATGGTTGCTGCTTCAGAGATATGAATTACTAGGACTTCATAGCAGATAGAATCTAGATTTTTATAGTTTCTAATCAAAAATTTCTATCTTCTTCAGTGTTGCATGGCTGGGCATAATAAATGCTGAATTCAATATATAAAGCTTCAAAATGATGCTTAACAGTAAAAGCTTGAATTCATTAGTGTTAAGTAAGCATTTGAAAATATTCTAAATATACTTGCAGACTTCTCAGCCTTCCTAAGTGGTTTTATGTAAGAACACTTAATATTGTTGCTCATTGGGATATGGTGCTGCTAGCAATGATGGTATCTCTTAAGATATGTTGGTGCAGAAATTGTATTTTATGCCTCTAGAAATGGTAGCAGAGTGTTTCATTTAATGCTTTTCCAGAGCAAGGGATGCAGGAAAGCTATCAATTCTTAGAAAGAGGATCATATCAGTATAATCCTTTCCTGACTTCTGTCCTATTTATAGATTTTAGAGATGAAAAAGTTAAAAGCAGGATGATGGTTTCACAATTTTTTTTACTTAGTCTAAAACGGCTTGCTTTATGGAGGTATTGAGAGACATGGCATTTTCTTACTGTTCTAAAGTACTTGTAAATATTGGTAAATATTTGTAAATATGCCTGCCATATTTTTTTTTTTTTCAGAACCTTGAAAATATTTCTACAAATTAAAATAATATATTTATCTATAGCTGAAGCTATTCTTAATGTTACTGACCTGGAAATAAAAGTGAGCTCTTTAGGGAAAGCAAAGCAGTCTAATTTCAGGCTGAAGACATTATTCTGAGCATTTTATCTATGAGTTAGACTCCAGTAGAGGCATAATGAATTCCCCCGTGTATTACAATGAAGGTTTTGGCTAATCAGACAGAATAAACTGATAATAAACTTGTGCCTTGAATAGTCTGCCTCATATCCTGTATAATTTAGTGTGAGTTATAAAAGGAGCTGGTGAAGGGAAAAAAATCGGGATCAACAATTAATCACTAGTAAATGCAGATAAAGGTGTAGCAGACAGTGTCTGTCTCTGTTGGGACTGCATTGTATTGCTTTCCTTGGATATTTCACTGTCGCCGGCCGAAACTTTATCAGTGTTTACTCATCCACTAGAGAAATGTACTTGTTTTTCATAGGTCACAATGACCTTTGAGAGTTTGATATTCACAACATTCACTGTAGATCTTAATTAAATGAATGATTGGGAAGGTACTTAAGAGGAAAGATTTGAGAGAGAGAGGTGCAGTTTAATTCTTAATTCTATACTTGCAGCTGGTGTTAGGTTCCCTTGCCTGGGAGACTATAATTGCATGAAAAAGTGCATGCATTATGTAACTCATATTATTGAGAACCCTAAATCTAAACTTCTGTGTCTCTAAGAAACTCCTTCAGATTGAGGTGAAAGAATAAGTTTCAAAAGTAAATGACAACCACAACCAGTTTTCACTTTGTTAACTTGTATATATACATAGGAAATTGTAAATTACAGCATCAAAATCTGCCTTTATCCCTGGCTGCCAGTTCTAGCCTGGATTCAGCATTTTGCTGCCTTTCCTATACTTGGTTTTAAGAAAACAAACAATCAGGTGCAACATTTGTTTTTTCAAGCATTTGGGTTTCTTTTGAAATGGAATATTTCACATGAAAATGGGATTCTATTTTTTAAACATTCACAACTAGGTGAAAACCTAGATTTGCTATTTTAAATCTATAGTAATGGAAGACTTTTATCAGATGAAAGTTTACAGGTACAAACATCCCAAACATCAAAACCCATACTAAAAAGCAGTCTCTTCATTTATAACTCTTAATATTTGACTTGAAATCTTCTTATATCACTCAATACCTAAATAATAAAAGATAAACCACCCTTTGTATCTGCGAACCATCTCCCTATGCACATGCTTAACAGAAAGCTATCAGGTCACCCTCTGTTGAAATGATAAATAGCATATAGAGCAGCCCAAATAAAAATCAATAGTATTCTGTGGGCCTCTGTCACGAGCTCTGCGGTGATCTTGAATCGCTTTTGAAGTACCACCAGACAACACTTTACACAATACCTTCCCAACCCGACATGGTTTTTAAAACAATTCAGATCAGACCATGCTGATCACCATAAGATTGATAAACCAAAAAAGTACAACATGGAATTTGAGAGGGTTTTCTTTCATTTTTCACTGAAACGAACCAGTGTTTGAGTAGAAGAGAATCAAAGCTTCTATGGGTTACATCCAGAACATTTCAGGGTTTTCTAAGGCAGTAAAGGAAATAATGGTAAATGCAAAAAAATGAGATCAGCGAAAAAAAATTAAAACTATGTCTCCCATCTTTCAGAGGGCTGCCATAATCTGTTATGCTTCATTCGTTTCTTCTTCATAATGGCTAAAGCGGGAATTTATAGAAAACAGAGGAATATTTCACCAGGTAAAAATGTCTTGCCACAATTTCTTAACAGACTGTTCAGGAGGAGTTGATCTGAGTTGTGGGGGGTTGAAATTGGAAGAACATTCATTTTCTAAGGAATTGCTCAATTTTTTGTTGATCTTATACAGATTTTCCCATATAATTCTGCGAATACTTTTGGAATGATGGAATTCATGTGTGTTTAGAGAATAAAAATTTCCACATCAAACATAAAAAAGTGGGACCTTTTTACAGTATGAGGGTTTGGGATTTTGTGGGTTTTTTTTGTTTTTTGGTTTTTTTTTTGTTGTTGTTGTTTTTTTTGTTTGTTTGTTTTTGTTTTGTTTGTTTGTTTGTTTGTTTTTTAACATAAGAAGGGAATCTGTGAAAACAAGCCCTTAGGTCACATTTCTGAAGATTTGTATTTGAAGTGAGTTTCTCCTGCTCACTAGCTTGTGTTTCTTGTCAGAACTATCACTGCAGATACTTGCATTTCTACCATTTCTGCCAAAGTTTACTTTTTCCCTCTTCCTGGTACAAAATTAAGTAAAATGAATTTTTCCATGATTTTACTTTCTTATGTTAGTGAAATTATAAAGGTTGTTAGACATTAGGGAAATCGGTGTGCAATAGTGATTGCCTTGTATTCTGCCTGTTCTAATCTGTTGCTAAATACTGAAGTTTTCATGCTTGTAGTATTAGTGCAAGAGTTCACAATGTTCTTAAGACTCTGAAAGAAGGTGATATTATCCCTGTTACTCATTTTTTCACAGAGCTTGACGAAGGTTTCTGTCTCAAAGGAGTTCTTAGTGTGGCTGGTTTTGGAGTGGTGAGGTTTGGAGGCTTTTTAGTCCTCAAGAACATACTGAAAAATTCAATTGAAACTACCAGGATTGACAGAAATTAATAAACCCTTAGTGAAGGTAATCCTTAGTTGACTGGAAATCCCAGATGTCAGGTGAAGGGCATTGAAGTCTGTGGCTAGCTTTGAAAAGTTTTCAGGGAAAAATTGAGTGAAAATTGAAGTTGCCCACAGACCCTTTTCATAATATGGCAAAGTTCCTGATATTTCCTTTCGTAGTAAAAAAAAAACAAACCAAAAACAAAACCAAAAAAAATCCAAAATACTAAACTGTAAGACTTTATGTGTTTTCTAAATTGCCTTCTTTGTTAACAACCTTGACTAAAATCTTCTTCATTTATTGCTTTTCAAAGTTGTAGGCAATGCACTGTTATTCCTAATGGAGTTATTTCAGTTATGAAATGGGGAAAACATACAAACCAGGTCCATTGCTCTGGGTGGCTTTTGTCACAATGAGATATATATACAGTATGGCTTATTTACTGTTGCCACAGTGAAAGGAATATTCCAAGTCCTAATGCTGCATATATTGACCCAAAGCTACTGAGTTCAGAAGTTCCCCCTGTATCCTGAACAAAAATCCTATTTCTTGTGCGTTGCTTAGAAAAGGGGAGAAGTATAGCTGGAGTTTCCATTTTCAGAAACATTGCTGTTAATTCCCGCTCCTGAGAATTTTCTCTAACAGATCCTTCAAGAGTCAGCTCTGAATCATTAGCAGAGAAGAGAGGTAACCTAGGAAATAGAGTCAAGAAAAACTCCTGTCAGTGAATGTGTAGTATTTACAATTAATTAGTACTTAAAATCATTTTGTTTTCAAGTTAAGAATTAGTGCTAAATATTTTATGTTATCATCATGTGCTTTGTTTATTAAGTTAGAGGAATGAAAATATTTTTGATTGTTTTCATTCAAAGCATACCAGATTTTCTGGTTGAAAATAAAAAAAATCCGATGTAGACATATTTAAGAATGCATAGAGAGTGTGTTTTGGGAGTCATGGACAAAACCAAGGCACCAAAAAAATCTTTCGCTTGCTTGGGGCTTTTTTGTGCTTTTAACCTCCATCAGTACAACAGTGTTAAAAGCCAACTACTTCTTCCCAGTGTATTGTTCTTTGGGTTTAGTATACTAAGATTTTACAATGAGATCTGAGTTTAGAAATTAATATGGAAAATTGGTACAAATGTTGTCTTGCAGTGTTAGTCACAGACTTTGTGCAATGCCAATGTAATAATTGTCACATTTTTAATCAAGAGTAAAAAAGTATCTGGGTTTTAAAGTTTTATAGTTTTGCCCCACCATGATGGAAAAGACACCTACTATGTACTTCTCAGATTATTCATTAAATGAAATACAATGAACATATGAAGTTAAGTATATCATTCCACTGCAGAAACCTTTTGTTTGTAAAAAAATTCTCACTTCTTTTCTACTCCAGATTTGATTCTATTGATGAGTTTTATAACTATGCCAGAATGATACAGTGGATTGTTGCCTTGAATTCAGTCCCATACCATCTGTTACATTCTAGTATTACTACATATCATACAGTAAAATACATTTGGAAACTAGTGAAAATTGGTACTATTGTACAAGAGATCTGTTAAATGTATTTTGCTATCCTGTTTATGAGTTATTCTGAGTGATGTCCACTAAAGAGAAATATCTGACATTGAAATTTCTGATACCACCGCTGTTTTAACTATTCACTCTGTTTTAGATGTTGATGTCTTCAAAGGTGAAATTGTGTCTGTGGAATTACTAAAATTTATAATCTTCCCTCAGTATTTATGTTTTTTTGAAGTTTTTTTCCACTGGACTGTGTTTGATTTGACATTTTATAATTTTTACTTCCAGAATTAAGAGGAAATAGAATACATTGCATGCACATGATTTATATTTAAAATATATTGGTTTATACATGTACTGCACATGTAGTGCATCACAAAGATTTACACATGTGCAATACATTTATAAATACAGTTTATAATTTAGAGTTTTTCACATACATTTATGATTTTATGAGGAGCTTTTTTATTAATTTGATTCAAAACTTTTTCTAGGATTGTAACATTTTTCTCTACATCTTGGAATTTATTTATGCATATGGTTTTTTCCCTTTTCATTGGTGGAAACTCATATAAAGAATTTTCATGCATTGAGCATATAAAAAGCCTGACTAAATTGTATTCTGCTGGCTTCTAGGCACTGTAAAAATAATTGATGTAATACTAAAAATTACATTTATACTTTTCCTCATTAAAATACTCAGCATAGATAGAATAAGCTAGGAGAAAGAGCAGTTCAGAGGAATCCTAACTTTGTGGGTTTTTTTTGTTTTGCACTTTCTTCCCCTCTTAAGCTTAATTGTAAAAAAATCTATTCTGGGATTACAAAAAGACTAACATTCATAATTAGATATTTTTGTGACTCAATTTGTTTTGTTTTCATTTGGGTTTTTTAACATTTTTGATGCATGCTGTGTTACATAAATAATATGCTTATTCATTATGCAAAAGAGGTAAAATAAATGTATGTTTAAATTTGTGAACATTTTAACAGCCTAGAAAGTTACCGTGTGCAAACTGCAGAAAATACCTCCCAGTATTGCATTCCTTAGTCAAGTTAAGGTGTAACAGAAGGGTTAGTCTTCCAAAGATTTACTGCTACTAGTTTATCTTCTCTACTTAATAAATATTAACAAAAAAAACCCCATGATTATCATTCTCTCACATACATAACATATACCTTGAAGAGACTACTGAATTATTTCTTAAAAAAAGGGATCCTGAAGTAGCTTTTTCCATCTTTGGAGGGGTCAGAGCTGGGGCAAGTGAGAGGGAATGGATGTATTAAGTAAACTTCTTGCATTACTTGCACTAATAAATAGCATGGATTTCTGCTTAATGACGAGAACCTAAACAACCAGAGGCTAATAACTAAGTAAGACCTCTGTATGCAAAATGCATTCTATGTGGTACAGTGAACAAAATGTTACGTGCTTCAGAAATGTGTTTTGACTTAGAAATGGGGCATGGTAAATAGGTTAACCAGTTTAGTGAAAAAATGCAAAAGCTGTGATTTTCTTTTTCCTGAGAGTGTCTGTAGATTCCATGCCTGAAAAGATGCTACACATGAGTTGAATTCACAGCATTGTGATAGTTTCTTTTAAGTCAGGTGTTTTGCTGAAGTAGAGAAAGAAAGGTTGTTAATACTCAAACTCAGAAAAGACTATAATTTTATAATTTCAATATGTTGGTTGAATCATTACTGATTTAGAATTCTAATGCTTTCTTCTTGTACAGAGGCTCAACCTTACTGTTAAAGATATGAGCAAAAATTCCATTTCAGAAGAGAATAAAAATAGCTGTTCCTCATAGGAAACATGTTATCAAAATTTCCTTACACTGGTATAAATACAAACAGTCCTACTGAAAATAATAGCTGTTCTAGATTTAAACCAATGAAATGATGCTCAGACTCTGGACCAGTACCCACATTATTTTATTTACATAAGTTCATGCATGAATTTTGATAACAAAAGGCTTGAAACGGGAAAGAGGGCATCTGAAACATATTAAGGAATGTATATACACTGCATAATGAGAGCAGAGGTAGCACAAAACGTGAACTGCTGTTAAAATTATCTTTCATCTTCCATTGTCTGCTTTTCTTAATGGAAACATTGGATGGTAGTGGTAGTTCAAGGAAAGGTACAATAAATATTTTGCTACATAAATAAATTCAGGATTCTTTTTGCTTCTTTTTGGAAAGAGCATAAAATGTAAGTGCCTGTTGCAATGTAGCAATTTGCTTTTAGACAGTGAGCACAGACACACAGAGAAATAGCACACAGTCATTTTCAAACAGGTATTCTGCCAGAGACTGGCAATTTTCAACTCATTACATCTTACAGAACTATTGCATCTATGTGCATATAAAAATTTCAGCAGGATTAATAACTTATAAATATATTAATCACTATGTGCACACCTTGAAAGAACATGAGATTAGAGTAATGAAATCGAGGTCCTGCATCAAGGAAGTCATTAAGTGTGTTTTATCTCACTTAAGTCCAAACCTAAAATTAAGCTTGTATTTGTGTGTTTGTCAAGGTAAAGCTTAAATTAATATGACAAGTCCTCTTAGAGAGAGCAGAAGTGTGTTTGACTTCCACATACCAAAAAGAGAAGCTATTAGAGTCAAAGCACAAAGCTAGGAAAGAGAGAAAAGCAAAACTGGATCACTGAAAAGAGAAACCTGTCAGGTGAAATAAGGTAGAGAGAAAGTGGTATGGATTATGGAAAAAAAAAAACAACTGTCCTCAGAGAGACAGGGTACAGCAGTCCATAGGGAAGAATATTAGAAAGAGTTTAGAGATCATGGATTTTACTCTAAATTGAGCTTTGGAAAGCAGAAAAATGTGGCTGGTGTGCTGACATCCTGATTATTTTCCTCCAGACCATCCTTAAATATTCAGCCTCAGTAGTGCTCATTTTTCTTTTTCCCATTTTTTCCTATGCCAACCTTCCTCTCATTCTCTATGTGTCCTGCCCTTTCTATGTTTATTCCTTGAATTGTTTATATAATATTTTCAGCTGTTTTTTACCAATGAATGCTTTCTGGACTGCTGAACATCTATGAGGTTTTTAAATGAGACAAGGTTTCCTGCCCATGTTAGGAGGTTTGGAACCAGATGATCTTTAAGGTCCCTTCCAACCATAACCAGTCTGAGATTCTATGATTGTTTAAGGTTGTATGCAAAGGTTATGCAAGATATTGTGACAAGTCATTGGTATTGATTAGGAAAAATCTGAGGAAAGAAGGGAAGCTGTATTATTCCGAAATGCAACCACTGTTTTCTTAGCCAAAATTGCTGAAGCGGTTTTGGAAAGCTGAAGGGCAACACATAACTTCCCAGAACAACAAAAAAAACTCATTTAAACCCCGAAACACACAAACAAAACATTAGCCATATGTAAACAAAAATGTACAGTCTAACTACAAAGAAAATTATTAGGAGGGAAAAAGGATCAGTTAGAGCATGAGAAGTTCTTACTTTGGGTATGGTATAGTATTCCCTCACCAGAAATTTCAAACCATTATTAAAACATTTGTATTTCATTTTCTTCCACTTCTAATTGCAGCCAACACAATTGCTTACCCCAGCATTTATGTCACAGCACCAGAAAAGCCAGATGTTGGTGATGTGTATTTTCTTGCTAGGTTATATTTACTTAGAATAATGTCTAATTTAAGAGGCCTACGGTGAACTATGATAACAGATGTACTTCCTTTTATATCTGGGAATTCATTTTAAATCTTCCTGTCAAAGTGTTCTGGCCTCATTAGAGGATGTTCAAATATATCTGGCCTGCTAGTACCTGCCAAAATTTGTGGTTGCATTAAATAAATCTATTTCTACTAGGAACTGATTGAGTGCTCCCGTTGTCCTCCAAATTTGCCCCTTCTTCTCTTCCCTCCTACTGCATCTATTTCATCAATGAAGAGAAAGCACAAGGCATTTTTCCAAGCAAGAGGAAATAAATCTCTAACTTGAGCTGGACCCACATCAAAAAATATCCCTAAGAACGCTGAACCATTGATTGTGATAAAATGGTACATTAGCTTCTCCAGCTGTAGCTTTATCTGGAAGTGTTTCCCCAGTACCTTGAGAACCTGTCAAAATTGCTTCCTTTGGAATTTTTGCTCCCAAATTCTCATATTGTTTGGGATTTTTCAGAAAGTTAACAAACTCCATAATCTTAAATTTTTCCTCCTCACATCCAGCTACATCTTTGAATTTAACATCTATTTCACTGTTAAGGACTTTGGCCGTGGTTTCACCCACACTGAAATGTGGGCCCATTCCCTGTTTGAGCCTGAAGCACCAAGGTTGCGTCTTCAATCCCTCTGCGGGTCATTCACTTAGGAGTTGGACTTGATGATCCTTCTGGGTCCTTTCCAACTCAGAATATTCTGTGACTCTGTGTCTTAAGCCTGCAGGACCTTGATGTGTACAGTTAGGAACTACTGATCAGAACTGTGGGCATCAGACTCTGGAGAAATCAGTCATCCCTCTCTGATGAGTAGACTACAGGCAATGTGTTCTCCAGTTCTGTTCACAGATCTTGCTGCTTCTTTCGTTTCTCCAGCTGCACTTTTGGTTCCATTAGCTTTCTTCCCATTGGGAAATTAATTTTTCAAATTCTTATGAGGAATGGATGGGGGAGCTAGGGTTATTTAGCCTGCAGAAACGAAGGCTTAGGGGAGACCTTATAACTCTCTGCAACTACCTGAAAGGAGATTGTAGCCAGGTGGGGGACAACCTGTTCTCCCAGCTAACAAGGAACAGGGCAAGAGGAAATGGCCTCAAGTTGTGCAAGGGGATGTTTAGATAAGATATTTAGTAAAATTTCTTCATGGGGAGGGTTGTAAAGCATTGGAATAGGCTGCCCAGGGAAAAGGTGGAGTCACCATTCCTGGAAGCTTTAAAAAAAACTTGTGGATATGGCACTGGAGGACACGGTTTAATGGTCAGTGTGGTGGTGGTGGTTGATTGATGGCTGGACTTGATGATCTTAAAGGTCTTCTGCAACCTTAAAAATTCTCTGATTCTATTGCAGTGTAGCCAAAACATGAGTAGTGTGTCCAAGCAGGATGCACACTGTGCTTGTCCAGTTGCCCTTAGCAGGAGTTGCTGCAGCCCCGCCCAAGATCACACGAACTGGCACACAGCAGCTGTGGCAGAGTGCACAACTGTCAGCTGCAAAAGATGAGAAGGTCCCAACATCCTGCCTGTACTGGCTTTTCTTCAAAGAATGATGAGAATTTATCCAACAGCTTCATGCTTTAAACTTCTTTTTTGAACAAGCGTGAGCAAAATATTGGTGTTTAGGGTTTTTTTTTTTTTAATTGAACAACAAGTTCAGTAAATGCATTAAAGAGTTTTCAGTGCACACATGTACCTGCACAGTAGTCCTCAGTGGGGATTTTGCTGGTCACTCCCAAGCTCAGAGAGCTGAATGTGAATGAAGACATGAGAAAGAAATTTAGAAGGCCTTTTACAAAGTAATGACTATCACTTCTGATTTCCAACATGTAGAAGCTAAATATTCTTATCTTGCTAGAACCATCATGATAATGAACAACCTAGGCAGATTGTGTTTTACGTGATAAGTTTGTCTTAAACCTCTTGTATCATATGCACGTGTGTTTTTTAACATGTACACCCATTCACATATCTGGTACTTTTCCTTTTGTTGTTGAAATCCCGCCAGTTTAAAGGGTAAAGTTAAGGCACTGAATTGGAGGCACAGTCTCTCAGTACAGCTGATGAAACAGCAGCTCCTTGTGGTAAAACAAAGGAGAAAAAGTGAGCAGGTAAATCCTCATAAGGTGTGGCAATTCTTGCTCGCAGAAACACCAAACTTTCTGAACCTCTTGTAGTGCAGGCGCAATGATCATCAAAAAAAGGCATACACAGGTTGTCTAATACTTTCCAAAGGCAAAAAGATTCATTTGCTCATAGAATGGGATGCCCTTTTAATTCCCAAGTGTGAATGTTAATAGGCTTCCTTATTAAAGAACCTCATTAAATTTAAAATCCCACTGAAAATTAACTGTGCTATGATAATGCTGAGAAGAGAAGCTCATACAAAACCAGCAAATATATTTTGAATAGCCTGTTAATCCAGTGAGATTAGCTGTTGAGCATATTGTCTCGGACCACCAATGACCATAATAATAGGTTCATTTTAATTCTATTTTCATCATTCTACTAATGCGGTAACACAAAAAAAGCATCCTGATATGCCTGCCTTTTGCAGTACTGTTTTTTGAAGACTCACTCCTGATTAACAGGACTGTTTTGCTACAGATTTTTCATGTCTACTCTGTTTCAGTGCACATCATCTTTTCTGGTAATTTCATTTATTAGAGGATCGATGACATAGCAGAATATTTCATGATTATGGAGGTTGGTGAAAACAAGGCTGAGATACAGAATGAGTACAATATGATAAAGCAAAAAAAAAACAATCCAACAATATTTGACTCCATTAGAGGCTGAACACTGAACCAGCAATTAAATCATAGATACATCTTTATTGCTCTTTATTTTTTCCTTTGAAATTGTTTCTTATTGTTCCCTTTCCCCAACTACTTGACATCCTCAAAGAAAGGTGTTGAGTTCCAGCAAGGCGTATGACTTCTCTCTGTGGTCCAGATTGAGACAGATTGTTCATGATACTCAATTCTGTAGGATATGACAACTCCTTTGCATCATGGAAATTTCTTTCCTACAGAAAATTGTGGAATTTGAAAATACTAATAGTTGCCTCACACTTATGTGTTTCCACAGAGAAGTTGTGTCTGGTTGTGAAACAGAGAGTAGTATAGTGCTGCAAACCTATCAGGAGTATAGGTTTGCATAAAAGGTTCATGTTTAGCATTTTTCTCTCCACACACTTGCAAATCCAGTCATACTGTGGCCTGTTCTGCACATTACAAAATCAATCTTAATATGCTTATGTTGCAGCTAATGTTAACTGCATACCCAGTGCACAGTGTTGTGATAGGAGGTGAATTATGGCTGGAAGAGGCACAGCGGTTGCAGTTGTGGACGTGGAAGACCACTTGTTAGACAGGACAGTGTCCCACTTACCTGTAGCTGCAGACTTACTGCCAAGCAGAGCAAAAAAGGAATCAGCTTTACAGTGGAAGTTACAGTACTTTTAAATAAACATGGCATATTTTTTGCCCTAGTGGGAAGCCATATGTTTAAGGGCTTAGGCAAAAACATATGTTAATCTGTTCCTCTAGGATCCGGCTTTGTATCAGCACCTGCTGACAGACAAATTCCTAGTGCCTGAATGAAAGAAGGGAAGGAATACCATGTGCCTTTGACTGTTAAAGAAGAGAGCATGATTTGGTGCCAGGATCTTATCATACCATTTTATACATTGTCAGTTATTCTTTACACTGGTCAAGATAAAGATGGTGTGGTTTGGGTTGATTTGTGGGTACACATGATTAGCCAGAGCCTTGCTAATTTTATAAAATTTTCTACAGACTTATTATTTAGTACAATGAGGTCACTTATGTATTTATGATTAAATATTTGTCTAAGAATCATGCTGGATTCAGATGTGGACCTCTCTTGAGGGCAAGCAATGGTTTGTGCTCACCACAAAAAGAACTCTATTTCCCTACCACTAAAATAATTATCAAAGAAGTCTAACTGTGACTGCTATTTTGTATTCTAATCATTGTGAATGCATTAGAAATTGACAACAGTAAGTCCTGCACTAGAAATGGTCCCCATACTGAGTAAGCATGCTGCTAGCTAAGATGGTTTAATCTTGTGCCAAAGAGAACTTTTTGTCTAACATTCTTATTGTTGCTTAGTTCATAAGTGGGAGGCAGAGGTCACTTACACTTTTATGGTTGATAATATGCCCCTCTCTGGGACATAATTGACATCACTGCAGTTGCAAGCCAAGGAATAAAAGGCTTTTATCTGTTCCAAGTGATTATTTCATGAGCTTTTTTCAATCAAATCTTTAAAAAATATACAAATAATAAAGGAAACCAGGAGGCTTGTAGCAATAATTTTAAATTCCAGTCAAAAGAAACATTCTGTATAGATAAATAAAGGATAATAGGGCTTATTTTTTAGTCTACTCAGAGAATCAAAGGCTCATTTATTTAGAAAAGAGTATTTTTCTAAACTCATTTGAACTTGTCAGAAGACTCACAAAACTATTATTGCTGTGCATGTAGTCCATGCACATTTAGCCTGTTAACACAGATGGGAGAATGGTTATAAATGAGAGCGATTCGCGGTTCCTCAGCACAAGTGAGACATGGACATAGTGGACAGAATCCAGCAAAGGGCTGATGATTATGGGGTCTGGAGCATCTCTCCTGTGGGCAAAGACTGAGGGAGCTGGTACTGTTCAGCCTGGAAAAGAGAAGGCTCAGGGTAGCATCTCGTCAGTGTTATATAAACATGTGAATGGAAGATGCAAAGAGGATGGAGCAAGGATCTTCTGTTATGCTCACTTTCAGGATACAAGGAAAAATGGGCGCAACGAGGAAACACAGGAGGCTCCATCGGAACTTCAGGAAACGCTTGTTTTTAAATTGTGAGCACTGGCACCAGTTGCCCAGGGAGGTTGTGGAGTCTTCCTCCTTGGGGATGTATCAAAATTGGTTTTGGTCAATTGGCTTTAAGTGGCCCTGCTTGGGAAGGGCAATTGGACCAGCTTATCTCCAAAGGTCCTTTCCAACCTTATTTATTCTGTGATAGGGACACACATTAAATGAAACTCAGGAGTGAGATCAGCTGACAGAGCCATTTAAGAAACCAGCCATTGCTCTAATAGCATTCTTAGGGATTAGAGAGACATCACAGAGATAATTATGTCTGGTTTTTTTTGGGGGGACTCTGGTCACTCTTGCCTTTCATGGCTTTTGCCATTAAATGACAGCTCAAAGTAAATTCTGTTGTCATTTTATGCCACTGGATTTGAAAGCAGTATTGGGCCCACGCAGATTTTAAATCAATTTTAAGCAGCATTATTTTATGTTACTAGGCACCCAAATACGAAATAATCAACAGTAAGCCCTCAGATGTTTTTGGAGTTTAAAACACTTAGGACAGTTACCTACCAAGCAAGGTATATCTCTTGAATGGGAATAAACAGTTACTCAGATTTCTCATACTGATTTCAACAGCACTACACAAATACAAGCGAAGGAAGAATTTGGCCCACGGAGAGAGCTGTAACACAGATGAATGAATTTAATAGATTTTCCAAAGGCTTATACTGGTGTGACAGCTTGTCTTTATTTAATTTTAACTCTCTAAATTTAAAGAGCAATTTAAACCAGAATGATAGAAGCTAGAGGGGAAAGACACCTATTATATCATTGAGCTAATCTCCTGCCACTGCACAAATGTTCTTTATAGTGCATTTTCAAGTATTTTGTCCAGAAATGTTCTTAAAGTCAAAAGCAACTGGGCTTCCATTCCTTGGAGAGTATTAGGATTTTCTGGCCCTCAGGACATTTCTCAAAGTCTTTCTTTTACTTTTCATACTTTAATTGATGAAGGTCTGATGTTTTGTGAAAACAGTAGGAAGTTTAATACAGAACCTTTATTGCCTGCTTTTCGCTGACAGCCTACAAGGAAATGGGAACTGCAGCTTTAGGAGCAATGCAGCTTTTTCCGATCCAGCAGAGCTGCAGTGAAAGCTCAGCCCCACCCTCCCAGACACCCAGCATAACCTGCTCTTTCTTGTGCCCAATAGGAAGTCTTACCTTCTGGGGTATTTTGGCTCTGCTGCTACCTCCAAAAGCTCTTTTAGCTTATCTCTTTCTTTCACAGACACAAATGTTCATTTTCTTTCTTGCCGTTTAGTAAGAATGTCAAACCTAATAGTGAAGATGTCTCTCCTATCTATTCCATAGACATCTCTGAGCTTTTTATTTCCTTGCTCCTTCTCACACAAATAATTTTGTTCATGTACTGTCAGTTTTCTTTCCCCAAAGTCTTAGATATTTTCTGACTGATAGTTGTTTCATTTTTTCTTTTTTTCTGCTATTTCTCTGAGGTGACCTGTTCATTATCTGGCCATTACTTTTCAGGATTTTCTTTTTCTCTCTGTTATTCCCCTAGCCCCTTAATTCCCTTTATTTCCCCCTTCAAGCTACTCACCTACATCTCCTCCTGCAGCTTGCCAAATTAGTTCCTTTCTTCTAGATTTTGTTCCTGCATAATGACTGTTGCAGATGCTGAAGAACTAGGATATTTTGTGGTGGAGATACTGATACTAAGCCTGTTAAGCTTTTTATTTCATAGGATATATGAGCTGATAATGGGTTAAATCATCTGGCAAACAGGGGAGAATTGGTTCTAGACCCAACACAAAAGATTATGAAATATAACAATATTCATGGCAATAATTGAACTTTATGCATATTTACTAGAAAAGCAGTGCCCTACTGCTAAATTAGGACTCATGTTGATACTGAAGATTGCTAGGCTGGCCATTGACATTGGAACAGCTTGAAGAGGAGGACCTTCACTGCCATAGAAACTGAAGAGCTCACACGGTATTTGGGCAGAGTAATGAATGCTATCTGGATCTTAAATGTTTAAGATTATAACTGTTAGACCACTGTACTAGAAGGCATCCCTTTTAATGGGTGGCCTTTTCTGTAAGTGCCTGGTGTTCTGCATTGGCTACCTTTGGTGGCTGGCTGCTAATTCCATCTCTTTTTTTAAATTGCTTATAAACAGAGTCTAGAAAGCTGGCATTGGGTTTGGGCTACTGTGTTATGTATGGGAGAGCAAGTCATCTAAAAATTAATGCTGCTGTGCCACATTTCTTACTGTGATGTACAAATTGTTTCTGGATCTATACTTAGTAACTACTAAGACCTCAAAGATGCAAAAAAAAATCTGAGCAGAGCTGGTGGGGAAAAGTACTCTAATGAAGAGGGAAAAGGGATTAAGAAAGTTGGTGGGTGAAATAAGATCCCAAGAATTATGGTACACAAAATGTAGAACATATTGATGGATGGATATGACCAAAACTTGATTGACTGTTTCAAAGAAGGCCTTTGTTGGTGAATCTGAGAAAGTGTCTTTATTCTGAGAAGTTAAAAATGCGTTGTGTATTTTGTTCAGATGGAGTATTGATCCCTGGTGTTGATGCACAGTGATTTGTTCCAATTTGTCCTAAATTACTTTGTTTCATGTTTACCCCTCACTCAAGTGCGTGTATAAAAAACCGTAATTTTTGTGACATTAATTCCTTTTTTCTGTTGTTTCCAAATCTGTAACAGGTTGGTTATTATTTTAAAGAAAAGGACTATAAAGCTGAGAAGCAATAATTAATTAATGTTTGACACATCAAGAAAAGCACCCTTTCTTTTCTGAAATTGAATAGCAGAATGCTCCATTTTCTGTCATGAGTCAAAACTACTACACTTCTTTGCCTTTAGTATGCTGCAGATTATGGTGCAGCTTTCTGAGTAAGGCATTGACTTCGTTACTGACATACTACAAGCTAACTTAGATAAAATAAAAATAGATAATTATGCTTTATAAATGAACACTTAAGTATTTTTAAATGAACTTAAATCAGCTATTGCAAGAATAAATAAAGGCATAAAAGTTTTACCACAGCAGCCTATAATTGAAAAGTCCAATAAAATTAATTACTTTACATGACATAAAAAGTGTTCTAATCTGATCTGAGAATATGAATAGACAGACTGATAGAGACATGACTAGAAATGCATTAGGAAAGAACTGATTAAATCTGGAAAGATGCAGTTACTACTGCAGAACTCAGCTCTTGGGGTGTCAAGGCCCTGAGTGTACCCACAAGCTCTAATTGTCCTGACCAGCCATAGTGCACCAATTTATCCTCTGCCTTTTGGTCCAGAAGCTTTGTTTAAGCTCAGGTTGTGTCCGTACATCTTGCCTGACCTATGAAACATGTATCCCTGGGCCCAAACTGATTTCCTGCTGGTGCTGATGTTTTTGTTGGACATACAGCTTAACCTCAGCTCTGACTGTCACATCACATTTGCCTGATGATAATTGGGCTGAGCTTGTTACTGCCACCAATCCTGCTTGGTCCTGTGGAAGTGCACCCATGTTGAAGTCCCTACCCTAGTCTGGGCCAAGGTCACCTTTAGCTAATCCTCCAGTGTGTAGGAGTCTTGGTCTTGATGCTCCACGACAGTCAGTTCCAGTGGTCACTTCCCTGCAGTTGACAGCAGTGCAATCCAGGATGCGATTAGTCTTCATTGTTAAAGGAGTGTGTTGATGGATTGAGCTCAGCTTGTTGCCTACCGTAAACTTTCACATTATTCTGTACAAAGCCACTTTTTTAACCATGTGGTTCTCAGCCCGTACACTTGTAAGGGTTTAAATCATCACAGTTGCAAGGCTTTTCATTTGCCTTTGTTGAACTTCATAAAGGTCCTTTTTGGATTCAGTCCACTTTTTTTGTCCATTCCGCACCTCTCCAGTGTAAACCTGTCCATCCAGCCTGATGTCATCCGCAAACATGATTTTGTTCTGCTATCCAGGCCATTAATGAAGATTTTAAGCCCTATCAGCTCTGATATCAAAACCTGAAGAACATTACTTGTTACTTGCTATCAGAATTTTTTGCAACTGCAGTTTTAAAAACCAAGAGTCCAACCTAATGCAAAAAACAAGTGTGAAGTATTTCTAAGTATGAATCTAATTTCTCATTTGGGATTTTAGGAATTATTACAAAGCCAAAACCCGTGGGGTAAATAGCCCTGCAAATGGACAAAGGCAATGAATTCATAAGCTATAGCTACATGGTTGGAAATCAGGCAGCTCTGAATATTCCTCTGCCAAACTGAGACAATGCACATCTCTATTTTTGCCTTGTTTCTCATTTAATATATCAGAAAGGCAGTGAACTTGGGAAGTAGACAGACTTCCCAAGTCTGTCCAAGACAGCAATTTTTCTCACATTGATAGGTTTGAAATGTCTTAGTCATACTCATATAAGGAGATATTTCAGCATTTCAAGAATAGTAGTCACTTTCAAAAGTAGCTCTTTAAACTGAAAAGGACAAATATTTTTTACCCAGAAGAACAGAGAAACACATTCTTTTGCCAAGGTATTTAATACAATTGCTTCAAATATTTATTATTCTAAATGGCATTCTTCTCCAGCATGCCCAGGATTTCCAGAAGGTGTTGAATGGATGCTTCAGTAAGAGGCGCTCAGGTGCTGTGAACTGCTACTCAACTGAAAGGGAATATACTCTTGCCTCTTTGACAATCATTTCCTTTAAAAGCCTGTCATACACTTCAAAGAAGCCCAGGAAATATTACTGCCCACTTGTGAGTTGTTGCATCTGTCATTTATCTGTTATTTCTTACAACTAGCTCAGTAGAGATGGTGTTTGAGAGTAGATATAAGAAAATTCTTTGTCTTTGCTTGCTTCATTTGATAGCACAACCAGATCCCTACTCAGGTAGCCCAGAGAAGTCAAGCAGGTTCCAACAACTAGTTCCTTGAGGACCATGAATGAAATGTAAACCTGAATTTCTGAAGATAGACAGACAGATAGACTCCCGGCAAAAGTAGTGTTCAAAATAATGTTAAGTAACAGTACGTATTATTTATAGATGAGAATAGTTTGGGCAGGCTCTGCCCAAACTCATCCAAAGGGTACATTTGATGATACTTTGGACCACTGAATCAGGATAGCAGTTCTGTTATCTTCTGGATCCTTGCAGTTTTGGTTCATCACCCATTACGGGTTTGAATTCTGCTTGAAGCTCAGGTAGGCTCAAGCCAAAACCTTTGTTGCCAGACATCTGATTTTTGTGGCTTGGATCAGTTTCCACTTGCTGAATAGACTTTATGTGATTGGCAGTCTAGCAAGTACTTTATTTTATGAAACACATGGAATAACAAAAGTAGTATGAACTTTATGTTCCGTAATAGACTCATTGACATGTTAAAGAAGTTGTTTGAAAGATTAAGGAGAAAGGAAATTCTTCAAGTAATGAAAAAAAAATTAGAGAAAATGTGCATTTGAATAACATCCAAATTACTATTTGCGTCCTGTCAGTTTGATTTTTTTGCTGATTTTCCTCTGAAGTGCTATGTATTCAGTATAAACAAATGCAGAGGGGAAACAGAATGCTACTATTTTTGTTGTGGTTGTCTGTTCTTGTATTTGTGCAGACTCAAGATGTGAAAAACTGTTGGTCTGCTACCTTTCAGAATTTTCTGCAGTTATTAAAAATACCCTATGTAATTTCAACAGAAGCATGTAACATTTATCTTTGTAGCCATCATTTCTACGAATGATTGGTGCATGAAGTGACTTAGAGCATGAGTACACAACTAAGTGGTTATAAATCAAATGCAACTAAAATTTAACAGTCATGTAAACAATGAATTTGACTAACCAGGGAATATATTGAAGTCACTGTTGAGGGAACTGTCCTTCAAGGAACAGAAGTGTAGATGTATATAAAGCAAATGGCATTTAAAATTGGAATCAATTTTATTAATTTATCCTTTTCATTTTAAAACTTGTGAACCCACATGATTTTTCCTTTGTGCATGTATCCACATTTACTGTGTAATTCGCTGGTTTCCTTATCAGGTCACAGACAATTTTTTAGTTTTTGTTTAGTGGTGTTGGGTTTATTCAGAGTTTAAACAGACAATAAAGACTAGTTAAAATTAAAGCCTTCACAGTGTTACAAACCTGCAGAAAGTCATAGAAAACTGACAAAACAAAAAAAAATTAAGGTCTTAGTTGAGATTATTCAGGAGTTTTGATTTAAGCATTTATGTAAGTGCTTTTTTGGACATGTGCCAGGGCACTGGGCTGTTCTTTCACTCATAACTCTCCAGGGAAGCAGATCACTCAAACGACTGTTGACACAAGTCCTTGCTTGAGTTTATTGTGGTAACTTGAGCTGATACAAAACCGAAGTTTGCATTTTAATTATCAGGGAGAATGGGGAGAATTCAAGACAGAAATAGGATTTGAACCTTGCTGTTTAGCTCACCTCACATCCTGAGAATTCCAGAGAACCCTTGATGGACTGGCTCCCCTTCCTGCCTGCTGACACAATCCAAATGAGCTGCAGAACAGCTCAATGTCTCCTCATCTGAGAAGAAACGTAGCTTTTAGTTACATTTCAGTGATTTTTATTTTGTTCACTTATGATACAATTTTTTATGGCTGTATGGCCTACCATAGTCTGAGTATGAGCCATATTTCATTTAAGCGGTTAAGAGACATGTAGAAGTCTGTCTGCTTCACTAAAATTAAACATGAAAACAGGGTAAATTAGTGTTACTTAAAGAAAATTATTCTAAGAAGAAAGTAGCATTTAAAAATATTTGAGATGCAACTGCAGTTTTCTTGTTAAAAAAAAGGAATTTGAACCAAAACAAAGGAGTTTGAATAGAAGATTTAAAAATTGAATCTTTGACATCTTGGAAAGCTGCAGAGGAAACTCTGGAACACCTGTCAAAAAACAGAGTTGCATTCCACTCCAAGTATGATTGAAAGGCTTTAGAGAGATGAGAGCTGAGATTGTGTGCATGTGTCTTTTATACATAGAAGATTTTTCTTCCTTTAAAGCTTCTTTACCAACTTCTTTACCACTTCCTTTTAATTAGTAAGCAGTAAGATATTTTCCATTGCTCTGCAAGGGCTGACAGATTCTTTTCTACAAATCTACAAATATCTGCTTCCATCTGATTTCCCTTCATCTTAGCTGTGCTACTTTTCCTGCAGTATTCTTAATTCTGATTTATAAAAAATTAAAGTCTACTGGAATTTTAATAATACCTGATAGAAATTCTCCATAACATAGAAAAAATTATTTAGTCAAAAATCCTACTTTAAGAAGCAGAATAATTTTCAATAATAGGCACTAAAATTGTACAAAATACTCATAAAGTAAAATGCATGGAAATGCAAATCACAATAATGCATTTTCTCTTCTAAGAAGCGCATTTGTGTATGTTTACTTTAAATGCCCTTATAAATCTCTTTCTATTCTAGCAACACTTTCTGCATGTCCAGGGAAAGTGAAAAACACTTTTTTCATTTAAAAATATGCTGTTATCATTTCCATAATCTGCAGCATTTTACTGCACAATTACTTGTTTCATGGTAGTGTTTTGTTTTAGCAAAGTCAGATATTAGATCTCTGGCTCCTCAATGCTGCAAAAGCTTTTTTAATGTATTTCAGATATGACATTTCCAAAAGAGCCTTTCAGCTCTGTCATTTCCACAGTAGTCATTAAACTAATCTATAAAGCTCATAGGTGAGATCACTGTGCCAGTACATTTAAGACAGCAGAAGTGACGAATTGTTCATTCATTATTAAATGATTTGCAGGATAGTATCAGATAAATGTAAATCCTTAACAAGAATTTTTCATGTTTAAAACTTTCTTCTTTTCCTATTGTGAAAAATATGATTTTTTCCTGATGATATGTAGCATAATTATTGTTGGAATTAATATAATTTTAACAGGACAAAATATTCCTAGACCATCTTGCAATAAGTATGGATATGGTGGTCTGGATGTTATGAAATATTCAGCATGTGACAAGAAATATTTCAAAAGGTAGATATTTTCTGGCACTCCAGTTATTGGGTTCATGAATTGCTTTCAGTAGGAATATGAAAGTTGCTTTTCCTCTTTCCAACTTATTTCACTAGTTGTCACGAGAAAAAAAATAAGTAGTTTTTAAAGATAGTTTAAGAAAATGAATCTGCTCACACAGTTGGAATACTGAATACTGACCATTCTTTCCCCAGTGATCCAAGTATTTAGTGACACACGTAATTTTTGCAGTTAATCTAAAAATACATGCAGTTCTTGGAGGTATACTACCAATATTTTCCAAGAGAAATCCCACAACTATGTTTGTCTTCATTTCTGTTAAACCCTTGTAAGATGAAATTGAGGACCTACTGTCAGGTAATTGGGAAAGATTAAAAGGAAATGCTGTCACTTTGTTTTTTCTCCAGCAAATTGCAACGTCTTTATGTAATCAGAGGGAATAGCACCACTTGGTAATGAATGTCTATTAAATGCATCCTCTCTAAGTATTCTTGTTTGGTTTTGAGAAAATTATACCAGTTTCTCATTTGTTAAAGATGAGACACTACTACAGATTAAAGTATCAAAAACAGAGTTTTTAAATTTCAAGTTTAAAAACTGTTAACAAACAGTTAAACATCAGAGGTTCCCAGTACACACCAAAAAGTTCAGAAAGAACATAGTGAAGAAGGTTGAAACCCTATAAAACAAACTCACAATCAAACAACCAAAAACACCCAAACTCAGCTATTCATTACAATGAGCTTCTATAGCAGAAAATATTTTACCTACCTTTATGAGAGGAGCAAATGAGATCACAGAATTCAATGATCTTCAGTAAATAATTTAGTTGAAGTATCAATTAAAAATAAAATAATTAAATATTTAATGGATCCTAATTTTACAAGGAGATTGGCCTCCATAAGGGGAAAAAACATGGGCCTCTAGTTTAATATAGTATAATTCCTTAAGGATGTCAGTGAAATGGTGAGTGAAAGAGTTATGTAGACGAGTTTGTCCAAATTTTTAAAAAAACTTTTTGTAGTCTTTCATAAGAAGCCATAAAAAATGGTCAGTCTTAAGGGGAGAGCTAATGTTCTCTCACAGGTCAAAAGCTGGATGAGACCTAGAAAACAAAGATCCTGAATAATTCTTCAATTTTGGAAAGTGCAAAATGTAGTGAGATATTTGTGTAGGGAAGGAGAACTACCCTGCTTTAAAGCACTGTTTGCAATAATGACCTAGAAAAGGCATTAAATGAGCTAATCTTTGATTATTTATATTAGGACTAAAAAAAATAATTTAAGAAGTACCAGCAGGATTTAGCAGAATGAAGTCACCAGTGTGATCACGGGTATAATGTAAAGCTGGTCATGGTAGAAAAATGCTCAGTGCTGGCAATTTTCTAAATGTTCTTGAGTATCATTGGATCTACAATTAAGATTGCTCATTCAAGAAAAAAATACCCTGATAGGTATTTCTCAGCAATAGCTCAGCTCCCTGCCATCTCCCCAAAGAACAAGAGGAAGTAGAAGTAGAAGAAGAGGAAGAAGGGGAAGAGGAAGAAGAATAGGGGGTGGTAGAAGAAGAAAGAGAAGATAAGAAGAAGAAATTAGAGATCACTGTGACAGGAGCACTTGGAAAATGGACCTAAATTAGTATGTGATACCACAGAACTGATATTTGATTCGCTCTGACGGCAATGGTCCTTGCTGATTGTAATCATCAGGGCAGTCAGGTTTCAGAGCTTCTGCTCAGATAATCAGAAGCCAAATCAGGTATCTGCTTTTTCTCCCCCAACATCTAAGATGTGGCCATTTGAAAGATAGCTGAGTTTCACTGCAGATTGCAGCTCTTGGTCTGTGTCCCCGGGCTAGGTGTTTTCAGGGATGTTACTTTGTCAGGGATGTTACTTTTAATGCTTTTTCTTGACTGTTATTTCCCTTGCTGAGCTGCTGCTTCTTTAACCAACCCCAGTCCTGCCCCAGCTCTCAAGGGTGGCCTTCTTCAATGATCCATAACTGACCACTAGTGCTGGGGCCTCCACTTCCAAGCTATGCCAACGCTGTCAAAGGCTTTGCTGTTGTTCTGCAGTTAAAGCGCGCATCACAACAAGACATACCCAGTATCAGGTTTGGGCTCACACAGCCGGGTCTCATAACAAGCCAATGAGAAACCCGTATGTCAGCACTGGCACCACGCAGTGTGAGCTGCAAACGTGCCGTGTAGAGCTTCTGACCTCTTAGTGACTGTTTCTGTAATATTTTCAAAGGACACCTGTACACAGACACGCACACACCAAAAAAAAAGTATAAAAAAGTTTTGCTATGACTGTGTGCTTATGTTTGGGTTCAGAAAAAAATATTATTAAAATCTGCACAGTGTGCTGCTACTTCTATGGGAAAATTACGTTTCTGTGTTAGCTACACGGGATTCAGATTTCCTTAAAAATGTGTTACTTTAATGGTGAATATGCACCCTGGGAGGATAATAAGTCTGGATTTGAGACCCTGTTCTAAGAAGCAATTATGTTTTTTTCATGACAAGGCCATTACGTCAAACATAAGGACTATTTTGATGTTACCAACTGATTAAAATAAGGAAGGAAGACTTACTTTGATATGTACAGTGATTTTGGGTACAAAGTGACACGGACTAAAATTACTGTGAGAAATGGAGCTTTCAGAAAATTATTTAACTTTCCTCCAAATTGCTGCCTATTTTCAGTGTAATATGTTGAACTGCACTGATGACTTCTTTGAAGTGATGTATCCAGTTTTTTCCTAGAGTGGTCTGTCTCACAGGAGTGATTAGCAACAACATTTTCTACAGCACTCTTAACAACTTTCCCTTTTTAATGCTGAGATATCCATTTATTACCTAAACCAATTCGGGTAACATTTATTAGGGTGTAAGTATCTGTTGAATAATAAAACTATATTCATAAGTAGTAATTCTGTCAAAAAAATAAGAAAGATATTATAACTCAATTTTTCTAAAAATCTGAAGTATCTGCTGTCACAAACATGTAAGTATCCGTGCTGCAAGCAGTGGACGTTTGGTGAATTGTAGGTTAGCTGAATGCTAGTCTTTCCCTGTAGAATTTTAAGGCAAATAGTTTTCCCTGGCAGGACAAATAGAAAAATCCGTAAAACTGGTAGGAGAGCAATGCGTGGAAAAACCTTTCAGTTCATGTGATTTTTGTACAGTGCCACAGCAACTATCTCAAGCAGAACATCCATAGGAAAAAAAAAAGTTTTGAAAAATCACTGGAGCTCCTTTTAAGCTTGTAAAAGTAATTTTCAGTGCTGATTGAAGTGATATATTAACTAAAATATGGCTAATATTTATTGTTAGGCTAGCTAAAGGGAAGTATTACTAGATCTATATGTTGTATGACATGATGTGATAAAATCCTTTGACATATTAGCAGACTCCAGGAGCTAAATGTAACAAAGAAGGTAGCTAACTATAATAAATCTGCAATGGTAAAATTCAACATTTACATAATGCTGGATTCTAACACACTTTCATTCATTTCTTTTTTTTCAATTTGTAGTAAAAAAAAAAATTGTTACTTAAAAAAATAAAAAGCATTTTAATTTGTTTAAACAAGACTGTACGGTGAAAGATGCAGGATCTTGTAAAATACAGAGGAAAGTGCAGGCTTGAGAAAATTAGTTTTAATCATGCTCATATGGGAGTAAATTATATACTTGAAATACTAATATTTTAATTTTTTTTTAATTCTTTCTTTTACAGTAATTTCTGGTCTCTATGCCTTTGAATCCATATGTATATGTGTATGATAATGAGAGAGAGATTATGCAAATTTATGTTTCCAAATTAAATGTGGAAATTCATAGAGTCAGATATTTCTAGGACAGTCCCATCTTTTTTCAACTGAAGGGGATTTTGGTATATTTTCTAACTGAAAGGAGGAAGACATGCATTTTTATTATTTTTTAAATTAGAGTTTAGTTTCTATTGAAGTGCAACTTTGATTGAACTGACGTTAAAAGAGGGACCATAGCACACTCATTGCTCGTGCTAAACTCAGCATTTTCAAACCAGAGAAAGATTTAAGGGTTACCCAGATGCTGTAAATTAATAGAACAGGGAGAAGGTTATCATTTTTCTCAATTGAACTTTTATTAAACCCAGACACTTTGATCACTTTTACTGTTCATCCAAAAAATAAGAGCTATTATTTTTTTGGCTCTGCCTCAGTATCTGCCCTTTCCTCCAATACAAATGACTGGGAAGGCTTGATGATGAGAGAGTCATTTCACCCATCTTTCCACTTTTGAGATATTCCTAAAAGAGGAGGAATTTTAAGAGGTGTTCTGACTATTTTAGGGATAGTCTATAGACCAGAAAATTCTGTCACTTTATCCTCCCCCCACCTGCTGAGAAACACTTCTTTTCTTTTAAGGAAATCGGCAGCTCCATTTGTACCATTTCTTCCAATAGCAATTGCAGCAAACAAGCATAAAATGATAGAATGCTTTGGGTTGGAAGGGAGTTACATTTGGCAGTTTTTCCTCATTTGCTGCTTTTAAAAAAAAAACATTTGCCTCTGCTTCCCAAAAGTCTTCCTTTAGAAAGCATCAGTTTTCCTTACTGAAGCTGAAAATAAAGCACCAGGCTGAAAAAGAGGACATCAACAGTAAAATCTGGGTTTGAGTCTCTTCTTCAGTATCTCTGTAATAGAGAAATACCACTGCAGTGAACTCCTTATCTGAATGTGAATAGCTTTATTGTCACCTCTATACCTGCTTTATGTATTATGTATTTCCAGTGTTCTTTTTTTCTTCCCTCATTGTCCATTAAAAGTATTTGTACTGATATGTTAAACTAATATTCTATTCAGATTTTGCTAGTTATGATCCAGCAATTAAAAAAGAAATTCTTCCCCATTTTTCCCCATAGACTTTTCTCAACTTCTGTCACACATGATAAACAGAAAATATTTTAGTAGATGGCTGTTCTTCTACCTCAAGTTATCATTAATTCCCTAAGAAAACAAAAGACAAATTAAACTGCAGTAGAAGAGTCAATTAAAGCAAATATTTTGATAATACTGGCACAAGTCACAATCGTGTTACTGTACAAAGCCCAAAAAGCTGAGCTGGGTCTGCCATGTATGTGGTAGATAGAATGAGACAAAAAAAAAGTTGCAAGTGGTTTCAAAAACGTTTTCAGTATGGCAGGGATTTTTGGCTCTTCTCAATGGCAGTAAACAGTGAAATTATGTAGTAGAATATTTGCAACTGCTAAACCCAACAGAGCTGTATCTCTGTAGTCCTGTAAAATGGTGCCAGTTCTAGTGTTCTATGGTACATGTAGCTCATGCATTCACATGACAAGTACACACTGTACTTCCACATAAAGGTGCCAACAAATTGTTTCAATTTACTATTTCCTGGGCATTTTCTTCATATTAGCTCATTTTTAGACTTCTATAATATTTCTTTCTTTGCCAGTTTTACCTGCATTTTCAGTGGAATAATTTCTATTTTACTTCCATAGGTGCTTTTGTAGGAACTTCCGAGTTAATTTGTTTGATGTTAGTTTAAACATTCTGCATAACTTACCAGTGATATTGGCCCCCGCTGTTCTGCAGCATTTGCAGCTATGAAAGAAGGAGTTAAATCTTTTCAGTGGATATTGTGTCTTTACAGAAGATCTCTTCTGAACAGTTATAAAGGTTGTTGTAGACCAGCATCTCCCATGAGCGAGCTGCTGTGTGTTGAGAATCTGTCGTGCAGTTCCCACTTATACTAACGGGGTCCTCTTTTTTTGGCATACTTGCTGCTGAAAGCATAATTTTTAAAATGTAATCATTTCTTAGGAAAAAAGCTCTTGTGGATATGATAAACATCCTATAGCACATCTTAGAAAATAACATTCTGTCTCATGGAGTAATCTGAAAACTTCTTGAGCAGAATTTTCATATATGCCATGGGCTACTATTCCCACTTCTACTTTTGAAGAATTTTTTCAGACATAGTTAGTTTTAAGGAACTTTTCAAAAAGGAGCAATTAGAGGATTTGCTGTGATTATGTTGCAAGGACTACATGAGAATTTACTGCTCATTGGTTGCTCCCTCCCATGCAGTCCCTCTGGAACCAGTCTTCAGGCTTTATGCTAGGGGAATGCAGTTCATGAAACACTTCAGGTGTAGTAATCTACTCTGCTATAAGTCTGCACAATCTCACTGTGCTCTACTTTCCTTCTATAAACAGCACCTGAGAGTTTCGTCCTTTTCTTCAAGGGTAGAATTCAAGATTTCTGTGTTAATCCTCACAGGCTTTTAGTTTGATGTATCTTATTATGTATCTCCATATGACCTCTTCACTTTCTAAACAAGGAAGGAACCATGCATTTGCATTAAAGTAACTCATTAAGAATAGCTCTAATTACATCTGTTTGAACAGTTATTGCAGATCTAGTTTCTACGGAAATATTGTTATGGTCAAGTCACTGGAAGAGGAACTTGTGATTATTTAGTCATAGCAATAGCCAACTACCATGTTGTCAGACATGCTTTCATACAATTTATAAAAGCAGCAGTAACTATGTCGATAAATCAGTGAAGTTATAAAAACAATGTAGTTTGCCTCCTTCAGCAGAACCATTTAACTTGGAGAAATTCTGTAGCTGCTTTGCCCCACTTTGGGACACCTCTTCATAGTTGATTGCACCTGTGTAGCCATAACAGGTTATGATTATCTCTACATAAAAGCCTTATTCATCTCTGTAGACAACATTTAAAAAATATTAAAGACTAATGTCTTCATCTTATTCAAGCCTGGGGAGATGGCATTGGTACTCTTGTCACACATGATGAAGAATGAAAGTACAAAAGAAAGGTAATCCCCTCAATAAACTACATTTGCCCTGGAATTACTGTTTTAATAACTTGGCATTTCCAATCAATCATGAGCAAAGAATTTAGGTACTCCTTTATTTCTTTCTGATGTTCACTACAATTACATATGGAGTTAACTACTCTTGCTGGTATTAGTATTTGCCCATTGGTCTTGTTTATATGGACCGTGGTTTCAAATGGTTTTGCCATTCTGAGTGTTATTTTATAATTTTTCATTACATGTACCTGTTTTTTTCAATTCAGTACAAGACATTGAGTGCCGACTGCATGAGCAGTGAATGACTTTGCCAGCTGATTCAAAGGTGAAGTTGTCTGGCAGCAACTATGATGGAATAAATGAGAAAAATATAACATTGCCTTACTACCTCAAATTTATCTATTTATTTATTTAAATTTTCAATGTGTCCAAGGTGCTCTAATCTATATGACCAGTACTTTGTCACGGTATTTTGTATAAGGGCCAGATTTAATTCATTACTTTATCTGTTTTAGAGCAAGGTTCCATTCTGCTATTTTGTTATATTAAAAGAAATTTTTCCCCATGTTCAATGAATTTTTGTTTTTAAGAGTAAGTTTCATAAATTTACATAATAGAATGTGGGTATCCAATTAAAATCTGAGAGAGTCATTCAAAAATATAACTAAGCCATTTTGAGAAAATTTATAGGGAATAAATCCGTTTTCTCTTCTTCAATCAAATACGGCTACTAAAGCTTGTGAAATAGTTTTCTTTAAAAATATGAAAAGATAAGATTTTTTTTTTTCTGTAAAGCTTTAACTTACAGAAAATATTGTAAAAGGACAGTTTTAATGTGAAAAACACGGAGTTTTGAAAAGCAAGTTCAAATGTAAAGTTTAAAATATCACTTGATGTTTCTAAATTCAATCATTTTTATGGACTAATGTGTTAGCTGCAGTGTTTGTCTCAGTGTGTTTGCAGTCAGAATGTTTCTGGTTTCTATTTTCATCTTCTGAGTTAATGCCATAGGTGCTCAAGTTTCCAGATCTATGTAAAATATTGTGTAACATATTATATAATAGGGGATCGCAAAGTTTCTTCAACTGTAGGAGCACAGAGCAAGTCAATTATAGATTTCCATTAGTAGAAGGAAGGGTGATTATCCGAGAGCAGAACATGGCTAAACTCCTCTAAATCAGTCTGACATCTTCAGAGTTGAAGTAATGTAAATTCAGCTAAAGCACTCAAATACAACGATGACTTCAGCCAATGTTTTGTTTGCAAACCTGCATGACTGAAGACACTATTATTATTTTTAATACCACAAGTAAACAAACTTCCAACTGAAAAGTTCTAAAAGTTAATACCCACTGATGTCACTCCCAAATTATCTAAAATCACAACAGTACTCAATCGTAGTATTTGTCATATTGCTCTTGACAGACTTGTATTATATGCACATGCTTGTGTGCTTTTTGTCTTATAAATATTAATATATATCATACTATTACATAATACATTAAAAAATTCTATTAGTAATTCCGCCACCATTATTGTGCGGGTAAAATGTAAAGAAGTGATAATAAAGTATAATTTACTGAGATGATTTTGACATTTTACCATAAATAAAAATGATCAATTTATGGCCAAAGCATTTCTGAAATCATTCTCTGACATAAAGCAGATAATTATGAATCATTTGTCACAATTACAAAATTAAACTATGAGCAGCATGACATTTTTCCAGTTACTTTGAAGTAAACTTGGAATGATGGTCGAAAGTTAGTGCCTTGGTATTTATAATTAGTTGCCATTCTGTTGTAAGCATCTCAGTCATGCATTTTCCCATCAGCATAAAGAAGCCAAGCAGTGATTCAATGGCTTTTTATCATTATTGACATGGGCTGGACACCTAGGTGGTTCAGAAAAGCTGTGGACCATTTTCAGAGTACGTGGCTGCCAGGCCTGGATGATGAAAGCTCTTCCTATCCTAGAGCAGCCCTTTTCTCCTGGGCACATGATACAAAGAAAACAGTTTGTGTAACAAGATGGGCTTTTTCCCCTAATCAGTCACCATTCTTGTTTGTATTTTGCCTGCACTGAATAAAATTAATTGGCGCTTTTTATGGTTTTTCTCCCTTCAAGCACTTAAAACTCCACAATTATAATAATGTTTTATGTTCCTACAATGGCTGTGCAGAATATATTTGTCCAATTCTGTGTTTCTCAAACACAATTAGCACTTCTATTTAGTATTAAATATTCATAAATTTGACCTCAGGGAACTGGTGACTATTAACTAACAAGCAGATTGATAACAGCCCTCAATTCAGAAAGCTGAGGCTTTTTTCCTCTTTTGCAGTAGTGGTAAAGATATACCCAGCAACTGCAATGTCAGGAAGAGATGCAATTTGAATTATTTTCTTTTTTTTTAGCATCATAATTTTATTTTGCTCAAGTATTTCTTTCATGAAAGAGAAAAAGGAAACAAAATTCTACAAATGTTTCTAACATGTAAGCTTTCATAAGAGAGCAAAATTGCCCTGAGTGACACATTATTTTGTGGTTGGAGAGCAAAAGTAATTTAGTCTATTCTTTGCCAAAACAGTGCTTGTCACTTGATTAACTTATGTTGAAATATCTACTGTTCCAATGTTAATTTCCCACTCATGAGGTTTAGTTTTTGTATAATAAAATGCAATAAGTAGCAATAAATATAGAGAACACAGTGATCTTGACCAGTTCCTGAGAAAGCATGTGAGACTTCATTTCCTTCTGCACTGAGAAGTCAGATTGTAAGTCAGGAAATACTAAAGGGTTGGGAACCATCTTCTGCTATTCTTTCACATTCAAATGTGCTTACTGAGACTGCTTTCCTTATGCTGAAAGGTTTCATAATATATTTCCTCTCTCACCATGGCTATATTGAGTTAAAAATTTGGACTGAGGGAGAAGAGTGGGGTAGGGGACTATGAAGAGCAGGTTTGAATTTTCTGAGCTAGGAGTTTCAGCTGAAAAAGGTCTCCTACTTTTTTTTTTAATTTTATTTCTTGATTGGGTTGGTTGGTTGTTCAGGATTTTTTTTTTTTTTTATTGGTTTGTTTTTTGTGAGATTTGAAGCAATTTACTGAGTAGCAACCTTCAAAATGATGTTTGCATATAACCTCTTCGCATCTTAGCAGCAAAGGAAACTCATCTAAAGTGTTGGACTCAACAGAAGTTTATTCCTAATTTTCTGGAAGTGTATTAATGGACAAATGATAGAATTAGTTTAACGTTTTTCAAAATGACATACAGAATTTAAGTCAATTTATGTCATTCCTCCTAAATTTCTGATAATTGAAGGTATTCTGTTAGGGTGTCAACATTAGAGGGCAAGGCAAAAGTATCATTGGTTTCTTTCTTATCTATTTTTGAGCCATGTGGAGATGGAGTTATTTGAAAGATTTTTACCTGTATAGCAGGAGATGGGGATCTCTGAATATCCTGCCAAAAAGCTCTGTAGGCTGATCAGTATTGAAACGAAATAATTTACTAGTTACGTAATAACAGATTTACATAATTATCATGTCTTAAGGGTTGTACAAGGATGTAAAAGTAGTCACAGAATAAAGAGCTTTTATTTGAGAAGGATGCAGTGGAAGATTACAAGAAGACATTGCTAATTTTGATCTATTTATGAGCTATTTTAATTAGATATTTATACTGTTTAGCAGCTGCAAACTCAGAGGGAGTAAATTTTTGAGCTAACATGCCTTCCTGAAACTGGCAAACAGAACCCAGTGGGTATTAAAAAAAAAAAAATTGTTGTTGTTATTATTATTATATAAAACCAGAAAAGAGATGCATAAAAAATGCAGGGAAATTCTTTGAGATATAGGTAGTTGACTAAAATTAGTTACCTAGTTGACTAAAATTTGCTGGAATGTCTTAGAATTCAGGAACTTCATGATTAATTGACTCTGGGCATGAGCAGCTCATAAATAGTGTACTAAAAGTGCAAAATCTCTTCATTGCAAATGGGTCCTCTAAGTAACCAGTTACATAAACAGGCTTTTCTGGAGTCCTGACTGCTATAACTCTGTACCAGGAAAAAAGACAAAAGTGAAAACAAGTGTATGACTTTGTCTCATTTTATTACAGCTGAGAACAAAATGAACACACCAAAGAAATACTGCTTGAGATAACAAACAAGGACTCTTTTCACAGTTATTGTTCTTTTGAAAAAACACATTTTCTGTTATCTCTTAATTTACTTAACTGGTTTTATCTATCAAAACTGTTTTATGTGAAGGTGAATCAAAATCCTAATTAATACAAGGTACAGACAAAGGACACTTATTTAATTGGGTTAAGGGCACTGATAGCTCATTTTCCTTTTTTTTTTCTTAATTATAGGAAGCTAATGTATATGCATTATCTGAGATTTGAAAAGGATTTAGAGTTGCTATATCACTTAAGATACTGTAGGAACAAATGCTCTATTTATTTTAAATTGATGGCAAGCCAGTTCCTTTCAATAATTAAAGAAGCAGGGGAAAGAGATTACTGCCAAAGAAAACAGCTGTATCATCAGTATACTAACAGAGTTATTTTCTTTTTAATAAGCTATATTTATGTCTGTACTCCATTTCCAACTTCACCGTCACTCAGATACACTTAAAATATTTTTTTTGTATCGCATGAGATTTTCCAGCATGTTCTCTTTTACTTTAGCTGAAAAAACGCAGCAAAACAGATATGTTTGTTCCAATGTTTTCATATTAATATTATTACATAGGCTAATAGATAAAATGTTCTGAGCATGTGGCATTTTTTCAACCTCTTCTAGCCTTAATGTTTTATACCAAAAATATATGGGATTTAGTTTTTATTTATTGTATTAATGTATAGATTTGTAAATTAAGAAAAAATCCTGATTATGTCCTTTTTTTGCCTTTTTTTTTTTTATGTCTTCTAGTCTCTTTTGCAATTTTTAGACTAACTTATACCATTACTTATTTATAGAAATAAGGAACAAGACAGTTGAGAGGAAAAGACCGAAGATGTCTCTTTTCTTTTCTGATGTTTCTTGGAACCATAAGAAAAAGTCTATGAAACTGATAAATCCCTAGAGAACAGATGTGTTAAATCTGTATATATGCACTTGCATATGTGCATATATATGCACGCTTATACATAAACACCCCTCCTTATATCCTGTTTGCTATGAATGGCATAGCTATTGGAGGGTTGTGCACTACAGAAAGAAGTGCAAACACAAAGGATGCTCTATTATTTGCGTAGTAGTCAGTTTACTTGGCAAGCATCAGGCACAGAAAATTATAGTAGAAGAAAGTTTCACTTTTACATTGCAATTTTTCAAATTGTAATCAACAAAGAGCACGTTGCATTACTTATTTATGGCATATAAATGTAATCTGTAGAAGTTAAAGCTCATCAGTTCATTTCTCAGTCTGGACGCAGACATTAAATTGAAGCTCAGCAAGGTACGTCTTGACACTGATGACAGAACTAAGTGTATAGACTTCTCAATTCCTTCAGGTGCCTAAAGGACTCATTTTCTTTTTCTTCTCAAAAATTGGAAAGATGCTCATGATATCTTTCCAAGGTGCATATTTGACACTTCAGAAAACAAGACTGTAGCATGCGCTTTTTTTTCCCCTAAGTCTACAGCATTATTATTGTTTAGTTTTTAGATCCTGCTGTCATGCATGGATGTTCTTCATAAGCATCATTTTGGGGGAAGCTGCTTTTCAGTTACTTTGGCAGTCGTGTGGTGTCCTAGTGTATGCTCCCTACAATATTTGAAGTGGTAAATTATGGTTTCTATTTCAGGATGCAAATAGACCTTTGATTTAGTTTCTTACACCACATTTTATTCTTAGTCAAGCAGCAGCAAAGGTTTAAGCCTTGATTCTTGATAACGTTAATGGTTCTCTGTAGAAACTGAGCATTAGAGTGTGATTTAGGTCACTTTGATACATAGATGATATTACAAACCAACTACACTGCTTTGGAAGGCTTTTATGCTAATGAATGGCAGTAGGATGTCATTTTGCTCTTGACACCTTAGATATAAGCGTGAGCTAATAGTGTAGGAGCAGGATCTGTATACCTGTGAAAAAATTTTAATTGTGCTTCTGACATTGATATCCTTTTGCCTCAAGTAAGCCATTAGCCCATCTCAGAATTCCCTATTATGAAATAGTGAAGATATTTAACCTCATGTAAGTATCTTTTACATAACATCATTAACAGTTAATAATATAGGATATGTCATGGCATTGTTCTTCAGTTCTTGAAGTTTGCGTAATACTGCATTTATGTCTTTCAGGTTTTGAAAGTAGTGAAGTGGCTTAAAGTTTCCTTTTGGGGTTTAGTCCTTTTTTTGAAATCAATGCTATCGAATTACTGGGAAGTCTATATTAAAATATATGCTTATTTAGTTAAGTATTTTAAAAAGTTTACATTGTCTTTCTTTTGGTGATACCAGCATATGCACAAAAAATTACATCTCAATCACCAAGTGATAGAAAAGTCTTCAAGTCAAAACTGTCCCAACAGTTGTAATTTATTATTATTACTATTATTATTATTATTATTATTATTATATATTAATTGTGTTGATTCAGCTTCTTAGTAAACAACTCTTAAGTGTGTCTGTCTGACTATTGAAAGGCTGCCCTATAAAGCAATATAAAGCAATAGCTCTAGGGGCAGTCGGTGCCTGAGACTTGACCTCTTATAAAAGTTCCTATTTTCACAGTGTTTCTGTTGAGGCAGAGGAAATAACTGCAGAGGAAATACATGCAGAGTTAAGAATTACCTCTCCAGTATGTTCCAGAGAGTAATTACCTGTTCTGTGTTACAGTAAATTACATCTTTGAGAGTATTTTTCAGAAAGAGACAGAGCTGTTCCTGTAAATGCCTCGTGACTCAAACATTTCTGTCCACAGGGACAGCTGAAGACCATGGCAAGGGCTTCCCTTCCCTTGCACTCAGAAGCAGCAGCAGCGGAGGCCACTAGCACTGGATGAGAATGCCTTGGCTGTACACAGGCCCCAGCACTGATTGGGTATGTGGGACATAAAAGAGCCAACATAAGAGCTGTGCTCAGGGCACAGATTTAAGTGGTACAGTAGCAGGACAGAGACCAGCATAGTACTTTCTCTGAGGCAATAAGAAACTTCCAGAAGCACTCCTTCCTCTCCCTGCTTTGGCTTTGTGAAGTGTGAAATACGAAGTGTGTCTTGAGCAGCAGGGGCTAAGTCTTTACATCAGTGTGCTAGCTTGGTCCTACTCATGCAGTCAATTTACTGCAGGCAGCTCCTAGGGAATTGCTAGGGCCAAATATTCACTCCAGGTTGTTGTGGGACACTGAATTCAGACATCGTTTCAAATCAGGCATTTTGATGTATTGGTTGCAAAGGAAGGCATGCAAACCTATCATGCTGTGCAGTTAAACCTGTGGATTTAAATGATACAGGGGTCTGAGTTTATTCAACAAATATGCTGTGTGTTTTCAAACACTACTGCCATGAACAGACTGTTTCACTGTTTTCAGCTCTGTAAGTATTTCTGAAGGCTTCTCAGTGATTGTGTCCAATTCCCAGATTTTGAAACCTTCAGCAGTGGGCTGCTCTGTGTATAGCCTTGGAGGGAACACTGCAGAAGCCGTCTGAATAATGAGGCAGAGCTTCCTTGGTGAGGAATGAACGGCCCTTTATAGATGTGGCAGTAGTATTCAAAAGGGACCAGACTATCAAATTGGAATTGCTCTTTCCTTGGTATGTTTATGTATCTGTTTAGGTACATACAGAGGTGGGCAGCTTCACGTGCCTACATCCTTAATGAATATTTTATCCCAAATAACTGCACTGCATTTGCTGTAGAGTTATTTTGCTGAAGATAATTGCTTCAACAATTATTATTACTTTATCTAGTAGTTTATCTGTCTTTTTTTCTCATCCTTATCTGACATGGCTCCTTTTCTTTCATAGCTTCATTCTTTTTTATATTTACACTTATCCAGTTCCTCCACATCTGTGTTGTCCTTGTTCCTTCATTATTGCTAACTGTCTGCTCTCCTAACATATATTCACATATATTAAATATGTATTAAACAAGACGTCATACCCTGCCATCATATGTCATGTGCAGGAATTTTGACTTATTTTTTCACAGAATCACAAAATCACAGAACAATCTGAGTCAGAAGGGTCCCACAAGGATCACTGAGTCCACAGCCCCTCCTTTTTGTGCTCTAATTACAGATAAATTTCAGAGAATAAAGAAAACAGTCTTAAATTAGAGTTTAAGACTAACAATTAAATAAGATGTCTCATTAGTTATACTTGTTTCCAAATCACATTTCCTCTATTGTTAATTTGGATAGTTAAGCCCTTTTTACTTATGTTTCTATCATAAATTTGCTTGTATATGAGATCATAATAACCACAGGGAAAATTTCTTCTGGACTTCTGAAGCCGTGAATAATCAATGAAAATATTGCCTTAATTTATATTTAAAGATAGGTTTTAATATTCTCGTCTGAAACTCTTTTACTCAGTCTGTTACTGCAAGTAGTACATTGAAAGTTCCAAGTCAATTGGTAGGCCCTGGATTAACATATCCTTTTTTATATACTGATTCACAGTCACATATCACAATTCTCCTCAGTGATTCAAAGGTTACAATTCCTTTTTTAAATCAGTTTTCTCTCACTTCTTCCTAAGTAACTTTATTTTTCCTCTCATAAGTTTGACTTTGTGGTTTTTTTGGGTTTTTTGGGTGGGAGATGGTGTTGTTGTTTGGTTTCAGATTTTTTAAACTCATTAGGAAACTCCAGTATTTTCAATATATACAAGGTTTGGTAGCCTGTGTGTTTCCGGAAGTGGCGAGAAGACAGGAAGTATTTCAGAGAACTGCATTAATTCAAGTTTGATCCAGGTTAAAATGAGAACCAGGCTAAGTGACTTAGTCCATACTGAAATAAATAAAAAGCCATAAAACTTATGCTTGTAAGTGTTGGAGTACACGCTAATTAGAAGAATGAGTTCTACAGAGTAATCTGGTTTCAGACAGCTCACTCTACAGTATGAATGAATATCTTAAAAAATCAGGATCATGAATGTATCTGAAGATTGCAATTCATATTTTCATTTTAAATGTCTTGGGCACCCCAGTGGATGAAAAAGTAATAGAGAACACCTGAGAAATTCCGTGGCTAAAAATTAGGTCATATGATTCTTGAATTCTTAGAGAAAATAGTTGTACTATGGTCAATAATTTGCAATGCTACTGAGATCCACACTACAATGGAATAACTAGTTTTAATGTCCACACTCAAAAATAATGTTGGGAGAAAGAGGAAAAGATTGGAAACACTTTTAGAAATCTTTCATCTAATGACTGTTTTCGCTGATTTTGAGACAAAAGTTTAAGGAGCAACGTTACCACACCTGTCCTTTACATCAGAATACAATCTTTGCCAGACACAAGTGTCTTTATCCAGAGAAAGATGCATGAATCTGCTCCTCAGAAGCTAATATTGGATACATTAAAAGAAAAGGCACCAATGTTAATAGTGATATTAATGTTTAATTTTAATAAATGAATAGAATCATTTTAAAGGACAATTAACTTTCTCAATAGATGGATAAGAGATCATAAATATCTTTTTCAATATATGTTCTATTTTAGATATACAGACTTATAGCAGTAGTGGACCACATTAGCTAAAACTGAAATAGTTCTTGTTCTCACTCGAACTCTGATGGAATTTTTAATCTTGCTCTACCCTACAAGCCGTGGTACATTTAGTGTAATATTTTGCTTTTACATACAATAATGTCATATATCAACACAGAGTGAAAGTATGGAAGACACTACCAAAATTACTTTGCATCACTGTTGGTGCCATTGAATGTTAAAGGTGGATCTGCTTTACTGTGGGAAAGCCTAGCTAAGAGCTTCAGTGTTGCTAATTAACAGAGGGGAGATTTTCCAAGCAGTCTAAAATTTATGGCTGTTCTTCAAGATAGGCTTTTAACAGATTTATGCTTAGTGAATAGGAAGTTGGCCAAATACCTCAATCCTGGAAAATTATTTTCACTGCAACACATTGACATCTGATAACAGCATAAAGGTAGAACTGAACATGAATATCCAGTATTTTTCTTACAGACCACAATAGTTACCAATTCAAATTTAAACATCCTAATTTATATTTTTTGTCATAATGTCATTTGTCACAATTAATATCTGTTGGAGGCATCTTCTTGAGAGAAATCTGTTTCCACACGGCAGAAAAGACATTCCATTCCTAGTCATTAGTTTTCTCAGATCTTCCAGAAAATTAAACCATTTACAAGAATTATATTGAATGTGTTGGAGAAGTCTGAATGGTTAATGTCATTATTTTCTGAACTAATCAGTCGCAGTAATGTCATAGAAGTATTCTTATGTCTGGAGTTTCTGACTTGAGAGAGTTTAAAAGTATATAAATATATATCTAAATTATGACCGCCATAAATATAGAATTTTAGGTCACTTTTTCTTGATAAATTGGGTGGTTGCTTTAGTAGCAGGGTGGTGGATTCCCTGAGGTGAGCTCCTGTATATGTCATTTAAGTATTTGCAACTATACATTTTTTAATTCCACCTTCCCCTTTCCCCCCTCCCTGTCCTGCCCAATTTGGAGCAGTAACATCTGGCTGTATGTGCACTAACAGTTAGGAATATTAACCAGTAAATTGGTAAAATTGGTTGTTCATTTTTTTGAGTTAATTTTCGTACAAACCAAACTTATCTCTGACAGTAGGAAAGAATTTGTTATCAGAACAGTAGTTTTCAAATTCACAGTATCATTTTGACCTAAGTCATGTATGGACTTCTTAAGGCAGGGGTAAAAAGCACGAGATGAAAAAGAGAAGTATAGACACCCTAGTCATCAGTGCATTAGCAGTCAAATAGATCAAGCTTCCCTGAATAACTGAGTTCTTGAATTATTTAAACTTCTTCTTACTTCCCTTCAGAAGATGATAGACTTAATTTAAAAAGAGATATTAAATCTGAAGTGATAGTTCTCAACATCTTTTGTTCTACATTAATATGATTTAGTGATATTCATTCTTTCTAATATAGCATGTTACCTTGCTTAAACTGTATGGCAAGAAAATTGCATAATTCAAAAAATGTTCAAATTTCCAAACCCCTCTGATTTTAGTGATCTCCATATCTACCCAGGAGATTTGTCTCCCTACGTTTGCCCTATACATCAAGAAGTGGAAAGCCCTTACCAGAGGGTGATTTGTGTGCTCCAATTTGTCCTCTAAAACAATGTGTCCCATTTTGCTGCTAGTAGAAAGAGCCTTAGGAAACCAGCTTAAAATTAGTCTTTGTGAATAACCCATCACAACCCAAAGACCAGATTATCAAAGCAACTCAGGCAATTAACAGACTGGTTTTAGTGAAATGTGCTTATTGAACTGCTTTTAATGCTCTTTTAAACATTTCACATCTTAATAGGAAAAATTCTTGAATGGAGCAGTAAGTGGGCCAAGAAGTTTTACTCAGTTTGGGCTGTGGCCCGTGAAATGAATTATTAAGACTATTTTTAATAAACCAATTAAGATTATTTTATTTTAAATTATAAAGATGTCTTAAGATTTAAGATTATTTTTAATTCCCCAGGAATGATACATAAGAGAATAAACGAAGCGAGTAGCAAACCCACATATTTTCTTAACAACTAATGTGAGCTGGGCTTTTCTTTTATCCTAAGGTTATTGTTTGTATAAAGATTTTACAGGTTTTGGTTTGCTTTCATATGTGGGGAACAAACGTTAGTGATTTCTGTTGAAAAGAAAGTTAAAATTATAGAAACCAAGGAATTTTCTGTGTTGCTTCTATGACAGCAAGCATTGAACCAAATATAAAATAACTTCCCATCTCTAAAGCAAGCAGAAGATTACATAAATATATATGACAACATACAGAACATAGTGAATATGTATATATCAGTAAATATTGTCACAAAGCAGTCATCTGAGGCTAATATAAAATATTCTAATATTATGAATCATGATAAAGAAAGTAAAATTCCACAGAGTAAGAGACATTAAACCAAGCAGGTCTGTGTCCTGTTGCCAAAAATTCTATGAAATATTTGCACAAATATGTAAATATAGACAGCATGGTCATAGCTTCATATATTTTCCCAAAAGTCCGGAACATTTAGTAATAATATGCTGACAGCTTCTGTATACTTTTGGATCAGTTTCTTAAAAAACCCCAAACCAAAACCTCCAAAAAACAAAGGACAGAAACAAAAATAACCACAACAAATCCCACCAGAGGTGATATTTAGCAAAAGATGTGACTGCATAATTGATTGAGGATATTTTGTAGTCACACCATGAACTGATACCAATTTTATGGGAAAAATTATTATGTTCCTTCAAGTAATCTTGGGCAAGTGGTGAATGTCTTTGCATGTCATTAAACAGACCCATCATTATAACACAGAATTTCTGAACACTTAGATCATATTGAACTATAATGATATATAGCAGCACTTACCATCCAATTATAGATATCCAGAGGAGGAAGCATAAACAGTCTAAATGTGAAGTGATGCTTCCAAGGAATACCTACTGTTCAAGGTTCAGAATCTTTTTCAGTCAGAGGTAGTATTTCTGTATTTAACAGTCACTAATGTGTCTTTTCTCCAGGTATTTGTCAAGTTATTTTTCAGGCCATCCAAAACATCCTGTAGCAAGCATCACTCCATAGAGGAAATAGGTAATTTAGGCACCTGCCTTCTCTTTGCTTGCTTTGCATTTTCTGGCTGATGGTTTCACCTGTTGCTTCCTCTTTTTCCAAGAGAAAAGAGAGTGAGCATTTATTCCTTCTAAGTCGCTACTAAAGAAATCAGAACAAAGGGAATTCACACAATAGAGAAAAAATTGTCAAGAAGGTCAAATACCTGGGTTGAAAATCTCAATTGTAAAGAAATTGTAAAGGAAATCAGATGTAACTTTCATTTAGGGCCATATACAGACATTGAAATATCACACTTCTCATTCTGGGCAATTTAAATAGTCTTGTGCAGAGTATAATTGTGAATGCAATTTTCTAAGAATGAGACAGAGAATTAATTTAATTGAACTCAGGTTAAATTACTTCAACTGAGATGAGATGAATGTTGATTAACAGAGTCAAATGCCAAGTCAATTAATGTAATTGAAACTTAAGAAGAAAACATTTGTGACATATTTATTGAGGTAAAGTCTGTTGAAACAAGATTACATGTGTTAGCTATGACAGTATTGAAGTTCAGGTGTGTTCAGGACATTATAGGAGCAGGAATTGCTGGCAGTAAATACAGAGCTTAAAAATAATCTCTTCTTAGTGTTCATGAAGCTAGAATCTTAAATGGAAATTGTACAAAGGTTAACTTATTCAAGCTGATATCCTTTAGTTTTTAATGTAAAAATGGATTTGCAAACGTTGGAACAGTAAGCATGGTCTGCCAAAAGAAATTTGTTTGTTTTACTAGATCTTTAATAACAACAAAAAAGCTCTTTTTTTTAAGATTCTTGTATCACACAATTTGTATTCATTCCTCAGATTGCCAAAGTACAGCCTAACCTGCAATAACAATATAAGATATCATTAAGATGGAATTACGCAAAATTAATAACTATTGAAATTTAAAAACTGGTAAAAGTATATATTTTCAGTGTATCAACCCACTGTGAAAAGCTGCAGGGGAAGGAGGGAGAAGTGGAAGGAAGTAAAACAACATAGTTGCACTTTACCATGCAACTAACAAATAAACTCTGCTCAGAGGAAAATTTTTTGAGCTCTACAAGGTGAAATATGCTCATTGTAACTCAACCTTATATTAGAGAAGTAAAGTTGTGAAATCTATTACTATACAACAAAATCAAAATGTATCAAATTCCTGTATGTAGGGATTACACTTTCTTTGAAAAATAAAGCTGCCATATTGAAGGTTTGTGAAGGTGCTTAAAGAACACTATGTTTTAAAAAGAGAAAGAGAGATTAATTCTATTGACTGAAAAAAATGTTCTCAGATTTTGGGCGTTTCTTTCCAACACGCTGGAGGTGTATGCTAGTTTAATAAATTTTCCTTTTTCCTCCACCTTTCAGCAGTAGAGTCTGTGTGAGTGCAGTACTTAAACAGTGAGGAAAGGATTCTTCCAGTCAACAGATTAAGTAAGAGTGCTTAAAGTTTGTGCGTCTCATTGGTGAAGTAGATCCTCCAGTCTGTGGTGGCCGATTGGCCTGTGGCACAAGGGACAGAGAGAGCTCTTGGTAAGACAGTCTCTGGTGCCAGAGACTTACCAGTCAAGGTTAGAGTGACCAGAAAGGCTTCTCCCAGGATGCTTGTTCTGTTATGTTCATCTATCCCAGTTTGAATTCCCCGGCTGGCTGTCAGCCTCTACCCCTTGTCACTCCCCCAGAGCTTCCCCATCGGTCCCATTCCCTAGTCCTGCCTTTTCCCTGGCCCCGGATAAAACCTCTGAGTTCCACGTTGTTCTCACCTTTGCCTCTGTGACCTTGGACAGTGTAGGAGCAATAAATGCTCCTGCTGGAATACACGCAAAGACCCTTCCTGCCTCTTTTGCCACCGACTTGATACTGAAGCTAGCCGTGCGTTTGTGCGTGCATGCGTGTGACCCCACAGAGCCGGACAGAGACAGTAACACCAGTCAGCAGAGAAATAAATTATAAATTATAAAGTGTAATGGAGGACAGAATGGCTCTAAAAGGGTGTAACTGATTGAGTAATAGTAGTAGTAGACAATGAGTAAGGGGTGAATAAAAAGAAACAGTTTGATTAAAAAAAAAATGTTTTAGAGAAAAGTGATAAAAAATGGTCTGCTTGAATATTTTATGAAATGCATGTTCTTCATTCACAGAATTTCAAAACAGCTGGCCTGTGAAATTGGCGATTATTAGTAGGAATTAGTAGTAGGAATTTCTAATCAATCTGCCAAGTTGGAGTGGCAGCATATGACAGGAAAATATAATATCTAGCTTATAGGAAAGAAAAACATGCAGCTGCAAGCTGATTAGTCTATCCTCAGTAGCATACAATTTATGAACAAATACTGAAAGTAAGTATTCAAGTCATGACTGTAAATGAAAAAATGTTGGAAAATAATGCATCAATTCATCAAAAGTAGATTGTGTCAGACTAACCTTGCATCTGTCTTTCATAAGACAACAGATTGATTGTCTAGACAGGGAAATCCAATAGTTTTAATCCAATTTCAGTAAAACGTTTGATATAATACCGTACAGAGAAAGACAGAGATGAAAGATGCTTAAGGAAGTTTTGTTAGTGAGACAATTGTTGAATTTGTTGAAGTTTGGTAGCAAAACTCAAAGATAAGTAATGGGGAAAATCTTGTTTAATATGTTTAGCTGATGTAGTCTCCCAGACAGTGAACGTTAGCTGATGCAATGCAGCTGACAATCAGTATAGAAAAGGATGGAGATACAGTAAGAATTAGATGTCTTATTTAATAGAAGTATAACAAAATTCACTAATTTGAAATTTAAAAAGTACTTCAATCAATGATTTAGGCTATACAGTGGAAACACTACAGGTAGAAATGAAGAAAACTTTTGGGATGTCCGAGCTAGCTATGGATTGGTCAGGTTGAATAGGGCTTTGACCAACTTGGTCTAGCGGAAGGTATTCCTGGTCCAGGCAGGAGTGTTGGACTTAGATGATCTTAAAGGTACCTCCCAGCCCAACACATTCTATGATTACTTGAAGTCACCAAAGCAAAGCTGTTTTAAAAAATGGTTATTCAGCCATAGAAAATATCAGTCAAGCATTTTTAAGATGGAGTTGCTGTTCTTACAGAAAACACTCACGAGACTTCCTCTGGACTCTTATGTACAAGGAAGAAAAATCTTTATATTCAGGATAAACAGGGCAATGGAAAATACATTTCATAAGAGGAAAATAGAGAAGTTTGGCTGAAATGGCATAATAAAAAAAATCTGAGTGATCTATAAATATAGTGAAAAAATATGGTACTTAACAGCAGCTGGGTGAAAAACCCCAAAAAGTATGTGGACACCAGAATACAGGGATGAAAACTTCTCACTAATTAAGATAGCCTGGAAAAGGGAAGACAGTTTCTTACCACAACAGAAGGAACGGGAGAAAGATGTTGCCTAATTTTAGAACAGATTATGATTGTTTCAGAAAGGATTATGTAGCATTGGTGACAGATTCAAGTGGTTCCTTCAGGTCTGTGCTTCTTGAATAGTCATTATGTTTGTTAAATAGATAAATCATTGCTATTAATTTTATTTTGGTCTAAACTCAGAAATCTTTTATGTAGGCCTGCATAAGGAAAGAAGGAAAAGCAAGGTTAAGGATCAGTATTGAAATAAATTGAGTATAAAATACAGTACATCCTTTCAGAATCATTTTGTGTCTCCCTGCTTCCTCCTCACCTTTTTTAAATGATGGGAATTATTGCCTTTAAATATTCTGTATTTAGTGTCAAATGAGTTCCATATGTTTTACTGATAAATAAAAGATTAAGGAGATTAAAATGAATATTCTGGCAAGCAGGGCTAAGATTTATGAAGGCTTACTTATAAGCAACTTTGAAGTCACTTGAGGATCTGCATAGTAAAGATGGCTATACCTGTGAAAAACTCTGCCGGATGCCGCACTGGTTTGAGACCTTTGTTAGTGTCAATCATTATAATCAGCATATGGGTCTCAATAAAAATACTTGCCTTGAAACTTTTTTTGTAAATCATCCGTAGTTTACAGGTTTTTTTGATATTCTGAGATAGAAATTAGTCTGGAGTCATAGAGGCAACGTTGTATAAAATGAGAAACTAAACCACAATAACAAGCCTAATTGAATTGTGTGCTCTTCTTAAGCTTTGTAGATTTAAGTGATATTCAATTTTAAAAAAAAAAAAAATATTCCAATCTAAATCTTTTGCTCCTAGAGCATAAAAATTTCCTAGAACAACTGCTAAATCTAATGCAGATTATAGAATCACAGAAAATTTCTGTAGGGATCTAACTAGGCATATATATCCCATACCTCATCAAATATGGAGGGAATAGGGATGAGAAATAAGGAGGGAAATGATAGTGGAAAAGGGTCAAAATATGTTCACATCAGAAAAATATGAAATAAGGAATCTAAGTATCACCAGCTTGGTGTTGTTGAAGAGGTTTTTTTGAATGTTTGAGACAATAGTGAACTCAAGAGCACAAATTTGTGTGATATATCCTACTAACTTGGATATCTTTCAACTGCTTTCAAAAGCTTATTGGGGCTGTAATTGTCTTCAGTTTTGCATACATTAAAAGTAAAAATTTTTATCTGTTAATGTATGATCGGTGGTAGGAAATGTCAGAATATTCATAATTACTGGAAGAAAAAAAAAAAGACAAGAAGCATACACAAGTTTTCTGTCAGTTTTGTTGTTCATGTCTTTGGTCTCCAGTGCATTATATAGTCATACAATAGTCCATTTCATATGGTTATGTGTGACCTTAAAGTTACATCATTTTGTAGAATAAAGGTAAAAATAACATCATTAATAGAATCACAGAATCATTTAGGTTGGAAAAAACCTTTTAAAATCATAGCGTAAATTGTCGTCAAGCTATTAGGACTGTCAGCTGGGAACAGGAGCAAAGAATAGACATTTCTTTCAACTGTGGAAATAAAAAAATCTATGCCAAAACTCGATGTGATTACAAACTATTACTTACACTATAGGACTCCGTTGTGCAACTACTAGATATTGAATTGAGATCCACGGACTACTCTATAACCTGTCCAACTATTTACAATTTTTTCTTGAGATGTCTATGCGCTATGAGCTTCCTGAATTTCTGTTTCTCCATTTAGCCCTGCTTGCCAGAAATATAAGATTAGCCTACCATTATTAGTTCTGGTTTATAATTGCTTTCTTGTGCAATGTGTTCAAGAAGATACCAACATTCAAGTGAAAAAGAAAAAATCTTTAAAAATCTCCATTAAGTCCTGTCTCACTCTACTGCAGATATCAAAGGAGAAGAAAATCCATTCCATACCTACCTTTATTCCCCATAAATATTTAAAAATTGCTTTATAACAATAACTGAAACGGTTATTAAAATCTGTACTACAAAAATGAGATTTTTACAAGATTGGTCCATATGAGCAACTTAGTTTAACTTTCCTCAGCTGTTACCTGATTGGAATGTATTACATTAGTGTGATTGGTCAGTGTGAGTAAATTAGAAAGGAAAGACTGAGTTATTTCTATGGAATGATGATATTGATTGAGCTAAATGTATACTTTCTCATTGATAATACCCATCAGATTTATATTGTTGGGTGATTTTCTCTATGGTCTAATATTATTCAAAAGTTATTCATTCATGGAAAATATATAGATGAAACTTCACCTAGAAAGAAATTCTGCCTATTCACTAAATTCTGAAGTGTTCCTGGTAAGAACTGTTTCATGACTAAGCTTAATTCTAATTCTAGTCTACTTCTCTATTACTAATAAGCAAAAAAAATTTTGACTTTTCAAAATCCCTAGAGTGAGTGGAAATATTTTTTGTCTCTCCATGAAGTATAGGATATATTTCTGACATTTCTTTACAGCTGTCTATTGTTCAACAGCATACAAAACTTTGTCCTTCCTCAAAAATCATTAGAATCAAATTTTATTCTATAGATCATAACTCCTATAAAATTGTCACTTTAGTAGGAGGTGTAGGGGACTGACTGGCATATAACATGTGTGATCATGCAATCATATAACATAGAATAAAGCTAAAAAATAATGTCTATATTATGAGTAAAAAAGCAATTGTAGTTTAAGGTAGGAGGAACATCCACTGAGAATTCTGTTTATGTTACTCTCATTGCACTATTTGATTATACTTTCTCAAAATACAATGACAAAAAAGTTGAACATAATGGGGCACAAAATTTTTGTGGTCTGAGCCTTTCATCCTGTCTTGAATTTGCCAAGAGCTTGGATATACAAGGAAACTGTTTTGTTGATGAACCGATATTGGTCAATCAAAAAGAGGTGAATGTATGTCAGGGCTAATCCCTGTAAATTTGTGTGGCAGAAAATATCAGAACGGCATTCTGAAATATGTACTGCACACATACAAGGGAATAGTCTATTGAAATACAGCAAGGAAAAAAATTCAGACTTTATTCACCTGTCCAAATTTCTCATGAGCTTAACAGCATCTTTGGAGGCCATTTTTGTGACAAAGTAAAAGAGGAAAATGCGAAGAAGATGGTAGGTTTTCATGAGGTGCACGAAAGCATCACATGACAAAAGTTAATAGTTCAAATAAAGCATTCGGATAGTACTACACCTCCCCTACACTACAATATGGTTTGCCCTACTGCCAAAAAAAAACAAACTGGAAGGCTTCATGAGAAAAGGAACAGAAAAAAGTCTGAGAGTTACAAAGATAGATAAAAGTTAAAGGTTACTAAAAAAATGTGGCTAAACCCATAACTGGGATAACTTCCCACTGAGCTTGCTTACCTAGCTTATAAGTAAAGGGAATATAATGGTATTCTCCACATTAAATATCAAAATTAAGTTGAATAGCAGGATGAAACAATCCCAGCTCCTGACAGGCATGGTGAGAAGGGCTTGAATTCACATTACTTCTATTCTGAGACTGAAAACACCATTTTTGTAGCTTCTTGTGTTTCAGAGAGGTCTAAACTCAGTGTGACAGAAAACACTGGGTCTTCTCTCAGGCACAGCTGTACTTGTAGGATGGAAAGGTAAGTCAGGTCTCTTGCAGAGAATAATTACTTCTTTTAAATAAAATGGTAGAGAAGATTGAATAGACTGTCAACAACATGCTAATCGCCTTCAATTCTGCTGCCAGTAACTGTTCCCCACAGACCATAAAAGATATTCTGATTTGACTTTTAGATGCCTGGCCATCTGTTTCCTGAACATCTTGTATTAATTGTGTGAAGGAGTAGAAATTTGGCAGGCACACGTAGCTTAACCTGTCCATTCATTCACATGAGATGCATCATTAGCTGTACACTATCTATCGTCCACAGTTGTCTCTGCCTTTGACAAGTCCGAAGCAATTAGGTCTGTGCAACATGAATCCTGTCACACCAGGAAAGTCAATTGTTGCTGCTGTCTCATATTTATGTAATCTGTCTGTCAAATGATTACTCACAACAGAAAGAGACAGAATTAGTATAAGTAGTGTCTCTCTTGACGAAGAAACTGTACATGGTGACAGTTACGTGGCAGTTATGTTTTTCCTTACATAGGTAGCCCTGTTGTCTTCAAGAAAGCTGGATTTTAAAATGGAACAAATACCACTGTTGCCATTGGTGTAGTTAGCTTAGAATAGTGCAGTTTGGTCACTGACTTCATATCCTGGATGTTACTGCAATGGGAATTATCATTAACAAGTTCTCGCTATTCTCTCTGACTATTTCAGGTGGGTTTGATGCTCCACTTAGATATAAGACACAAAACCACACTGAAATGAACACACTCAGAATCACAGAGTGCTTTGAGTTGGAAGGGACCCACAAGGACCATCCAGTCCACCTCTTAAGTGAATGTCTTTTGCAGGGATCAAACCTACAACCTTGTCATTATTACGACCATGCTCTAACTAGCTGAGATAATTTAAGGCACTCAATAGTTTTGGTCGGGGTTTTTCTCTTTTACATAAAATTATTCACTTCTCTAAATGGTTATGTGGACCTCAGAGCTTCATTATGTGTTCAACAAAGCATTTAGTAGAATTATCTATTTACTTTCAGAAAGGGAAAAGAATGGGGAAATCTTGAAGCCCTGAAACGTCATCATCACTGTTGCGTTTGGTAAAATTTCATGGCATTCAGATCAAGGATATATTAAGGTATGACAAATCATGTTATAATCAGGATTTGAACTAAATTTATTCTTCTTCCTTGTTCCTTCCAGTGCTAGAAAATCTGCAAAGTGCTAATGCAAGTGGAACATTCTGGCAACAGACTACTTGTTAGCATTATTAGCAGTATACCAGATTTCTTGCAGCTAAAATAAAATTTAAGGAAAAAGATCAGTCAGTTATTTTTTACAAATGTCCCCTGGGAACTGCGGCATAACAATAGAAGTGCAGATAGTGAAAAGATAAAATCATAGGACTGGTTTAATACTTCAGGACAAGAGGATTGCATCTATGCTTTTCTTGTTGTCAATGGACACTTGCATCAGTTTTAAATGAGGATTTTTTTAAAAGAAAGGGAAGGACAAACCTCAACAAATTGCGAAATGAAAAAAAAAACAGCCGAGGCTTGAATTTGTACATTTAAAACGCAGCCAATAAAATGCACTGTAGAAGAAAACCAGTGCAAATATAATGTTTCTTTTTTCATGTTTGTTTATTAATGTTAATGTATTAATGCTACAATTTAGTTAATTTTTTAAAGGTTGAGGGCAGATTTTTTAAAACTGCATTAAAAGGACACATGGCATAATCAAATCTCATGGGTGATAGCATTGCATAAAAAGTTTGTGACCGTTCTGAATTCCCTGTTAATAGCTTTGTGCACTAGCAATAACGCTAATTCCGTGTCCTTTTTGTTCCCTGCATGTGAGCAAGCTGTTACTTGGTTGACTTGAGATCTGATTTTAAAAGCAGAGTCTGCAACACCCCACATGAAGAATCCATAACCACTACTAATAACTGATATGCAGGCTATTGCAAATGTTCAACACAATTTGAAAATATGAGAAAATGAGAAAATATGTGGTGATGGATACATATTTTGAGGAACTTCTTAAAACTTTTCTTCAAATGTTTATTTGATTAAGATATTCTGCCAAAGGCCGCACTTAGTATTTACTTTTGTACACCTACATTCATACTACTTGTATACATCTTACTGTCCATTAATGTTATGTTGTATCATTTTTTAAATCCTTAACATTTTGAAATAAGGACTCAACACTGATCAAGTATCCCTGAAATACTTTTTGACCACTCTTTTGCAAAGTTTTTAATCATACCAGATAATTTCCCTTTTTCCCTCTGGTTTCTCTTCCTTCCCCCTCTTCCTGTGTGAGCTGGGATCAGCTTCAAAGCAGAAGATTTTTTGAGGGACTGAACAATAGTTCTGTGTTACTCCAGGTATACCTGACCCCTTTTAATTGAGTTGAAATAGGTCCATGGTGGTGCAGAGGGGAAGGCAGGCTTGCTTTGAGCAAACCTTTCTCTTTTATCTTCTTTAAAGCACCTTCTGTAGGCAGCAGCATTCAAGCCAACGTAGCGAAGTGTACTCCATGGGTGAAAATAGTCCTGAACACTCAGGCCAACAAATGCTGCCAGAATTTCACAGAATCTGAAGGCACTGTCCATGTTGGGTTCACAAAACCACTGTGTGGCATCTACATGGGAGATCTCTTCAGTATGGCAGAACCTGTGGTTCCATCTAAGAAAAAAGATGTAAACACAAATCTAAATTTAGAGATGGAATTTGAGGATAAGCATTCTGAATTTTTATGCATTTGGTAAGTAGTTACTGGAGAAAAGCACATACCTTAATTAAAGCGACTGTTTTCTTTTATTTCCACATCTTTTGATGGAAGTCTTAAAAATAAATTCTCAAACTATTTTAATAGTAGCAGGCAATACTGTACTAAAAGAGTTCAAATGCTGACCAGGAATATCCACATCTCCTTCAAAAACGCAGCTGTTTGGGGATTTTCTGACCTTTTTCTTAGTTTCATATTCTTGACTCTTCTTCCATATATATGTAGAAATTTTTAAAATTATATTGTCCTTTCCTTCTTACATGGATAAACTGGCATTCACTGAATGGCATCTCCGTGCTAGTCTCAGCAACTGAGATCTAGAAAGAAAGACAGCAGGAGAAGTTCATACTGGTTATATGACTAATCTCCGTACAGATTGTTACACTTTTTGTTGCTGATTTACAAATTCCAATCCTGTATAGCTTTCAATGTAAGAGTGTTCTGGCAAAAAAGACCTCAAGATGACCCTCTGCAAACTAGAAGTTTCAACAAAGCCCAAATATGTCAGAAATACTTGTTTTGAAAAACACAAGCTAATTAATAACTTCTTATAATCACATAAATAAATCAAATTTTTTTCCTGTAGCCACATGATTAGAATTCCATAGAAGCCCAACAGGAACACTGAGGTTAAAGTACAGTATGGATATGTATGTATGTTTTGAACTGGTATGTATTTTCCAATCTGGTCCTATCTTATAATGTTACTTCATAAGGATAATACAGACAGTTTCAATTATAAAGACATTACCTAAACTCCCAAATTTTCTATCATTTTAGAGCTGGAAGCTAGTCTTAATAGTAGCTGAAGTCTTCTTTTCAAGTTAAGTATAGACACTCATTCAGCATTTCCAAGGCTCACCTTGGAAAATTCCCAAACACTTCAGGTTATGAGCCTGATATACATGAATTGGTATTAAAAATTTAAGAAAAGTATTGTTGTACTAAAAAAAAAAAAATTATGCTTACAGTATGTTTAAAAAAGAATATGATTTTTTTTTCTTTCAGCAAGATGTAACAAATATTTAAGATTATAATTTTAGGGGGGAAAAAGGAGAAACTAGAATTTGTATGGCATTTATAAGATGGTTCCTTTTATCTCTTTTGGGTTTTTTTTTTTGTTTTTTTTTTTGTTTTGTTTTGTTTTGTTTTTTTTTTTGAAAGAGACTGCTCACTTTGTTCTTGAAAAGTATTAAGAGCAGTTATGGTTAGGTGAAGGAATATATAAAAAATTCATCTCAAGGTAAAAGTAAGAAAGAAGTTATACGAAAAAGGCTTAAGAGTCTATCTTTGATTTTACTTTAGCACCATTTTCTTTCTCTTTCTTATTCTGAGCTTCAGGGTTTAGATCAAATGTATAAATCCTTTAAGTATCTTCCACTCAAATTAAAGCACTTAACAACACATTGCTTTTTGCATTAGTCACAAATACATGAAACTGGGATAATAAATCTGAAGTAAGTCCATTATCTCTGGCTCAGAAGCATGAAGTCACTAAAAAAGATGTTTAAAATTACAAAAAGCAGGAAAAATCACTTTACATTAATAGTTTGCACATTGTGATATGTGTGATATAGTATTTGTATCAAACTTTGTTAGTTACTATAACAAATATAAAATTACAACCATCTCAAGAAAGTTTTGCTGGTTTTGAGTTCATTAAATAACCATTATTTTGCTAAGTGTTCCCATTGTTCATGTCAGATTGTTTCTACTTAAATTGATAGATTTTTAGTCTTTGAAGTCCCTAATACTATTTACATGATATTTGAATTACATATTTCTTTCTTTCACTAATTTGCTACTGTTTGTTACGTCTTGGGTCGCTTATAGAAAGCCTGAATGAATCGTGCGGTGTGAGGGAGATTGGTTTTAAACCTCACTACATAAAATATAAAGGAATTTAGTAAGTGAGAAATCTGTGAAATTAGGCTGCCTGCGCTCTACTGTTCACTGGAGAAAGGCTGACAAAAGAAAGGATATCTGACTAATTGCTGCTCAAAATAGACACAAAGACCAACCAGTGGTCAGAGAAGCAATAATGACTTGGGAATCTCAGTCCCTCTGAATCAAGTACAAAAAGCAGCCAAACTGATAGAGGTCAGTCAGTCTTTACCCCAAACAACTAAAGTCTTGCCCCTGTTGCAAAGCCTTCTATGGTGGTTCCACAGAGGAACACTGCACAAACTAAGGGGATGACTGCAAAAAGGTGGACAAGGATGTATTAGGGGAAAATTGGAAAGGGATTGAGGGGGGCATTCTGGCTTTGAAGGTTTTGAGGATTGCAGAGAAACTATCATCAAATATCTGAGAAGAAAAAAGCTTCAGAGTGGAGAGATGGGGATGACCTGGGATGGAACAAATCCAGAGAAATAGAGAGAAAGGGGCCTAAAAGAGGCTGGGGACGTGTAAGCAAGAGACAAAAAGCTCTTGGTCAGTGTGCTTGTCTCACCAACCCTGCAGCTGATCATCACCCTTCATTTCCTGGTCAGCCTCTGTTTTTAACCACTTTTTGTCTCAGTGCAGTCTCTATTCTGCACATGTGACCCAGTAGCAAGCTTCAAGACAGACCATCTGGCAAGCAGGAGAGGCCAGGGTTAATGGGGATGCCAAGGGTCTTGGAGCTAGTTAGCTGGAGACTCTAGATCTCATAGCAGCACCCCAGAGAGACTGAGCACCTGGGAGTAAAACACTGGTGATATCTGGGACAGGTTTTCCCCAGAGAGTCCTGAGAAAGGACTGGGTGATTACTCAGGCAGTCCCTGTTTTAAGTGAGCGCCTGTGCCAATACTCTTCTTCTGTCTGTTAACCTCTTTGCAAGCAGCTGTGTCTGCGGAGACCTTGTGCCTGTGAAGGGGCAGTGTTCAGCTTCATTCCTGGTGAGGCCTGGAAACGGGACTGAGCAGTTCCTCTCAGTCAGCTCTGGAGGGGATGGACCACCTGCATCTTTAAATCCACTAGGTTTGGTGTGGGGGTCAGTGATGCCTTTGTGTAGGGGCGGCCGAAGCATTCCCCTGGGATGCTTTGTTCCTTGGTACGGTCTGTCCCGGTTTGAATCTCCCGGTTGGCTGTAAGCCTCGTCACTCCCCTGGCATTCTCCCATTGGTCCCCATTCCCTAATCCCACCTTTCCCCCTGGCCCCAGATAAACTGGGACCCTCGGGATTGGGTTTCAGATTTGCTTTGGGAGTTCGGCTGTAAGCATGGAATAAACCATCCAGCAGGATGAGAAGCGAATCTCCTTCCTGCCTCTTGGCCACCTGACTGTATTACCGAATATGCCCCAGGTTCTGTGGGCTTGCAGAATCCCTTATATGTATATTAAAAACTCTAAGTTTACCTAGTAATCTTAGTATTTCAAAATGTAGGGTCTGTGATCATTTTTTCCAAGGAGTCTTTTTTTTTTCTTTTTTTTTTTCCACAGGGGGTGTGTGAGGGTAGGAGAATGCAGTTTTGTGTACTTTGAGGGGCATGGGGGGGCATTATTTTTGTTGTTTTTTTCCCACTTACTGTATCATTAGCTTGGATCATATCTGGAGTATACATACCTCGGGGTAAGAAAGGAAAAGTTATTTAAAGGTGTTAAACATGGAGGTGCAACTATCTGTTTTGTTATCTCAGTGAAGCATTCATGTTACACTTGGACTCAGTACAAATCTTGATTGTCAGGAAGTGACCTGAGATATCCTGACTTATCTCCCTGTAGGTCATGTTTTGGCTGGCTTTGATGTTTAGGGTATCCAGCCTGAAAACCTGGACTGAAGTTTTGCCTTTGGAAAAGAGATTCTGTTTCAGGATTCCTTTACTTTTTCAATAATTCATGGTCCATGCATTACTGTGTCATGTCTTATACCACAAGTCTGAGGTGCAATTTTGTTCCCATGAAAAGTTGCAGACCAAAGCACTTTCTTCCATGACTGTGATAAAGATAAAATACTGCAGGGCAGGCTATCAAGGTAGTGAAAGGATTAAATGAGGTTAGAAATATCTTTGTGGGTTCACTTTGTAAAGGAAAAAACTTTTGTGAAGAAATGGAATAACAAGTTGTATCACCTGAAAGAGAGCACATTCATTTTTGAGTCTCTTGAGGCTATCACAGAACCTTACTGGGGCAAAATAATAGAGAACAAAATATTATTGACTGAGATTTAAAAGCAAGCATAAGACTTGAAAATACTTTATATCAATTTGTTGTAACTGTTACTACCAAAAATTTTGGCATGAGAAATAGTGTGTATTACACTGATATTTTTATTTGCTGTTTTTACCCGTTTATAACATTCTTACTTTTCTTAGTATTTGGCCAGCTAAACAAAGACTTGTGGCTTACACTATTTTTTTGGTAAACATTTCTTTTTCAAGGGATTTGCAAACTAGTGATCTCAAGACACAAGTAGAAAGCTCTCCAATTTCCTTGAGATACTAATCCTCACGTGCAGAAATGCACCAGGCAGCACTCGGGTACAAAATGCTGACCTAAAAAGATGTCTTGTCATATGATCTTGCAGTATTATGTATTACTTAATACTTTTCCCTGCCTTCCTGCCTGGTGCATCAATTCAATTTTAACCAACAACATTTCTAGTACATCTCAAAGAGTTTATATCTAATGCCCCTCAGAAGTCCAGAATTTTTTTGATTTCATCATTTTCCAAATTCAGCACATTCAAATATTGTTGCCTATGAAAAGTGCAGTCCTAAACAATTCTTTCTCACAGTCATGTAATCCCTTCTTCATTCTTTGTTCCGTGCAGATATGACAATATCATTTGACACATGGAAAATTGTTATTGATTTCAGAGATTTCTGTCTTACTATTTAAGAAAAATTAAAACTTCATGGCTGATAACATTTTTTTTTACCTCCCGCTATGCCTTGTCTTAATCTAAATTACAATGCAGTAGGGGTTACTACATAATCTTGCAGCATATCCCTTTACTTGAAAAGAACTGTCTTAAAAGACTAAGATCTCAGTTCTGTGTGACTGTTGTTGTATATGGAGCTTTATAAGTACTTCCTGGACTGTGGGGTTTTTTTAATTATTGAAGAAGATATTAAATCAAAATGGAAATTGATCACAAAATGGAAATTGAATTTTAGTGGAGGCAATTAGAAAGAACATAGAAGAACGTCTGTATAGGAATAATTAGACAATTACAGTGAAATCTCACAGATGAACAATCCAAGTGACAAAACAAATCATGTAAAAATGTCCAGTATCGGTGTAAGTTTATAGATTCTTCTATTATTTCCTAGCTGCCTTCATTACTGTTGCATGGGACATGATGTCACGTTAACAGAGGGTTACAAAGTTTTTGCGTACTCCATCCTCACAAATCAGGAAGGACTCTCGTCAGCCCAAAGTTTAGCAAAGAGAGGCCGTCTCTGCAACAGCAGGCAACACTGCCAGAATATTTTGGGCGAGATAACATTTAAGAGAAATAAAATTATCTGAAATATTCTTCTTCATAAATGAAGGTAATCTAGAATAGGGAAGATCTAATGAACTGTAAGAGGTCTGAAATTAGTGGCCCTATCTCACTGATGCTATGACTGGTTGCGGTGCAACTAAAACAAAGATGTTACTGAAACACTAGCAGTAAGTGTAGTTGAAAATCAGTGATAAAAGACAAAAGGTAAGAAGGAATTTTGACTAGAGTAAAACATTTTTTCTGTGGCAGTGGTTCTCAAAGTACAGTGTGGAGGCAGTTTGACACCATGCAAGCTGATACACCAGGCAGTCTTGACACGCCGTATAGTGTTGGCTCTGCTGTTTCTCACTGCTGTATCCCCTAAGGCAGATAAAAACACTTTCCTGCTATCACTTTTTTACGTAAACAAGTGCTTTAATGGCTAGTGATGACGACTGAGTTGGGAACATCCATAATAAGTTTTCTATTTTGACATTTATTCTATGTTGTTGCTAAATACCCCTGTTCCTGCTGCTCTAAGTTAGTTTTCTTGGTGGTATGCTGATTGCAGGTATGTCTTGAAAGGCTTAAGAAGCTAAATTCTGCTTCATCTGTATTTTTTTGTCCTTTGGAGTTTGTGAGAGCAAACACCTTTGGCTCACTTCTGTGGATTTTCAGTGAATAAGCTGCATTACAATATGCCAGTAGAGATTTTACTTACAAATGGAGGAAAAAGGTAGTTAAGTAATCAGCAGGTATTCATTGTGCTTTGCCCTCTGTGCTTCATGCACTCAAAAATAACAGTATACTGCAGGAATTCTCTCTCTTTTCAGAGTCTCTGATAATTACCAGCAACTTTTATACAGGAAATTTGTATGTCTGAAATATTGGAAGAATTTATTCTTGCCTGAAACATTGCTGATGGAGGTAATAAATATCTAATGTATAATAGCAACATTTTCTTATAAGTTACTATTCTCTCTCTCTTTTTTTTTTCATCTTATTTCTCCAGTCTAGTAGTTTCTGATATTAGTACTAGGCCTTGGGACATTTTACCAGAGCAAAATAATAACTGCTAGAGAAAGGAAAGCAGATTGGCTTGCTTCTATTTGCATTTGAGGGGAGGGAGGCAAGAGCAGTACTTTTCCCTTCATTGAAGTGTATTAATTAAATGTTGCAAATTATATTATTTCTTCTGGTTTCCTTAAGAGATTGTTTCAAGGTTAAATATTTTGTACTATTGTGTTTCTTTTTTTCTTTATTTCATTTTACTTCTTCCTTTTCTCCTTTCCTAAGACCTTCTCAGTCTTCCCACACCACAGACCTCTTAATCTCTTTCTTTCCCTTAAGCAGTAACAGAGCTAGTTCCTTCAGTAACAGTTCGTTATTTTACTGAGACATTGCTGTCTAATTTCTATTTTAGCTGAGGTATGTGTTTTCATTTTTTCAGTTTCTAAAGTAGCTTTCATATGTTGGTTTAATGTCATTTTTAGAATTCTCTTTGAAGTGCCAACAACTTACTGTCAAGACAATAATAGGACTGTACATGGGATCCCTGCCGTGCCACATATGCAATTGCTGTCATAATATTCACCTTATATTATTTGAGAGATTTTCTATTCACCAAAAGAAGTTCATTGCCAGTTCCATTACAAGTCTCTTTAAGTGTCCTCATTCTGTTCAATAGCTATTTATATTAGTTCTGTATAGTGGATCAATTCTTAGAACATTGTGGAATTCATGACTAATGGAGTGGGCCTTGTAAAAAGATCATTTATTCGGGTTTTTCAGAGAATGTAGTATGTTTCTTGGTATGTGAGATATTGTAAAATAAAACTAGCAATAAATATTAGGAAGTTAGCACAGAATATTTTCAGGGTTCATTACATTTTTCTGGTGATGTAATCACAAAACATTTCTTTCGCTAAAGACACTGGAACTGCAGTATCTGAGTATAATTGTTAAAGGTTAGAATCAAGTATTTATTTTAAGCTTATTGTGCTCTACAACCTTGTTTTCCAAATTACCATTTCTTATGCTATATTCAAAACCCTGAAAAATACTTCTAGCATTTATAACCTGGTAGTACATACATATCCAAACTTTTATCAGATCACTTAATTATAGTTTTACATTACATGAAAACTATCTTAATTACAGAATTTTTTCCTGTTTTTGATACAAGCCAAGCAGTGTGAACTTCTACACCTGCTTCCCTTCAAGTACTATTCAGTTCCACTGTTTTGGTGCATTCTCTTCATATTAGGCAAGTATTGTGCTCTTTATGATAGGTTTGCTTGCATTTTAAAAATAATTAAATGAATGTGTTTGGACTAGATAATTGTAGATCCCTTCCAACTGAACTATTATACTTTATTATAAATAAGTAAACTGGTTCCCTAGAATTTTACAGAAATGGTTGTGTCTGGTTCCATACTGGTTCCTGGAAAAATCTGGTTTTTTAAAGACCATTTTAAAGGAATAAGGTCCTTAGGCCAAGATTCAGGCTGAGAGTTTGAAAAAAAGTAATTTTTTTTAAAAAAAAATCTCTTTTCTGTGGATTTTCTGTGAATTTAAGCCATATGCTTTGGATTGAACCGTGTAGAAGTCTGTACACTTTTGGAATTTAAGGGAGCACTAAAAAGAATTTTTATTTGTGGAAGAGACCTTTCATGATAACCATGGTAGTCCGTGAGCAAAAATTAAAAACTCCCTCCTAATGATCCTATTCTTCTTCATAAACCCACAGGTATTAAAGTCAAAGAGAAGATGAGCTTCTTTTAAATTTATAATGTCAAGAAGGGAGACAACTAATGCCATGGAGTAATGTATATAAAAGGTTAATCTTGGTCCAGAAATCCAAGTACCATAATAAAAGCAATGACTGGTTACTTCAAGCATTTCTGAAATTATGTACTTCAGAAACATTTCATAATCTTCATTTTCTTGCAGCACTCAGTAGAAAAGGCAGCAATTTTCTGTCTTTGTTAAAGTAGCTAAAAATACCTCATGGTGAACTACAGAATAATTAATCATCCTGCAGGATTTGGAGTTTTCAAAGGCCTATTTCTGAACTATTAATCCATTCCTGAAAGGGTTTTCTGTGTTTTTTCTCTCTCATGAGCTTGGTTCTTAGTACCCCAAATCCGCACATAAAAATAATAGAATGCTTTTTTTAATCTTGGCTATTTTCTCTTTCAAATCCTTTTATACAAGTATTTTCCAATTAACTTGCATTTTGAGTTATTTTTTGGCACAGAACCTGTTTTTTTTCAGGTCAATTTACATCAACATAAATAGCATTGAATGTCCTTTTCTTTTTCTTTTTCCTGAAGGCTTGAAGTCAGATTGAGTTTCATTAATGTAAATGTATATCTTTCTATTGCCATGTGTTCAGCCAGGCTTTTAGATATTCTTTGCTTCTAGAGTTTTGCATTGCAATTTTAAGCCTTAGATTTCCTAGAAATCAGCAGTGACTATGATATTGTCATTTACTTTACTTTTTTTGGCACTTTCAACAGTGTGGTGGGCATAGTTGTAAGTAAAATAACATGAGAAAATTAGTCTGCACTAAACAAGAGAGTCCTCTATAATTAGTGGCATACAATTTCAGCAAAAATGATACAAGACACTGTTGTTCCTATGTGGCATCCTTGTCTGTTCTATTTGCAGAGTAGCACTGGAATGAATGGACGCTGACTTGTGACTTTAGATCAGCTTGCTATGTTCTTAAAACTCTGACCTTTGTAACAAGAAAGAGAAGAATTTTATTTCTGCATTTTATATCCTCAGCATATTCAACTTCTCTCCATTCACTATTCACCAGAAATGATCACCAGTTGATACACTTGCTATAAAATGTAGAATGTAGTGACATACACCAAAGCAAAAGCTCTGATCTCTTCACTCTGTAATGGGTTGTTTTGCTCAAATACTGTAAAAAGTTTCTTTTTTTTTTCTGTAAAAGCAATCACTTTCCTTATAACTGAGAAGAAAAAAACAAAACACCTCTGACATCACTGCAGTCTGTGAGCCTCAAACCTAAATGGGACTCAAAGTGAGCCTGGAGACAACAGAGGATCAATGAACTAAGGTAGGCAGCATTTTTTGTTAAGCAATCATTTCAAATTCTTCTTCCCATTTTTCATACTCTGGGATTTAGATTTTTAAAAAAAATCCACAACACATTTTGCACTCAACTGACATGAGTTTCCATCATTTCACTGCTGTACTGGATGAGATTTTTGAAAAAAAGGCAGTACAAGAATAACAGAGCTGTTTGTGCTCTCTGTTGTTTGTTTTGTTGTTTTTTTTTTAAATACAGTATAAAGGAAACCTTTAGTGTCATAGTGTTTGTGTTAAAAGAGCCTAGGTGTGCTCTATGTCTTTACTGTTTCTATAAAAAGCTTGCTATTGTTTATTGTTTCTGTAGTTTAAAAAACAAAAAGTGAATAGAAAGTAGGAATATTCTTCTCTGGAAAAAGTGATGCCTCAAACACTTCCATGGAATTAAATTCAAGATCTGATTTTTATGTATGATACCACAAGGTAACCACAACAACACTGACAAATCAGGAATGTGGAGATCAGAGGTGCAACCAAATATCTCTAAGCCTTCAGAGACTTGAAAGTGTATTAATTATGGTATGTGTGCAATTCTGTTATACACACACCCTTTAAGTATTTACTCTCGGTTTTTAAAAGTTTTTTATTACTTTGGAGGAAAATTGAAACAGAGAACTGGCTGAACAGGAGATCCCAAAGAGTTGTCATCAGTGACACAGGGTCCAGTTAGAAGTCTGTCACAAGTGGTGTGCCTCAAGGTTCAATACTGGGCCCAGCTGTATACTTTAAACTGCAGAGGAAACTCTGCATACTTAGAATTTAATTTTTTTTTTAACATAATTGAATGGTAATTAGTTTTTCATATAGATATATGGATCATATAGAATAATAAGAATCTTAGATTGAAACTTAGATTTAATCTTGAATTGAAACAACAGTTATAAATGCTGCCAGGCTTCACTGAAATAAAAGTAGTAGGGTTCCTCCCTACAACAGATTTCTGACAAGTTTAAAATCTCTTTTTAAGCTCAATTGATTTTTTTTGAGTTTGTTCAAGTTGCTGTTAATAGACTCACCTCTCTGCTACCAATTTCTATTAAATCTGTGCTCTCATTATTTTTTAATAAAAAGTAGATTTTAATTAGCAAGTCCATTAGTCAGAGTAGAATAAGAAATAAGAAAGTAGAATAAGAAAAAGTCCACAAAACATTTTAAAATTAACCATTTAAAATTGATCTTTACAACTCTTGTTTACCTGCAGCTATTTTTTATCTGTGTGTCCAAGGTATAACCTTGTACCTAACACCTGTGCGCATAGCATTTAGTTCTTGGTCTCTTTGGAAAAACATAGAAACTTAGCTCTACTTTTGCTATTTTTAATGTTTAGAACCTTTATCTTTTGCAGCACATGCAACCTCTTATCTTCTCCGTAATTATTGCGTCTCTGAACAGTCTTTACTGAAAAGATTGCTAAATATGCTTTCTCTCCCTCTAGTTTTCAGTTGTGTAACTTAAAATGATGGATGACTTTGGCTGTTACTCCATTACAAAAAATTGGAAGTTTGTGGAGTTTCAAGCTACAGCTTGTTTACTTTCAGTTTAAGTCTTACTACAGAAGTTGTCCTGAGATGTTATGGTGAAGGTATATAAAATATTAATCTCAAACAAAAGGAAAAAGAAAGGTAGATCATGATAAATACAGCTGCGCTTCATATTGTTATTTAAGGTATAAACCTAAAAGCCATTCAAGAAATGAAGCATTTAGCTGGATTGAATAAAGCTAATACATTTACACCCAACTAAATATGGAGGTGAGGATACCCATGAAGAAACTCATTTAGCGAGAAAGCTTCATTTGAGTAAGAATGCAAAAATTTGATTGGCGATAAATTATTTTAAGGATAATGAAACAGGAGAAAAGTACAAGCATGTGTAAAACAGGAGCTTGCTAAGCTCTCGATTGCCAGATGTCATTTTAATATGCAAACGAAAATGAAAGAGGAAGAAGCCTCAACTAGAGAAAGGCATGCCACTATTAGAAGTATGAAGAGGGTGCACGTATTTGTTGGCTCAGTTTACTACTCCTTTATAGTGTACGATGTCTTTGCTTTCAAAAGCTGATGGGCAATATACTCCCCTAGCATTTCCCTGTACTTCATCTAACAGAACAATGGTGGGGTGGCGGCAATTGCTAGCTCTTCCCACAGCTCATCAACAAGGAAATAATAGCCTAATCTCACCTTTACAAAAGGAAAAAATGGTCATAGTCTTGCCACAGGAAAACAGTAAACCACACAGTTGGAGAATTATGGCATGGTAATTTTTTAGAGTTCTAATGTGATAAATTTTAATTAGCAAAATTATGAAAGTTTCTTTATTTTCATAGAGAAAGTGCAGTGTTGAGTACCAAAAGATTACCCAGCTATATCAGTTAATTGGGGATGACTTGGTTTTGAGTTCTCAGTAGAATATTCCTGAAAATTTTAAAAGAAATAAAGAAGCACACAGAGAGACTTTTCTCTGCAGAGGTCAGGAGTCCAAAGTTCTTTTTCTTCAAAAAGAAAAAGTAGATAGGAATTTCCTTAATTCTCTAACAAGAAGTGGCAGGAAGCTCAGTTGACACATGCATATCCTAATTTTTTTTAAGAGAGAAAAAGACAGAATTTTGAGTGATAGCTATAAAAGCAAACTGAAATCAAGAATAGGGATGTACACAGCAGATAGTGGCTTTCTTGTAATGTGTTTATTTATGTCTTTTTTGTTAAACCAAAATCTGCATTTTTATGTTTGTGCACAGAGAGGAAACACAGGTAAAAATGGTACTGTGTTTATTGGGAAAGATGGGAGGATGAAAAAATACAGCAGAAAATGGACAGGTAAAAATGAATTTTACTGTGAACAAAAAAAGCAGGAAACAGGTGTGATCCAGGCTTAGCAACTTCACTGAATGTGAAATGAAGTTATTAGAAGAGGAAATGAAGGAAAATAGTGGAAATCAAACAGCACCGAAGAAAGTTAGGTTAGCAAGCTAAAAAACAACAAAAAAAAACCTCCTAAAAATCTAAGGAAGTATATCTGTTTAAAAAGTATAAATTGATTAGTAAGGCAGTAAAGAAGCTAATATTTTAGCATTTATGTCAAAGTGGTATTTGCAAAAAATATATTTGCAGCACAATGAAAGTGTTAACAGTGATATTTCCAGTGTGGCGAGTAGGAAAGCATAACAAAATATAATTTAGCTCCTGGGAAATAACATTAATGTGATGGACACAATAGAAGAGAGTGAGAAGTAAGTTGATCTTTACTCTGTCTCCTACAGATGAAATTGTCATTTTACCTGAGCATCACATCACCTACAGAAGCATTTAGATATTCTCTATCTTCATTTTCATTATTTCATAAGGGATAGGATTTTTTTTATCCTTTGTGAGCACACCTCTGCAGCTGTAGCCTGTGGATGCTGAAAAGCTTTGGTAGAGAAATCTTTCAGCTTTCTGCAACATTCTGTGAGAACTTTGCAGTTCTCACAGAAGCTATGAAAACACTGCTATGGGTTCTTGTAAACTAACTCTTTATCTTGCACCTGGGTTTGTTATGCAAGATTGTTACGGTTCTAGCTTTCTGATATTTTGGAATAAGTGTCTTAGAGCTTGACCAATCCCCTCAAGGGGTGGATGGCCAAGCACCCAACTGTCTTATGCCATTCAACTCACTCTTTGCGAACCTTGTTATAAAAGATGAATTAATTAATTAATAAAGATCAGAACTGCTTTCCCTTCTGAACTTGTTGTGCCATTCCTCGTCGTCAGTGCCGCTCACAGCGACAGTAGCCGTGCTCTGTACCTGTGCACGTATCAACTATGAAATGTTTTGGCTACTGCTGCAGAACAGATGTGCTTAAACTTTCTCCTGGAGAAACTCCCCAAAGGGACCAAAAGGATTTAGATTCAAAAATAGATTTTATTTTAAAATAGAAGGCTAAGTGTATTGACTTTCAAAATGAAAATAAGTCAAAGCGATGAATAAAGAGAACAAAAATGGAGAGTTTAATGTGATTCCCATTTTGTCCCTGTAGACTGGAACTTATTTTGGTGTTTCAGTTCAATTAGCTTGAAACTTTCTGAACAGCAGCAAAATGTGATTCTTTCCCCTCTGTCCCAGAGAAGCTCTTTCCACTGTGTTTGTGGCCTTGCTACCAAACTCATCCTCTCTCTGCCTCTTAACCTCTTCATGAGCTCCAGCCTTCAGGCTGGATCTTGCTTGCCAGCTCAGCAATGTTTCCTGCCCTGAATACACTCAGAAACTCCCTGATGGCACAAGTGGCCTTCTTTTCCAAAGGGCTCTGTTGGAGCCAGCTTCTCCTTAAGGCTTGGGACACAGACATACGAATTTTAGCAAAGATGGTCAAGTGAGCAAGTACAGTTGTCTACTGTGCATTGAAACACTATATATTTCTTGATGGATATTTGATGTATTTTTATTGATTTGTTTGTATTTGTCTTCAATTTGCTTAAAATTACACTAGCATACCTATTACTTATTGGACAAGGCTTAATTTGAATTCCTGGGAGGCTATGTGTTATTAATAAAATGTAGTTAGTTAAATGTTTTGAAATAATTTTATCTTCTCGTTAAAGTAAGCCTAATTTTATGGTGGTGTTATTTTTGCACACACTAGCCTTGACATTTTCCACCTTAGTGAAAATAATTTCTAGGACATTTATCAGACAATTAAAATTGAGATGTCCGGCCAGATTTTTTAATGAAGGATTAATACTGTACACCTTTATTTCTTTGGCTTGCTCTTACATTTGTATCCTTGTCATGCTATTTTGTAAGTCTTTTATCAAATGCTATATTGGTAATCCCCTTTCCAACATGTCCTTCGCAGTTTTGAGTGCTTTGCTTGTTTTGTGCTCTTGCCACTTCTCTTCCTACAGATTAAACCCCTTACATAGAAGCAGTCGATAGCAGTACCTGAGGGTGATGGGAGCATTCAGAAAAAAACCCAGCATATTGTAAAGCTCAAAATCTCAGGCAAGAATGTAATTTCACTGTTGATAAAACACAAACACAACAGCCCAAACCCACAAAGCAAAACTAAAGAAACAGTAGCCAATTCAACCAAACAATACTAATCTAGAGGGTTAAAGGTCTAACACCACCTAGACTGAGAAAAGTAACCTCACTATAAATTCATAAACTACATTCTTTTCCTTTTCATTTTTATTTGATGTATTCTTAAAGATTGTTACCTACGTAAGTTCGCTGAATTGCAAATATTTGACATAAATCACCTCTTTTCATGGTTCTACAAAATAGTTGAGTTGAATGGTGAGAGATAGAAAAATTTCAGTTGCTCCACGGAATAATCTTCATGTAAAATGACTGTCAGAGTATAGTTATAGGAGATAAAAAATAGAGGAGGAAAAAACTGAGTTGAGTTCTTGTTGCTATTAATACTGTTGCAGATAAAATTTATCGAAAAAGTAAAGGCATTTAAAAGGCTTGCATTTCATTATATATTAAGGTACATTCCATTGATAACAAGTGGCTCTTCAGAGCACGCTTTTTTTTGTAGATTAATTTCCTAAAACATGTAGAAATTATAAATATATCTCAGCAATATGTTTCATGTCTTGTAGATCAGAAAATGCTCTTTAGTTGGATGACTTCAGTGCTACAGAATCTGTATACAACAAAGCAAAAGAAAAGGAGTCAGGAAGGAGAAAGGAGTAATAAAGAAGAGAAGCTCATCATTTTTTCTTCTAACCCTGAATGAGGGCTGGTGTCTATCTAGGAATCAAGGTGCTTGAGGTCCCTTGAGGCAAAAGGGAATAAATTGCCAGTAGCAGACAAGGTGAATGCAATTGCACACGAGGTGGGTGAACAGGAGAATCTCTGTGTGATTGCTTTCTAAACCATCAAGAGGGTCTGGAACACAGCAGCCGAGGGGCACATTTTTCACTTTACATATTCTGTTTGTGGCTGTGTAATTTTCATGTAAAGTTCATAACACCGTATATTCAAAAATGAAGATCAAACCTGGTTTGCAAATTACAATGTGAGCCTATCATTAGATACTATGTTTTACTATGCTACTATGTTTTGCTTAGCTCAATTCTTAAGGAAAATCATAGACAGTGATTTGGAAAAGCTTCCCCTCAACTGCAGAAACATAATAATTTCTTTCGTAAACAGAAACAACAAGAGCTGTTAAATATGTTGTCAATGCAAAATTTGCATTTTAATAGTGAAGGTATTCTGATAAATTACAGTTTTCTGCCTTTTTAAGTCATGCATATAATACTTGAATGTTGTATAATATTATTGCTGGATCATAGAGATTTTCAGCTTTATCTTAGATCATTTGTTATGAGCAGTAAAATCAAGTTTCCAGCTCTTCCTGATTAACATTTTTTTTTTCATTTCTATAGCTAATGTCACAACAAGAATAAAAGTATTTAAAATAAGTATCATTTTGAAAAGAATAGAAAAAAAATATTTCACTTTAACATATTATTTTCTTCTTGCAAATTTTCCTTGTCAGGTTCTTCACAGAACATGCTGTTCTCTCTTGTGACACAATGCTTAACAGATTTCTACTGTAATATTTCATTCTGTAAAAAAAACTAAAACATGTCTAGAATATAGAATGCATTTTATGACTAAACAGTGTCTTTCTCATCCTAGACTTTCTCTCTTTATTCAAATCCATGCATTTGAGATGGTTTCTAACAGCCTATTATAGCAGCATAAGATAATGTAAATGGTACAAGCACAGACTAAAAGCATTTTACCTGAATACACATGCAGTCCTTCTTCCTGTTTTACTAACACTTAACTTGAAAAAATATTACAAAGTAGAGGATCATTACTTTAGACTTAATGAAAAGCACCTCTTCATCTAGAAGAGGTCAAAGTAGATAAGATGGTGAATGTTTGGAGAGAGTGAAAGAACAGTTACCTCCCTCACAAGCTCTGACACATCTTTTGTGCTCACTCAGGAGAAATGTGTAAGTGTACTTAAGCTGCTTTTAGTGAGAGGGTAATTTTCTATGAAAGTTTCTTCTGGCTTGGTTCTTTTAAGAAAAGGTTGTATTTTTCTTATGTTCAGCAGTCTGGGGTGGGGAGATTCTAACTGCTGGTGAAATGCAGTGAAAGGCTCCATGCTCTAAGGCTGGAATACCTGCCAGTTGCTCTGGGGAAACCTATAAATACAATATTGTCTCTATCCACATGTTCCACATATCTCAGGAAATCCGTGGCATGGCCATATCTGAGCTTTCACATATGAGACCTATAACACTAGAGTAGCGTGATGGTTTCCCTCATCCTTATTGCTTTCTGAAAATGTAGTAATACAGTTTAAGAGAATGCAAAGTATTGTTTGCTGGGCCGTTATGCAAGAGTAGGGTGAATGTTTTCAAGCAGGAAAGGACATTACAGAACGTAAGATATACCATTGTGTGTGGTTTCAGGCCCTGTGTGAGTTAAAAACACAAACAAATTTAAAACAAAAACAAAAAAGCCCATAGAAGCTTCAGAAATCATATTTCTTAATTAGAAGAACATTTGAAATACTTAAGAGCACGTGTGAGTAAAATCTTAATCCAAAGGAAGGATCAGCCAGAGACTATGATATAAGACCTTGGATGGCAGACAAAAACTGATGTGTTTTTACCTGCTTCTAAAAACCTTGCAGCTATGATTGTATAGCTGAACTATTAGTTTATTTTTATTCAAGAAATGACACCTCTGCACTTCACTTTATCCCCAGGCTTAAACACACTATGCTTTAACTACTATTACACGGGCTCTTTCATCCCATGGCAGACATTTCACTTTGATTTTATTTGGTTTTACTGAGTGCTTATTTTATGACAGGTTTCTGTTTTGTTTGGATTAGTGGGGGAGGGAGTGTTGAAGGGAGAAGGAGGCAATGTTGAAGGTATTCTCACCTGTATTTAGACTATTCTGTACCTTGCAAAAGTGAAGTTATGTTCCTTTTAAAGAAACATAATTTTCAGCTACAAGTATACACTATTCCCCGTGACAAAAGAATATTTCATGCAGGGTAATAAAAGAATATTTGTGGTGGTGAACTTCCCTAGAATGAAATATTTTTATTTCTTGTTATAAATCTGTGCAAACACTTTAAAAATATATGAGTTCATTATAATATATGCACAAGCATCAAAATTTCTACACAGAAATTGACAAATATACTTGTGTGTGCCAACAAATATATTCATTCATCCATGCAAAAACACTTCAGATGAATACTTGCATCATCCTTTGGTTTGCTACACACACACGTGTACATATATAAAAATAGAAGACTGACTATTTCTGTGGGTTTTTTAACAAATAATTTTATATTAGCCCAAAATCATATGTAATGTGCTACACTGGAAATACAATGAATAAAACTTCATTGTAAATTTCTTTAAAGGTTGGGTGAGGTGTAAGTCCAAAGATACTTGCCAGTGTAGGCTGAAAATGAATATTTTCATTTGAATGATAATTTATTTAGCATCTTGTAAATATTTTCGGATGTTGCTTTAACAGGTACTGCCTCTGGGGATAAAAATACTTTGAAGACTTATGGTAATCCAGAATCCTTATTTCACAATAGTTTTTATTTAACACGTTCAGGTGAATGCAGTAAACAATGACTCTAGCCAGTCCTTACAAACTGTATGTATATGATACTTCTACAGAGGTGTAAGTACAGTGGGTGCTTGTTCTTCATGAAGTTTATTCTTGTTGAAAAGCAAAACTATAGAAAGCTTTCCAAATAATATTATGTTGACAATCTTTGCCACAATTCCTAGAAATTCCAACATTATTCTCCTAATGTCTCTGACATAAATAATATTTATCAGAAATCAATATCTTATAGACAAGTATAATATCTAAAAATTCTAGGTTGCACTATGATAACAAACATAAGCAGTATCTTTGATCTTCAAATGTATTTTTTACGATACATAAAATTTATAGAAATAGAAAAAAAAACAAGCTCTTGTTTCAAAGCCTCTAATTTATTTTTCTCCTACTTATGTGTTATTTCCAAAAATGCGTCAATCCTGCAATGAGTAAGGAAGATAGCAATGCAATTTTGCATGGTAAAATATATGAAACAAGCAGTAAAGTTAAAACAAATGGAATTATTGTTTCATATAACACAAAGTCAAGTTTCAGGATTTACTGTCTTAGGGTGCAGTAAAAGAATATATAGGGGCTAGGAGGTATGAAATCTTCTCAGTGACTATCAAACATGACTGTGTGGATAAGACTTACAGGGAGGCTTAGAAACCTCTCATAATCAGTACTCGAGGGAGGGTGAGTACCTATTTTCTATTCTATCTTTTTTACATACTAACAGATGCTTTGGAAAATACTACACAAATTAATGAGCAACATACTTAGTATATATTACAGTTTAAAAGAATTATAATGTAAATTTTAGTCCAGGAGATAATGCTAACTGCCATAGAAATGTTCCTGAATTTTTCTAAAATTACTTTTAAACTCGAAGATGAAAATGCACAAAAAAAAAAAAAGCTGTATAATTTCTTCATGGGCTTTTAACTTAAAAGTGATATGTATGGGGAATAATAACAAAAAGGAATTCAGCCCTAAAGAGCAGCATAATAGGCTGCAGCAGGTTTCACATTGGTGGTATTATTGTGTGTGAACTTGTGCTTGACTTCATTTGAAACCAAACTCTCTCTATGAATAGTAATATAGTCATTATTTTATATGTGTATTGTGTATATATATTACTTCCTAATATATTAATTATTATATAGATTACATAGACAATTAAATTAATATTCTCAAAAACATATAACTAAATATCTGATTGATTGTGGAGATTTAGTTTCTTGTATGGACTTGAGCTTGGACTTGGGAAAATTCTAACAGGCTGCACTCATGGTCATTTCTTCAGATTGGAAGAAACTTGTAGTGAACAAATCCATCCTCTGAAGATTTAGTCCCCTTTTGCAGGAGTAACAGAAACACTTAAGGTGATGACAAGTATCTCTGTGTTGGAATGCTTAATTTTATTTTTTAATTTTCTTATGCCACTACTCAGTCTGCTTTTTATTCCAGTCTCTATTTCCTACTCTTAAGAGAATAACTCTGCTTTCCTGGCAGATTGGAATGAAGTGAGGTGTTGGAAACATACCACAGGAGCAGGAGAAAAGAACAGAAAGGAAGGAATTATATATAATGTTTCAAAGATTATGTTTTTTAAAGAAAGTTTCTTAGCTGTAAAATTATTATATATACTTGCAACCTGTACCACCTGTGTCATAGCATTAGATACTTTGATCAGTGATTAAAGTTTTCCAGTTGAAATGACAAATTAAGGTATGAAACAGAATTTTCCATCATCTTCCTTTCCTTTTCTTCTTGGAAAAATCTTTATTGCATATTTTAAGTCGTTTTCTGAGTTTAATAGTTTATCCCTATGCTAATTCAAACACAGTATTTCTCTCCATGCTGTTACAATGCCTGGAACAGCATAGATTTTAGGTGCTTGAAATTAATTTCAGTGTCAAACTTTCATGAGTAAGCCAAGAGGAAAATAAAACAATCCAAAAAAATCATTTAAAGTAGAATGCAAGGAGAATAGAGGAAATTAGAAAGATTTATAAAGGATACATATTCATAAAAATAAAATTTAAAAAGTTAATTAACTGGGAACAGTGGTTTCTAATTAAAAACAATAAACAATGAAAACGATCCCATGCTGTTTTGTCTATGAAACATATTTTGCATTTGTACTTTTCTTCTTTTCCCTGCCTTTCATATCAAAAGGCCTTCTGTGAATAAAGTCAGGGTACACTTCTTGGTTGATTTAAAAGGGAGAGAATTCCTCACACAAATCAGAAAATACTCTGAAAAAAGGTGTTTCTTGATCAAAATATTAAACAATCACATTTTCATCTTCACTTATCAGTAAATTTCTTTTAATCTCAGAAATATTTGGTCTACCACATAACATCTTGAATCAATTAAAGACGTTAACTAGTCACAGTTTGGCCTCTCATTTGGAGGTTTTGGCACCACCATTCAGCTGGAAGAATGTTTATAGACCTGCTGTCATGCAAAATTGTCCAAGCTACTTCAGAACACTTTTATTGTCTGTCCATACTAACTCCATTCCACTTAAAATTTGGTAATAGAGTAACAGGTTATGGATATGGTGGTAGAAGAAAATATTTTCAAATATCACGGTTGTTTGTACCACCTGCCTCATCAAATTTGTTCATCTTCTACAATACATAATGATACCCAGAACAGAAATTCCTAAGCAGACCAAAAATCAATATATCTATTTATATAATTCAATGCAGCACTCTATAAAATACAGCCTTCTCATCTTATACATCTGTCTTATTTCACAAGGTCCTCCTTACAAAAATACAGTCCTTATTTCTAGGATGTTTCACGCACTGTGTTTCTGGCTGGTTGAGGGAGGGGATTGTCCCTCCCTGCTCTGTGCTGGTGTGGCCTCACCTTCAATATTCTGTGCAGGTTTGGGCACCACAACATAAGAAAGACATAAAGCCATTATAAAACATCCAAAGCAGGGCTACAAAGGTGCTGGGAAGGAAAGAATATACTTGCTCTGTTTTGGTAATTTAACAGATATTAATCTTCTAGAATATGTCTCCCTTTAAATAATTTAAGCATGGTTACAGCTTGAAAGAAGACTTGGATATAACTAGTCATGCACATTTTAGGAGGGCAGTCATTGATGGGAGTGGCTTACAGAGCTTCAATTATCAAAAGCATCTCGAGCCATTGTTGTAGACAGAAGCAGATTAAGTTAAATGAAATAAATGAAAAGTGTTATTTTTCTATCAGTCTGAATATTGTTCACATTACTGTTAATTTCTGTGCTAAGACTCCCTGCTAGGTATTCTGTGTGACAATTTTCATGTCACTATATAAATCTTCTCTTTATTGTGGAAAACAGAAGAACTCATTTTAAAAATTACCCATAAGTAATTACATATGTGACAGGAGATATTGTTCTGCATCTCATGACTAGACAAGAGTGGCTCCAGAAGTTACAGTAGTAGCATCTTGCATGTGCCCAAAACTTTGAACAAAACTGAGAGTTTTTTCATTGATGATCATTTTTCCATTTTCAAAGATAAAGCAAAAATCAGAGATTGTTGACATTTTGTAGAAAAGGGAAAGAAAGGAGAAGTGGAAAGAGAAGGGGCTTGGGTAGCAGGGATTCAGATAAGCTTTACCATGGCAACTACTGTACCACAGAAAAGGTCGATTAACATGAAGCTGGAGATTAGGATGGAATGACAGTGGTGTCACTAACTCTCTTCTTCCTTCTCTCCAAGGAAGTATAAATGCAATCAGTTGTCACCGATAGATACCTTTTTCCTCAGGAAAGATGAAGATGACCAAGAGAGATAGAGAACATCTTATTATTTTTTTCCCTATCAAAATACAGAGAACCAGAAAGCATTTTTCAGTCTGCTCCTGTGATGGTATTTGTGTCACTCAATTTGCTCCTCTGCTGGATATGTTAATAGAAGTCCTGCTACGTCCTGTTCCGTTCCTGTGAGCTATAAATTTTGACAGCCTTTTGAAAGTTTGTATAGTAAAAAGTAGGTTTTAGATGAAATCATCTTCAAGACTTATCTTGTCCAGAAAGGTTCCAAAGTTTCATCCAAGTTGGTAAATTTTTTTCAAGACAGGAATAACCTTCAGATAAGACTGTGTGCTGGTTCTTTTGAAGAGTTTTCTTGAAATAATGTCATACTTCAGCCTTACTGCAAGCTTTCTCTTGGATGATAGATTTATTTATGGTGATGACAGTTTAAATACCTTCTTCCTTATACCTTTAAATACCTTCTTCCACTTATAAGAATTTTAAATGTTGATGCAAAGCTAATTCTATATAATAGCAGATGAAAAATGTGATTTAGGATTGGTACTATGAACATAACTTAATGAAAAGATCTTTGATGCTGATAAATTGTCGTGGGGTGACTTTATAATGTGTATCCCCTATCGCTACCCTATGCCCACCAATCTCGTCTGTGTCTTTAAAGTGAGCCTGAGAAGGACAGAAAACAAAAAAATTTTCAAAGCAGTTGTTTCAAGGACACGGAGATACGCTCCTCTGTTTCTGCAGTACCCTTGGATTTTTTCTTCCCACAGTCAACTTTTTTTTTTCCCCTCGGCATTTTCTTTTTCCGGCGAGAGACGGAGAGTTGAACCTTGTTTTCCTAGGATTTTGGGATTGTTTTTTTTGTTCTTTTCGTCTCTTCTGGACTGTTTCAACAACATCTGAACACATCAGGAGAATTTTCCCGGAGGCCCGGGGGGGTGGCCCCTCGCCGACCCAGCTCCGAGGAGGAGAGAGACAGAAGACCTCTGAAATCTTCTCAGGTTTTCTCTCCACAGAGAGAGAGATCTCATTATTTTGCATCATTAGCAAATATAGCTAACATGTCCTGATATTTCATCCATTTGAATAGATGATTTAGTACGTCAGCTGCAGGGACATGTCTCCTTCTTAGAAATGTTCCAGTTGTGGTAAAGGGCACAGCAATGCCTTAATCAGCATTTGTAAGTGCTTTCTGCATAGCATAGCTACTGCCAATAGAGCAGCCCCTCATCAGTAGGGAAGAGCATTTCTGCGCATAGCTTAAAATACGGGAATCCTGGACTTAAAATATATTTAAAGGAAAGGCTGAGAGAATTGGGTTTGTTCAGCCTGAAAAAGAGAAAGCTTAGAGGTGGCCTAATTTTGACCTTTCAGTACCTGAAGGTAGTCTACAAGAAAGATGGGGAGAGACTTTTTACAAGAGTATGTAGTGACAGGACAAGGGGGATGGCTTCAAACTGAAAGAGGATAGGTCTAGATTAGATATTAGAAAAAAAGTTCTTCCTCTGAGGGTTATGAGACACTGGATCAGGTTGCCCAGAGTAGATGCTCATCACTGGGAGTGTTTAAAGCCAGGCTGGATGGAGCTCTGAGCAATGTGGTCTAGTGGAAGGTGTCCCTGTCCTCTGCAGGTGGATTTGAACTAGATGATCTTGGAGGTCCCTTCCAAACCAAACCATTCTATGTTTCTACAATTCTATGATTCTATGATTAAAAGTGGCTCAGTTGTATGGTAGCATTGTAGGTACATATGCATGCTTCTATTCCTGATCTCCTTGCCTCTGATGCTGGCTTTTTAATGATCACAGTTTGGACAATTCTGAATAAAGTTTACTGATATCGGCTAGTTCATAAATAAGGGGGATTTGAGTCTAGCTAGCTTTACATTTTCAAAGTGTAACTTAGAATGTGTTACACATTAAATCACAAAATATCACTTTTCTCTCACTTCTGGTAAAAAAATAAAATAAATTTCAATAGTTAAACTGAAAAAAAAGAAGTCAGTGTGGAGAATAAATATTTTAGGATGTAGAGTTTTCAGTTGGGTGCTGCAAGTTTGGCAGAGGTCAGAGGTAGAGCAACAGCAGCAGGATGCTGATTACAATATTTTCTTTTCTGACCCTACAAAATGTCTTTTTCTAAGCTCTTGTTTTGCTGAAGTGCATCTGACCTATCTCTTCCCTTAAGTGCAGAAAGTAATTCTCTATGGAAAGCCATAAGCTATAGCAGTACATGGAACAGAATGTAGATAGTAAAATACAGTGTTCCCAATGGGCCTGTGGGGATAAAAAGACCACAAAACAAACTAAAAACAACTAATAGCTTTCCAGTCCCAGAAATCAATAACAATGTTAGCTACCAAAACTAAAATAAATATTGAGCATAAAGATTGTGTAAAAAAATGTAGGTTTACTGAAATTATGTGATTTTTATATGCAAAGGTTCACTCTGTGCTGTCACAGTAGATGTGAAAAAGAAGTAAGGCACATTTATAAAAAGAAGTTCCCATTCTGAAATCATATCCAAGCTGTTCAATTTGTCATAAGCCACCAAAACAGGTTCACTGCTGCTAGCCTATGCTGAGGCTTATGTATAGCATCAAAGAGTTGGAGATTGATGCTCAGGGAAAGAGACTCTGGAAGTGGACTTGAATTCTAATTCAGTCTCTCACCTTGTTGTTGATTGTTTCATGGGATGGATAGTGCAGCTGAAGCCGAAATTGTGTTTGCTTTACATCCAGCTCTGAGAACAAGCTCTGGCCACACTTGTTCAAATTTTCTCAGCCAGGGATGACTTACAAGGGCTCCAAACTAAAATGAACTTTCTTCAAAGTGTGTTAAGTCTTCTCCAGCTGGATTATAAATCCAAGTAAAAGGATAACCCAATAAAATTATTCAGTTGTCATTTCTAGCAAAACAACATCCCCTTTCCCAGGTTCAAAAAGTTTTGAAGAATGAAAATGTAATTTAAAGGAATTATTTTTCTGTATTATTATTTTACCTCAACCCTGACTCTTGTGCTATGGTATACTGAAATTATTTACAGGCTTCATAGTTATATAAAAATGGCAGCAGTGACTGCAAAATATTTTGTTTTAATTTTTTCTGAGAGGTGTTTCACTCAGGAGGACAAATGATGCTGTGGACACCTGTTGTGACCAAAAGACCTTCATTGGAATGAGGAATGTTCTTGAAGTCTGAAAGGCTGGACTCTTGTGATATAGGTGGGAAAATTTTCACTAATATTATAGCAGAATATAGCTGTGCTTCTCATGGCATATATATCCATAAGATACCCAAATCATCCACATGATGAAGCCATCACCAGTCAGCTCAAGGCAGTTAATTGGTATGGATATATTTCAGAGTGGAATGATACGGATTTAAGTATGGGTACCTGTCTGTGGTGGGTTGGCCTTGGCTGGGTGACAGTTGCCCACTAAAGCTGCTCTGTCACTCCCCTCCTCAAGTGGACAGGGAAGAGAAAATGTAATGAAAGTCTTTTGGGTCAAGATAAGGACAGGGAAAGGTCACTTATGGATGACTATCTCAGATAAAACAACCTCAACTCGGGGACAAGTCAATTTAACTTATTGCCAATCAAGTCAGACTAGGATAATAAGAAATAAACCCATATTTTAAAAACACCTTCCCCCTAGCTCTCCTTTCTTCCCAGGCCCAACTTCACTCCCAATTTTCTCTGGTTCCTCCCTACAACTGCACAGGGGGATGGGGAATGGGGCCTGTGGTCAGTTCATCACACAGTCTCTGCTGCTCCTTCTTCCTCAGGGGGAGGGCTTCTCACACTCCTCCCGTGATCCGGTATGTCCCTCCCACAGGAGACTGTCCTCTAGGAACATCTCCAATGTGAGTTCTTCCCACGGGCTACAATTCTTCACAAACTGCTCCAGGGTGTGTCCCTTCCAGTCCTTCAGGAACAGACTGCTCCTGCATGATTCCCCCACAGGGACAGTAGTCCTGCCAGCAAAACTGCTCCAGCTTAGGCTCCTCTCTTCACAGGGTCACAGGTCCCTGCCAGGAGCATACTCCAGCACTGGCTTCCCTCAGGGTCACAGCCACCTGTGGGCATCCACCTGCAGAGTGTGGGGCTCCTCCACAGGCTGCAGGTGGGTCTCTGCTCCCTGGTAGACCTCCGTGGGCTGCAGGGGCACATCCTGCCTCAGCATGGACTTCCTCATGGACTGCAGGGGAATCTCAGCTCTGGAGCACCTTCTGCTCCTCCTTCTGCACTGACCTTGGTGTCTGCAGGGCAGTTTCACATTCTCACTCCTCCCTTCTGGCTGCTGTTGTGCAGCAGTTTTTTCCCCTTCATAACTCTGTTATCCACCATCGCTGATGAGTTCAGCCTCAGCCAGCAGTGGGTCTGATTTGGCACCAGCTGGCATTGGCTCCGTCACACATGGAGGAAGCTTCTGGCAGCTTCTCACAGAAGAAGCCTCCTGCAGCCCCCCTGCTACCAAACTCTTGCCATGCAAACCCAATACACTGACATATGCTTATCTATTTTAATGGATAGCAGTATCTTACTGAGAAATTATTTATTGATACCATATGGCAATGCCCAAAATTATAGCTAAATTAAGTTTAATTGATCTCATAAAACCCCCATTTGTTTTTCAATTAAAAAAAAAATAATAAGGACTGAAAATATTGCCTAACGTAGCTTGTGGGTTTTTTGGAATTGAGTTCTTGAGATGTTTTGAGCATCCTTTAAGCTGCATGGTGCTAGCATAAGGAAATACAGATGAGGAATGCCTTTTATACAGGTATTCCTAAGCATTCTTTTTAAAGCTGTTGTGTTAATAACCTCTTGCACATTGCTTTGAAGATTTTAATCCTCAGATATCTTTCAATTTCTAGAGATACAGTAAAGATATATAGTATATATCTAGAAATCTGTTAAAGATCCAGAAGTCAGACAGAATATATGTATAATAAACTTTGCGATTCAGTAAAACAGTCTATCAAGAAGCCCTTCACTTTATCCACATAAAGAAATTTAAGAATGAAGTTCCTTTCAAAGTATTCTATCACTACAATAACTCTAAAGCATAAGAGGAAAAGAAAATCTATTTGATGTTATGACTGAAAATAAGTCCAGAAATTCTGAAGAATTGCTTCTGAAATATTTAGGTATGTCCTCTGCAAATGCTCTAGATAATCAGAAAGGGATGTAAAAAGTACATAAAGGGCTATCAAGTTATTACTGTCCTGTGTGCTGTATCTGTGTGCTGGAATTGAGTGTGTGTGTTGCAAACTGTCTTTTTTACTGTGCCTGGTGGTTAGACAAGGAAAGAGAACCTGGAACCTTTGTTGCAGTTCTAGTTGTTTTATTTTTGATGTGTAATGCAATTTCTTTTTCTACTACTTCATATGACCTATTCTACTGAAATTGTGTTGATCATAATGATATCTTATTGTTTATTCTTTAGGTAGTCCTATGAGAATCAAGGAGTTGGACTCTATGGTCCTTACGGGTACTTCCAGCTTGAGATATTCTATGATTTTCTGTGATTTTATGTAGTGTCTTGATTGCCAATTGCATGATATATGAGCTCAAAAAAAAAAAAAAAATTACATTATATAACAGGTTTCTTTTTCTGAGCTCCTCAATGGAGAATAAATGACCATCTGAAAACAGGACCTGAACAACCACCTAAAAATAACATGGCTTTAGTTTAGTTTAATTTATTTTCACTGACATTTTTTTATATCAATGTAATTATTAGGAAGGTTAAAATTTTGATAGACATTATGAATTCCACTAACTAACAAATGATAATGTAAGCAATGTAGGGAAGAGGAAACTTACAACTCACTTTCAAAAGTGAGAATAGGTCAAAACAGTTTATGTGAAGATTAGTTGCACTTAAATTAATAAAAAATACAGTAGAATAGTGCAATACCATCAGATTCCAATATGTATTTAGGTACACTTTTCTAATAAATATCAAGACCTCATAATATTAGCATTTCTGGCAAGCATGTAACACTAAACAAAAATGCAATTAATTTTAAATTTGTTTTCTTCCTTATTTGGAGTGAGTTACAGGGGTATTTTCCCCTCCAGAGGACATGACACATATGTGCCTTGCTTAGGGAATTTGCCCATCACATAAATCAAAGACAGTGCATAGCAACATCTGTTATACATGCCTAGGTCTGTTAAGCAATTTTACCATGCTGCAAAAGAACAAATCTGCATTACCACAGATGACCTCTATTCCTTGTATTTCAGAAGTATGTTTTCCTAAATGTTTGCATTATAACACATGAATGTAACTAAGCATATAATTTCTTTCAGATAACATAATCATATTATATTTTACATTTTTTTTTTCCCCTCCTTTCTTACGATCATGGAATGACTATAAACAGAAGACTATTTGACTAATTTATTCCAATTATATTTTGGAAGGAGTTCTAGGAAATTGTTTTCTTTTATTTTGCAGATTTATCTGTCAGTTGTTAATGGATTTGTTTTTCGAAATGTAGTTCTAGATATTGTCTTTCCTGAGTCAAAGCTCACGAGGAGAGTAATTTAGAGATATAAATTCAGGGAAGGATGAAACCCCAGGTCCTACCTCTTCTTAAGCTCTTTCAGATGCAAGAGATACTGTGGAATATCTACATTTATGAAGATAAGGAAATACAGGGAAACTTCTTTATGAACAATAGCAGAGATTTGTATACTCAGATAGAAATGTTCCTGCCTTGAGATAGCTGGTTGAAAAGACAGAATATGGCTGTTTGATTCTCTTTAAAAAACAGAAACAGAACATTTCCATGCTTAACTATATCCAGAATCTTAATTGTCAAAGTGCTCCTGAAGCATAATTGACATACACTATGGGAAGTGACTCAAAGTTCTATAAAAGAAGCTTGATCTTGTAACTTTAGCATCTTGCCAAACTTTGCTTTTGCATTTTCAGCGAAAATCCACATGGCAGGATCATGCTTAAGAGGTTCCTTAGATGTAAGCCATCCTGTTCCTCAGTTTGAAGAAAATGCAGGAGTGTGTAGCCCAGATTGCCTGAGTCATGGGAGCTAAAAAGAAAAAATAAATGATGCCATGATGATTTTTTGCCTTTTTTGACCCATTAAACATTAAATTAATATATGAAGATAAAATATCTTGATATTCAGGACATTCTTCACAGCCAAATATCCTAATCACCCAAGACGAGGGCGAGACTAAGCAGCAAAAGCACCCCCACCACTTTAAGAAAAGGCATGGGGCAGCTGCTTTCGGAGCAGTACATCTTCAGGCTCTACACAGAATTACTCACCCCCCCAAAGTGAAGAACAGTGTTTCACTCACATCCTTTACTGATGTTTCCTACAGACTGACCCTAGTCAGTGTTGATTGCTATGATTGCCAGTCCAGGTTAAGTAACTTTTCTGCCCCTGTAATTCTGTGAGACAAATAAGCCTATCAGCTGCCCATTTCTAGGGGCCCACAATGCTGAGGATCACAATGACAAAGTCCTATTTATTACATTTTGGTGTTTGTCTGTTTTAAGCCATTTAGACCAGTCATTGTCAAACAAAACAGCCTCTGTGTGGCCTTGAAAACTAGGCCTAGGAAAAAGCATGAAAGAAGGGCATGCAGACTACTCATGTTTCACTTATAACGTGCAACTATAAAGAATTCAAGATCTCTCACGTTCAGAACAAATGACTCCTAGCAAAAGATTCTGGGAAGAGAAGGGTCTTACTCCTTTGATAGTCTTTCTGGTAAGCAAAGCAACAGAAAGGAGCAAGACTAGCTCCTACATTATTGTGATTAATATATTTGGATGAGAATCTTCTGAGGATTAGCCAGGATACAGACTGTTCCAGCTAAGTGATTTACGAAGAGCCAGGAGAGCCAAGTGCTTAGGATGGCTTGGAAGATCAGGCAAAGCTGTGGACAAGCTGAGGAGGGTTTGGAAGAATAAACAAAAAAACTGTGCCAAAGGAGTTAAACATCTTTGGGGAGGAAATGAGACTGGTTTTTATATCATAATGTCTGATGTCAGGGTTTGCAAGAGAAAGCTTTTTGAATTATTTCAGGGTGAAAACAGACGATGCTTTTGAGAAAATCTGTTCCGAGAGGGGGTAAATTTAGGAAAAGATCTCCAGAGGAGGAGCAGTCAAAGAGAAACAAAGGCCATTCTGGTTTGATTCTAAACATTTTTATTTTTATTGACTAATGAAAAACATTTTAGTTCGACTAGTGTCTATACTGTCTCTATAAATAATAACTCTGAAGGAGAGACTGGGGCACTGTCCAGAGGGATGTAGTTAGTCTTCCCTATCACAGAATGATTAAATGATCAGATCATGTCTTTCCTTCTGAACCTGCTGTGACCTGCATTTGGAAATAAACACAATGAGAAAAACACCATGAAAAAACTTCTTATGATTTATGAGGGACAGTCGATCTCTGTGAGATCCAAAGCAAAGCAGTAGAATCTTTCCTACATTGTAATTCTAACACATTGGTTGCATGGAAGTTTGCTTTAAAAAATTTTAATTCCACAGCATCATTTTCCACCTAATTCTCGTAGTTATAAAATAGATACTTTGCAAGGAAGCTGAAGTTCTGTGTGAAAAGAATGAATTTTAAAAAAGAAAGGTTTGAAGTGGCAAAACTGTTAAATACTCATTAATATGAATTCAAATAAGCAACCTGATGCACCTAATGGACTTTGAAGGGACTGGTAATTTGAAAAATCATTAGAAAATGGTGCAAGAAACAGTGAAGTAAATTTTAAAAGGATATAAAAAGAAGATTAAGGATATTAAGAAATGTGAATACCCTCATATAAGTGAAATCAGAAAGAAAAGAGAAATAAGCACAGCGAGAAAGAAAAGTTTAAGTAGTGGAATTTATAAGACAAAGATGAGAAATTATAACCTTTATATTACATTGTTATTAACAGAAAAAGATTTACTCTTCATCTTGGACAGGTTCATGGAGGGCTGTCTCCTATGGTAGAATGTGTTTTCCTAAAATAAAACCTTAGGGGTCTAACAACTTGCTGCTGATATATATGTTTATATATAAATATAATCCAAATATATTACTGATTTTTAAATAAATTTCCCATAATTTTTCTACTGCCTAAAATCTTAACTAAGAACAGAAGGAAGAGATAAAAATAGAATGGACTGCTCTGTTAAACATGCTTTTTTGATTGAACAGTTGTAGCTGGAAATGTTACTGTCTGTTCCTCTACACTGTTTAAAAATGCAAATGTGTATTTATTCCTTTGACTAGCAGGGTTTTTTTAATAAAAAATGCCTGAGATCCTAAAAAGTTATGATTTTTAATTTTTTTCTGTAGATTTCACAGGTTGCTTTGTTGAGAAACTGTATTCCACTTTGATGAAATTTTTATTCTGGTTCCCACAGAAGCAAGAGCTGGGAGCTCCCTGATTCTTGATGTGTCATAAAAATTAAGTGCTTTTCTGGCAAAACTCTCAGAAGAAGGCCTTTCTGTACCACCAGAAGGAGTGTATTACAAGGTTTGCAAAATTGCCAATGAAATTAAATTAAATCAAGATTGTTAAAGAAAATATTTTTCTAAGGTGGAAAGAAAATGTGTTTGAAAGTAGATAAACCATTGGACTCAGATATTCTCTGTCAATATGCTAATTTTTTGTGTCTATGAAGAAAAATTCAATTCTGTTATCACTGCCAGGTTTATTCCAAGTTTAACATTTTTCTGTTTTCAAATTTGACTGTTTTCTGCATACTTTTATGTTATTGCTAGAAGTTACTGCAGGACACTTTGTTCCAGTTTTCCAAACAAGTTCTGTAGTTAACAAACATTCATTGCTTGCCCCTTAGTTTTCAAAAAGGACAAGTTTTTTGCCTCTTCCTTACCAATGCCTGTTTCAATTAGAAAAATGATGTAGAGACCTTACTTTGATTTTCTCCTCCTCGAAGGTGTAGGCTTCAACACAGGGATCACTCACTGTCAATGTGCCTGCTGAGGCCACCTTATCTGTCATAGTTGGTTATTTCCTGATAGGGTCTGTCTGATCACCATGTAAAAGATTTTCTCCAGAGTGCTGACCTTCACTCTCACATTTTACTGCTTCTCTCTGTCAGCTGCAGTTTGGCTGCGTATTTATTTAGTCAAGAAATTGATTCTAATCTGAGGTGGAGAACACTCAGAAGACTTTACTGCCTGTTGCCCTTAGAGCAACTCATAATGCGTGTTCCCAAAGCTGGCCACTCTGACAGCATGCTTAGACATGCACATACACATTTATCAATCAACCGTATTGATACTGTGATGTTTATAATGGGGAGAGTAAAGAGGAGTGTTTTGAAAAGACACTGAAAATCAGGCAGGTGAAGCTGAATAAAGCATAGAAGGAGGAAAACTAAGCATACAGAAGCTTAACTAACACACCTGTAGGCTTCCCACAGTGACAAAATCTTGAAAGTATTGTGGGAAAAGAAGAAACATTCTGCAAGGAAATCCTATAGTTTTCAGGGGAATTGTCTGCTCAGTCTTTACATTTAGGAAGTCCATAGGGAAGAATTTATAAACTAATAAGAAACAGAAAACCACAGGAGGTAATGATGATTAAAGCAGTATTTTCTGCACCTTCAGAAGTAAAATATAAACAGGCCAAATTTGTTGTAAATACCATATCCTGCAGTTCAGTGTTGTAACTGCTGTTTTTATGAAGTCCCCAAAAGAATGTATCACAATGTTGGAATGAATCTAGCTAAAATGAATGGGAGCCACCTCCCTTTTCACCTCAGTCCTCTGCTTTCTTTAGGTGTCTTTCTCTCATAGAAATGGTGAGATGATCTAAACCGCAGCCAGCAATCTTGATCTTGGCTATTATACATATGTATAAAAACGTAATTCAATAGTAGAGATTAGTAATCACATCACAGTGCTTTTCCTTTGTTCCAAGACTTTACAACGTGTTACAGTGTGTTAGACATGTCCTTAGTGATGTTCCTTGAGACAGAATCTGTTTTAATGTAGTTAACATCAACTCTGACAAAGAAATGCCCTGCTGACACAAAAATGTGAACATATGGATAAGCCAAAGTAACGGTACCTTTTCCTAAGGTACTGCAATAACTTTTGTGATTTGGGCTGAAATTTAAAAAGTTTGTGTCTTTGCAAAGTCTTGCTGTAGTTCTAATCTTATGACTAGCTGACATTTTCAAACTGTTTCCTCTTTTTTCTCTACATTTGACATGACTGAAGATGTAGAAACTACCATCAGCCTGCGTGCAGCAAGCTGAGATTTTGACACTTCACAAAGACACATGCCAGAACATAAAATGAGGCCACTGGGGGATAAGAAGAAGGATTTTTCTGGCCTACTTAGCTCCAATATTGTAATTGCTATAATCACCAAGATTTTAATCAGCTATATATCAGTATAAAAATATTTAATAACTATATTAGACAAATACCTCTTTCTTGTTCCCAACCCCCAAAATGCATAAGAAAGCTTGAAACTGATTTCTAAATTCTTCCTTAAAGAAAGCATGTCTTTTTCTTTTCTTTTCGTAGAGGAGATTGCATTTAGTACATAGTGTAATGTGGTGTGAATAACTCATGTGAAAATTTCTGCTACAACACATTTCAGTGTTCTCAGCAATAGCTCACAGATTAAACAATGCAGAAGTAGTTCAAAGGCTTTTGGCTGTCCTAAGGAGTTAGTAATCTAAGGACGGGTGGAAGGAGAATAATTTACTAAAAAAACATATGGTGGGGAATAAGAGACCATTGAGTTCATACTGATAAATATGAAAAACAGTGGGCATGGAAGAGTGTGCAACCTCCATGCTGTCATAACTAAGAATTTTAGGCTCTTTTTTCACAATTTTCTCTCTGCCTATCATAAGAAACTGTGCTGGTTAAATGAAAAACAGCACAAAGGGGAGATGAGCTGAAATGTGAATGCTTAAGAATTTGATATGTTGTGTACTGAAATGATTTTATAACTTCCCTCTAGATCAGGTTCTTCTATTTGCAGATGTCCACTTTAAATCAGAATAACAGACAAGTCTTTTTGCCTAGAGAGGAAAACAAGTAGTTCATGCAATGGCTGAGCAAGAACTAATGAAACCAATGTATGTGCAAGGTCTCTTCTGTAGCATCGAGTAACAAAGCCCACAGGAGCTTTAACAGGGCATATCTGAAATTGCCTTCAGTTTCTCTCTGGCAGTGTTAACTGAGAATGCAGACTATAACATTGCAGTTGTAGAAATGCAATGACATTGAAATCGACAGTGGAGCTCAGTGTGCCGGTAACTGTTCACTTTTAGAAAGAAGTCTTTATTTATTAACTCTCAGATACTAAGTGCATCTGTTTTCAGTGTCGAACCTTTCAAAAGATGAAGTTTGTTGTCCTTCAGCATAAGGTCCTGTAATGATCTATAGGATCACTCCAGCGGGTTATAACCGTACAAAAAGGAAATTAGTTGCTCCTTGTAAAAGTGGAACAAATTCAATACTTTACTAAGATGGTATATTGTTCAGAAATATTCACTTTATGACCAGTCTAAATGAAACCTGACAAATCTATCATACATGTTGCTTAGTTTACCTTGCAGATCTCAGGACATGGAAACACTGGGTGGCTGGAGTTGCTGTTGCTGTGGTTGTTTGGGGGTTATTTTTCTGCAAAACAGCATAACCTCCTGGATTCCCCTGAACCATCACTCCCAAATCTGCTTAATTTTTTTAGGATGTTTTACTTTAAAGTAAATAAGTAAATACTTGCAACTTCTAGAAAGAAGAAACTAGATGTATTCCACTTTCAGTAAAATCTCAGGAAGGAAATAAAAGTAAAATAGCTACAAGTGAACCCAGGAGAGAGGGAATTATGGCATGAATTTCTCCCATCTGCTCATTTTGGTGCACTTCCATATTTATTTCTCTTTCTGTCAAGTGCAGATTATGAAAGCTTTAGATTTTTATCTTACTTGAGAACTTCAGTGAATATGAGCCAAAGTATCTCAAGTCAGGAGCATGATTCAGTAGTCTCTTAGCCAAAAGAAATCTTAAAAGGCTGCCTTCTTATTGACTTTCTTAAGTATCTGTTTGGAAAATACTATAATCTGAACAACCTATTCATTAGTGTGGGTACATTAAAATCCTTGACCTACTCGTAATTTCTGTTCAAAACCACTAAACCAAAGTTTTAATTAGTTTGGTAGCACAGACTTCTAAAACTTATTGTTCTTGAGGCTCATCAAATACGGCATCTGCCCTCCCTACAAATATGTCAAACAGCTAAGTCAGCTGGTAGGAACTGAAGTTGTGTTGGCAAGCAGAGAATTTGGTGATTGTAACAGCTCAAGAAATTACAGATAATCTTCTTTTGGTACTTTTGATATCTAAAGTAATAGACATAATAACAATAATATATTTGTATATAGTTGCAGCTTCCTGATTTCCTGAAAATTATGAAGTCTCTTTGAAAGTTTCTAGATTGGTGGTCTTCCACATAACTTGGAAAACTAATCTAAGTCTAGTATGTATCACTCTTGTTTCAGTCCCAAACTGCTTCTGAGGGAAAAAAGTCATTCTCTGCAATTATGAACACTAGGGGTATCAAATCAGCAGCATTGTGATGGAAACCAGTCATGTTCCTGATGACATAGGTGACTAATGCAGAATTTGACTATTGCAGAGTTTGCTTTTATGGTGTGTTTAGCATTTGGTTAGTAAGAAATAAGTTTTGGAGCTTCCAAAAGAGGTCTTTCTTTTGCTAATCATTCTTAGATCCTCTGCATATTAGTGAGAGTGTTTAAAGCATTTATGGGTTCAGAATAACTCAGGCCATTTTCAAATAATCAAACTCAAAAGGCAATTTGATTCATCAGAAGAGGCTAACAGAATTTTTTGAAAATAACACGTAGCAGTCAGTTAAAAGACAGCTGTGGGATTGTCTGTACTTTGATGGCTTTAATTATGCACCTGACTGCACAGAAAATACAGGTGCAGCACTGTGAGAAGCCTCTACCCTAACTGCCTTTATTTCTCACTTTTGTAAATGAATAGCACTTAAAATGCCATTATGGTTTCCAGGTTCCTTCTCAAAAGACATGTAATCATTAAAAAGTGTAATATAAATATGAGAACAGATATTCTGTGATATAATAGAAACCCATAAAGGCTTGAGCTATTTCTTTTACTTCATGTTTGTATAGAAGACATACTGAAATGCTTTTTAGCATATTCTTTTTGGGTTTTTTTATAGTGTCTTGTCTCCCCACAATGAAATTGTTAGTCTTATTTAATAATTTTCTTTGACATGAGGAAACCCCTCTCTGAAGTCCCACATGCACCCATGAGGTGTTCATCCCCACTTTCATCCTGGACTGACAGTCCCCTATCCAGGTAAGGGCTGCTGACAGGATTCCACAGGCAGGTAGCACTTATCTGGCTTAATGCTAAGAGACAGATTTTATTTGTTTTCTCACCTAATGCTGAAAAGGCTGTTTTTGATTTATCTTACTATTCTGTTTAAACAATCAAAGGCAAAAGAGTGACTTATTTTTCTGGATGTATAAGCAAAAAACATTTCAAAGCAAATCAAGACAAAAGTGCACATGAGCTTAGAATTTCAGGTTAGGACTTAAGATTTCTGAATTTTGATTCAGTTCAAGGTCTAGAGATCTATATGACAGCAAATATTTTCTGGGATTTAGATAACTACTGAAAAGGATCCCAGCCTAAATGTTTCTGACCACTTGGAACATTGGGCAAAGCTGGTTTTTGTTCCTGGATGAAGGATAGATTTTGTTGTTCACTTTTTTTTTTTTTTTTTTTAAGCAAATACCACTGAGAAAAGGAAATGTGAACATAGACAAGAAAATGGCATTGCTGAAACTTTTTTCTTCTCCCTTAAAATAGATCACAACTTCCTCAGGAAAGAAAACCAAAATAACAAAACAAAAAGCTATAAATTAAGAGAACTGAATGCTTAATGTTAAGTTCTTTACATTTAAATTATTTCAATATAAAAATTAATTTCTGTTTTCAGGAGACGAAACTAACCTAGTTAGGAGAATTGACAAAGTCAGCCAGTCTTACTGTGTTACTGTGGCTGACTACAGCTGAATTGTTTCACAGCTTAGCTCTGCTAAGCACTGCCAGCTAGTATCACTGGCAATTTTTCTTTTGGGCGTCCAGAAAGCTATATGATTCCCCAAGGAACCATGCTGACCCAACTGTTTCCGAAGCTGCTGCTTCAGAATAGCTCTATTAGAGGCCTAGACTGGTGCTGACTGTTAGGAAGGTGATCTCTAACTATATATATTATGCTCTTTAACAATTGTAGGAGGCAGTAGACCACTCAGTCTTTAAACTAGAAAAATCCCAGAAGAGCTGTTCACAGGACTAAAGCTTTGAATTATGAGTGTTCCATCAGAAGATTACATCTTCCTAGGTAACAGAACAAAGCCTAGTCAATTCTGGCTATATTAGTGTTAGAGAAATATATCTGCTTTAAATGCTGCTCATATAAAAACATTTTAATGTATTATCAGAAGTGCTTTCAGAGCATTGTTTCAAATGTAGGAAGTTCTGGAATTCATTGGTGAGCTATGAGATGGTATCATGCAACTAGAATGCTTGATAGAAAATCAAACTCAAGAAACTACACAGAGAGCTGTAGTTTTCTAGATAGGTTGTTGGCGGGGGGAGGTTTATCTGTGGGGTTTTTTTTCTCCATCTTGATCACCTCCTAATTTACTATGTATTACCAAAGCTTGTCTTAAAAAAATATATTGTCTATACATGTTTTCTGATGGCTATTATTCTCCAGTTGCAATGTTTCAAAAACACTCTGACGAATGCTTTGACCAAATGCAGCACTCTCTTCATACCCTGCAGTCAATCGTACTCTGACTTTTGCCCCACTCTCATCCTCATCCTAATCTCACTCTACTGTTACCTGAAGTTGAAGTTTCCAGCACAGAGCACAGTCTGTTCTTTTTTTCCAAATGAGTAGTATTTTACTCTGCTTTAGTGCACTGCCAGAAATTACACTAACCCCCTTACTATTCCACATCTTATTTATTATAATCCTCCCTAATATGAGTGTGTATTACAGTATTCACTTCTTTGGGCTATCATTTTATATCCAATTCACCCAGTCCCCATAAATTCTCTCACCTCCTTCACCTTCTTGCTTGATCACCTTTCCTTACTAGTGTTTCTCTGCCAGGCTCCTCCTTCCTTGTTCAGACAGAATAATTTCTTCTTGCTCTTCATTACTCATCAAACCAGTTTTCTATTTTCCCTTTTTATGCAACATATAAGCAAAACAACTCATGCCAGGGCTTCCTGAGGCTGTTTAGCCCATGCTCTTGTTTATTTGGGTGCGGTTGTTCATTCACTGTCAGTGTCTATGGAACTTCTCAGTCTTTATGCTTCCCCTCCTCATGGATCCATCTGTCTCCCAGCTGAATAAATATCCACTACCTCAGTTGCAATTCTCTCTTCTGTCTTACCATTTCCCTTCCTCTATAACACATAACATATTCCTGACCAAATCCTATTAAACACCTGATATCTTTCTTATAAGAAAATTATTCTATGCTCAGAGAAATTCCTAGAAATTCTTAGCAGAATTAAAGCTTTCCTTTCTTTGCCTTATAATGATGGAATTAATTTTACTGAAATCTTCCAAAAATTTAGTTCAAGTAAAAATATAATAGGTGAAATGCCACAGAAAACAACTGCTTTTTAATTGCATTAGGATTTTATTTTCATTCTTACATATCGTAGTTGAACAACCCTACAAATAAATAGGTGATGCTGCAGACTACTGATAATATAGATAATATCTGCTATATTTATAAGCATCACAATTTCCATAATCACTTTAATCTAAAAGAAACGTGGAGCTGACAATTACTAAGCAGTAAAAGTAAATTGTTTTACAGAGCCTCAGAAATGAGATATCAAGTTTAATGACTTTTGTTCTTGTTTTGACAGATTTTTAATTATATCATAGGTATATTGTCTTTTTTTAACATGATTTGTGAGGCATATGTTTGTAGTAATAGTAAGAATAGGCATAATCAGAAGCAGAACCTTGAAACTATAACAATAAAAAATAATAAAAATAATAGGGTTAAAATTGCTTTATTTGCCTAAAAAGTCATAGTGCTATAACTAAACAAGCACATGAAAATGTTCTTGAATCAATGTTTAGATATGTATATAATAATAGTGGTATGGTTCAAATGTATGCCTATCTTATTCCTTAACAAATATTATCATTTTAATCTCCTAGCAGACTTCCATTACTGAAAGACCTAGAGTATTTTAAGAGTTCTCCATATATAAATTTGAGTTGAATGTTTTTAAAAAATTATATAATAAAAACTCCTCTCAAAATACTTTATCATTAAAAGTAATATCCATCCAACTCCATGGCAATATCATTACAAGAAAAAGCATTCTCCAGAATCTTATTGCTCTTTGTCTTGTAGCACTTGGTAATATTTTTTTAGACAGCTGTTAAATGCAGTGCTGCAAACGCAAAAGGTAACATATGCCAAATATCTGGCAGGAAAGCATCAGGAAATAAAGCTCCTCAATTCCATTCAAGACAACCAATTATCTAGAGCAGTGTAGCAAAAAGAGCTTGTAGAGAAAAAACTGCATAGATAGTTGGAAAAGGAAAGATAAACAGGAAAGGAAAGAAAAAAAAAAAAAAAAAAAAGCTTGAACTTTCCAGAAAGAAAGGCTAGGAAAGGTTAACCATCAAAAAGTTAAACATGTTGTCTCAAGCTAACTTCTAGATAGTCGATAGAGATAAGCCACTCTAAGAAGTATCCAAAATACAAAAGGGTAAGTAGACCTCCAAGTACATAATGCTCTCATAGAGAGAACTATAAGGGCAAGCTTTAAAGAAGGATAAATTTTGGATGAAAGTATTACATATTAATGCCATAGAAAGAGACAGATGCTTGAAACCTGCTAGAGACTAAAGCCTTAAGCTATAGCATTAAAGGAAGGTTGTGGTCGACTTATATTTTGCCTGTTACAAGATTTCTATGCTGCCAGTAATGAAATAAAGTTAAAAAAACATTAAAAGGCCCATTGCCAGAAGAGTTCATAGCAGAAAAAGCAGCTATTCTTGATGAAAAGAACTTAAATACTGAGCAATATAATTTAAAATTAAGAACTTAAATACTGAGTGCAATATCATTGAGGCACAGGAGCAACTTTGAGTGAAAGAAGTAGTCACCTGTCTGAGCCAGCAAACAGGCAGAGACTTTTCTGGGTACAGGTCCATCACCTTCACTTTTCATTCCAGAGCTCATTACAGCCTCTCTATAAATATGTAATAAAGATAAGACTTTCAAGTACAAAGGGTGAAAACAGTGGTGAGATTGACTTGAAATAGATCGAATCATTGAATGGTTTGGGTTGGAAGTGACCTTTAAGATCTCTAGTTCCAGCTGTCCTCTGTGGGCATGACTTCAAATAACAGATCGAATCACTGAATGGTTTGAGTTGGAAGCAACCTTTAAGATCATCTAGTTTCAGCTGCCTTTGTGGGCAGGGACACCTTTCACCAGACCAGGTTGTTCAGCGCTCTCTCCAGCCTGGCCTTGAACACATCCAGAGACGAATATTTGATCAAGTCATCAACTTTGAAATCTTGTTAAATATTGATTGTAAATAAAATTTTAAAATGTCATTTCTAATCATCTCAACTGATTATCCAGACCATTGCATCCCATTGGAAACTATGTTATGTTTCTCAGCAGTTTGTTTTTCTCCCATGTTCTAGACAAACAGTTTCTTAGATGAAACATTTAATTTTTAGATAGCTAACATAAGCAAACACCTTAGGCTAAGCCTTTTAAAGGAAGAAAGATTTACAAAACTTTTACTGTGAGCTGAAATACTTTTTGCAGAATTAGATTATTCTGTCCCATATTCCCACTGTTAAATTTTCTACCCAATTATTATCAGCACTTCCTTTCAAGCTTTGGAAGGACTGACTTATATCAGGTGTAGTCCATTAGTGTGAAGACATGCGATAATTCAGCTTGTCTTTGTGGAAGTGATGTTCTTTTAAATAGCTGAGTTTTAGACACCAAAAAATGTTTTTGTCAATGGCCTTGCTACACTATGGTAGCATCTTTATCCCAATCTCATTCTGTGGAAACCATTCTTCAAATATGATATCAGCAAGATCATCATAACACCAATATGTGAGCCTCAATAAAGCCCGTGATTTAAAATACCAGTTCTGGCCTTCAGTAACAGCTGGTTTTAATAATGAGATATTTTTACTCACTTCAAATTGTGTCTTGTGTTGTGCATCCACATAGAGCACCACAATTAAAAACCTATGTAATGTTTCACAATTTCACAATTTTAAGCTAAAATTAATGACTTAAAAGCAAAGGCCCAAATGGCTTCTTTAATTTTCAATAAATACCAGAATAAATATTCTGTTTACTGGAGATTTATGCCCCAAGGAGTAACAATAGTAATAGTTTTACAGATCTCAATATTAATTTTCTTAATGAAAAATTAACCACTTGCTTAATGAGTGCAGACACTTTAAAGTGAAAAAATGTCACATAGATTTCCAAGCTTGCAACTGATCAAATATTTTCTAATATTTTAACTAATAATTAATATGCAGATGTGCTTATCTCTTTCTTTCTTTTTTTGTTTTAAATACTTTACTCACTGCGTCCTAAGAGTAGTTCCTCTTCGTGTGTTTTTATCTGTTTTCACTGAAAACTGCCATAGTCAGCTTCAAATACAGGCTCTGAAGAAAAGGGTCTTACTGAGAAAAAAAGCCTATTAAAGTATACTACAAAACTATTTAATAACTCTTTAGGGAGGACATATAATGGAAGAAAGATAATTTTAAAGCTCATCTCAGAGACACAGTACTAAATAAGGATATGTTTTCTACTGGTAATTCTGGACTATCACTGTGACCACCTTTCTAAAATACTGCTGTAATTCTATTACTCTGTTTCTTAGCCTACAAAGTGTGGTTAGGTTTTAAGAAAATGTAAGTCAGAATACTTTTTCAGGCTGTATTGAGTTACGCTGTGCCTATCACAGTGACAGCTGACTGCTATGTGTTACCTGAAATAAATAGACTAGATCAACATCTGTTTTTTGGCATGTGCATGTTACACATATAAAAGCACTTCTACTGTCTGTGAAGCATCCATTACTGTCTTTTGTTTTTCACACATAAACATCAACCCCATTCAAAACCAAACTTTCTAAGTTGATGTCTTGGCAAGGACCTTTTGCAATCTACAGACTTAACAGCCCTTTCTTCACTGATACTTGGTTCCCATATCATTTGCGTTCTATGCTTCATGACCATCCAGGATTAATTTGTACTCAAAATCCCCTTGCTCCCTTTTTACTTTATCTCCCAGGACCCTACTCATTGCTCTGATTCCCCATTTAGCTGACCATCTATCTGAACTCTAACCATGCTCTTGCCTTGGCTCTCTGGGTTGCATTACCTGAGTTTTCCATTACACTTTGGCCTGCTTTTAAACCCCAACCGCTTTGCTCCTCCTACATTATTATTTCCTTTCCTCTGTGGTTTAGGCATTAGTTCACACATCAGTTCTTATGGTTAACATTGTCTTAAAAATAAACCCAGGGCTGATTTAACCACCCCAAAAGACCTGACGGCCATGTTGCTTTCCTCTCAAGAAATAGCATCCCTTGAATATTCTAGTGTAATACTAAGAGGTATTTCATCCTCCCATTTTAGCTCTAAAATTATTCTTGAAGAAATACAGAATATAGAAAAAAATATGCAGAAAAAGAAAATTGTAGACAGTAGTAGAAGTTTTTGCAAATTTGTTTTACCTTAGTCATAAAAAATAAGTAAAAATAAGACACAGTCGTTTGTAGACTAATCTGCAAATTGGGATCTGGTTCACATGAATAAAGCAATGAATGTCACAAAGTGTAACACCAAGCCAGTCAGTTGAGAGTCAGATTACATCCTTTCTTATATTAATATACTGATTCTGGAATCAGGGACTTCAACTACTGAACATCAAAAGTATAAACTAGTCCTAAAAGGATGAAGACTTAAATCCGCTATACAGCTACTTAGCTCTGAAGTGTTCCTCGGCCTTGCCATTACACATCTCAATAAGGGAAATAAGTTACTTATTATCTACTACCACTTCATCTAAACCTCTGAAAATACAATGAATTAATGTGTTGTCTCTGAGAGGTGTTTATATGAGTTACCTTTGTCTTGGCAGCTGATTCAGAGGAAAGAAAGCTTTCTTAAATGCTAATTACTTATTATTATAATAAAAAGGAACACATTTCACAAATGCATTTTCGCTTTCTCTCTGTGTTAAAAACAAAAATATGAACCACTGACTTGTTTTCCAGATCACAGAATGTAGCTTGGTAAGGGGTTTAATGTGCTTTAATATCTGGCTCCTAGCTAAATCTTACATCCTACAAAGTGTCAGCCTAGAAATAGCTGCTTTTTCAGAGCTAGTGAGACTTTTCACATTTAAATAGATACTTTTCCTTTTCAGCCACATAATTCAATTAATAATACCCATTTCCAGGAGTTATAAATTGAATATGCTTGCTTAGTTGTTTTTTTCTTTCACGTTAGTACAGATTTTAAAATTCTAAGTATTCTCTTTGAATTAGTTTTCTATGCAAACTGCGTTAACATTCAATGCAGAAAATCTGCAGTTACTGCAATTGGCCACAACCTGCTTGGAATAAAAAGGAACTAATCAATCAGAAAACTCATTCTCCTCTCTATCATAAGGCAAGCTGTTTGCATACATTCAAAGTGGATATGCTCCACCTGTTTGTTCAATGAAATGCCCTAGATTTAAGTGGCAATTAAAACTCACGACTCTCGCCTCAACATCAGCTGCCAGGAAATGCCCCGCCCATATGAAACTTTTGCTTAATTAACAAAGGAAAAAATGTTATATGAGTACTTAACACATGGTTACTTTGCATTGAGTGCTTTATATTTCCCTTTTTATGGGAACAAAACCATTCGATTTTATGATTTTCTTCCCTTATGAAGCACTCATAAATATGAACTTGATCCTGGAAGGTGCTGAGCATCTGGCCCAGGTCCAGAAAAGCACTTCAGTACATCTTTAAGCGTGAAACTAATCTTAGGGTTTAAGTGACATTATCCCAGCTGCAAATGTGCTTTCATGAATTGGTAGGACTGGGCAGGAAGGATAAGTCTTTGGAAAGCAAAATTTCTGTCCTTTCATTCAGTTCACTGCAAGCATAGTAGAAGTCTGGCACTTTCCATAACCCAGAAGACTGCTTTTATGATTATCTTTTATTCTTTAAGCAGTGAGATTCTGGCCTTACTTTTAGCTGTGATGTGATAACTATTGTCAGGTACAACAGAAAATTATGTGAAACCAGGTGTTTCTTGAAATAATTGGCAAATATACCAGGGCATTTTTATTGCTTGGTGAAAAATATACCAGAAGAGATGATGGTTCTTATTTCTAGTAGGTCTAGTCATAGTTCATATTCCAGTGAAAAACTGGGTTCATTTCATAGTCCTTATCACATCACAATTTACAGAATCCTTACAGAAAACTCTGTCCAGCTTGAGAGTAGTTCTACTCTTTCATGAAGAGTTTGATAAGAGTACTTAGGTGTATAATTGAGCACAAACTTAAGGGTGCCCATTGATTGCAGGATCTGTACTTCTTTTGCCACTGCAGTGTTTGATCCACATGATCCACAGTCCTTCAAAGTTAATAGTTTTGGTAGGCTTCACGATTATATGAATGGTTTCACTGGCCGGGACCAAGAGTCAATCTAACCTAACATTGTTTTTCCAGCAGTGAACAAAAGTAAATGTCTAGACAGGAAGACTAGGAACAGGACAAATTTATATAACCATGCCCTGTAATCTTCTCTGAAGATCAAACTCTTTTCTTGTGAAAGAATTCCTCAGCTCAAGTATGGTAGGTCCCTTAGCAACCCACAGTTTATCCTTTCAATCTTTTCTTCAGTTTCCCTGAGACCCTCTAAACTTGTTAAATCCAGAGCATGCTGTAGCAAAAACCTGTTAAAAAATAAGACATCTTTTTCTATTTTTAACCTGGCTCCTATTGACTAGAAATTTTATGAGTCTCTCTCTGAATCTGGCAAGTGTGATCTTCACAGATTTGAGAAGATTTTTATCTCACTCCAACCTCTTCATGACAAAAATCTTATTCCACTGAAGATCTTTTTCATTATCTCCCTATTTTCTCTTTCTCCAGATCACCTATTCTAATCCCAATCCACTCCTTTTCCATGATGAGTGTTTCAGTTAACTAGTTTTCTAAAGAGTTTGTTATTTGAATTGTCACACAAATTACTATGTAATAATTGATTTGTAGCAGATGGTAATGTCAAAGCTTTACACTGAAACCTATCTGTCCCAAAAGCTTGAATCCCTCATCTTCCCTCATCTGTGGCTTTCATGGAACTGTTGCATTAATTGCACTCCATAGTAGCTGATCCATTTAATATGAACTGAAAAATACTTTCCTTACAGTTGGATCAGATCCATAAGAGAAAGAAAGTTTTCCTTTTCTTGTCATATTCAGGACTTTAAAAAAATTGGTTTAAAAATGGTTAGATGAGAACAAAAATATAAGTAGCATTATCCCTCTCAGGGACTCAAATACAAGCAAGTTATTGTATTAGATGGAAGGAAGATGACTATTCTAGTTTGAACCCCAAAAATATGCATGAATCAGTTTAAAATATCCAGAGTTCTAGAGCATGAACCTGAATTTAAAGCTTTTCTGATCAAACAATTATTGTGATGATTTTTTGCCAGAAAGCATATCCTAGTCCATTCATGAATTATTTTGCTTAGGGGGGAGATAAATCTTTCTAATAAAACCAGGTATTGCAGTGAACTATTTCTACCATGTTAATATAAAACTTCAACAGATGGTGTGCTTTGGAAGAACATGGATTAATTTTATTTTCCTGTGAATGCTTTTATTAAAATAAAAGCTATGTGCAAAGAGTATCATAGCTGTCATTCATCTGGGCAAAGAAAATTTCATGGCAAACTAGGGATTTAAAAATTATTATTTTGATTCATATTGAAACTGGTTAAGGTCTCTTTAGGAAGCAACAGTCATAAGGGTAAAATATTTTCATTTTTCCAATTCTTGTAAAAAGAAATTTCAGACCACAAAATAACATAAATTGAAAGTTTTAAAAATAATTCAGAATATATTGACTTTTAACCCCTCACAATGGAATTAGTATAAATATTGTGTACAGATAAATACCAGTGGTCAGATGGAGTACTCCGATCAGTACAAGAATAAAGACTAAAGCTATCCTATTAGCTCCTGCAGCTCTTTAACCTAACCTGCAATTAAACTTGCATTCCAGACCATTACTTCTTATCTACAAGAGAATGAATCAAAAGCTGTTCACCCCTATGGGCACAAACCCCTACACTTGGTGGGTTGGTTGGCTAATGAATGGCTTATCCTGCCTTTTGATTAGGTAGTCTGTGGGACTATAGCTAACAGGATGCGACTGAACCACTGCAAAAGCTGTGGTTCAGTACTGCAGGAACTGAGAGATTCTCGTTATTGAGGCTTAGTGATGTCAGATGTGTACTTCTGGGATGAGGCTGGCAAAGCTGTCAACAAAGAAAAAATTTGGAATACTGTTAATGTTCTGAAAAGAAAACTAAAATCCTAATTAAGGTATCTGATAAGAGGGGTGGAATACGCATTGACTCTGTAACACATTTCACTTTTTCACCTATCTAAAGTCTTTCCATCATTTACTTTGTGTCTGGTATCTCTGTCCACTGCTCTGTTCTCATGCAGAGTAGCTCCAGTCATGCATCTGTGTCACTCTTGCATTCTAGGTTGAATGATGATGATCAGAGAGCTCAGAATTGGCGAGAATGATCTCTAAATACATGTGTTCCATTTGGTGAAAGATATATGGTGAAAATATTTGGTGAGGTAAATAATCAGTGTTTTAATGTGTAATTTGAAACTGCAGTAAGAATATTATAACAAGTTAAAGAAAAAGAAAAAAGGAAAAAGTAGTACAGAATGGCACCATGTATGTAATCCTAGTCTAGTGGTTAAACTGGCTCACTGATTCCTTTCCTTTGATTCAAGATGTCCATTTTTCCATTGTGCCCCAAGGCTCTCTCAACTATGATGATAGAGCTGCTTGCAAATTCAACATCAAAACCATTTGGTCTTCTTTCTGTTGGTATTATAACTCAATTCATTGTAATGATTCAGTTCAAAATGCTATATCAGCACAAGCCACAGTACCATAGATGCTCCACAACAGTCAACATAAGTGACAGAGGTTGGAAAGATCTAAATCTATCACAGGATCAAAACATAAGTGTACCATGCCAACCAGAAAGGAGGAGCATATGGAGTTTAAACTGAGCCTCAAAAGAATTTTATACACATAAATGTTCTTATTTCAAGGCTATAATTAATAAAAAATATTTTCTCTAGCAGTTTGCCTGAATTTAATCTGTACTCTTCTCATATGTTATACTAATATTAATTCTCAGTTTTTACATTCCAACATTACTGTCATTCTCGTCACCATATGAAATCTACTCTTCACTTTCAGTGTCTTCCCTATTTTCAGATTCTTCTTTGTACTCCTGTCAATGTGTGTTCCATCTATGGAATCTAAGATACAGTATTTCTTAAAAACATTACCTACAAGTTCTGGATTTGTCTGCTGGTCTCAAAATGACAGGGTAGTTTGTCACTACTCCGTATTTTTCCTGTAGAAACTGGAGCATGTTCCCTGCCAATAGCCATTCTGAGTAGGAAGATTTTAACCAGTCTTTAAAGGGCATGTTCACTACTACATAGACAGTTTTGATGTCATTCCTCTTGATATAATTACAAGATCAATATTAATTTTCTTGGCAGTATTCTTCACAGCTGGCATTAGACGACCACCAAATTCATCTAGGGCAATTATTCTTCTTTTTCTTAACAGCACAGCTGGTCTTCTGGTCCAAATATTGTTCAGCCAGTCCTTCATTAAATCTGTAGATATCTATCCTTGATCTTGACACCTCACAATTTTTCCAGTAGCCAGTTACTCATTCCACATTGCTTCATGCTTCCATATCACATGCAGAAGCAATATCAGGCCGTCCCTCAACACTGCTAACATTACTGTATCAAGCATTTCTTCATTCACCAAAGCTTTGATAGTGGTAGATTTTGTACCTACTTTTTCAGTGATACAAGGGATGTTAGATAAAAGTAAATCAGTTTTCTTATTTGGCTCAGCAGATGACAAAGTAAAGGGACTGAAATATTTGCCATAGACAAAAACTAATTTCTTGTATCATTTGAACACAACACTCCTCACTGGTCTTGACTTCTTGCTGTCAAAACTACTTGTGCTAGCTCTTGATCTTTCTGTTTAATCATTTCCCATGTATTCAGGTTTTCATTTCTTTGACTATGCACAAATTCTACAACTTTGTTCTCACTCTCCATGGCAGTATCCTCTTATTGGCCCAATTGGGTTGATTTAGTACATAAAAGCTTTCATTTTGATTGTTTCAATGTTCTCACATTTTCTTCTGTCATTATTTTTCTTCTAAGCCTCACATCTGTAATTTGTTTTCTGCACACCATACCACCCTTAGTTGAAAATTTGCATCATTTCAGCTTCCTGTACCTGTTAGTATACTACCTTCTGCTCTTGTACTTCTCATCTCAGGAACAATTGCCATTTCACAATTCAATTATAAGGTTCAGGGATGTTTATAAAACTGCCATAAATGCCAGTGGAATTGTCTGAGCTACAGCAGGTCACTCAGCTGAACCAGTGAGGAGGTGAGGAAAGCAGCAATAATCATCGTCTCTCTCTATCCCACCATCTTCATCTGGGTACGTGAGATATATATCAAGTCAAGGCATCATTAGTGGCTTGATAAGGAAAATCAAACGTGAAGATTTAGATTATTAAATGCTTTCCTGCAGTCCAGCTCCTGAAGTTTGAATAATGACTCTAGTACCAGGAAAAAGAAAATAAAGCCTACCTTTGAGGCCCTTGGATTGAACAGAAGAAGCTGTAAATTGCCTGGCAATAGATGACATAAATTGGAGCTTCAGCATGTGTTGGCATTGTTAGGTATCTTGAAATGGTAATATCATTTGAGTCATCATATAAGTTTATAACCATTCTAGCTACACCAACTATTTAAACAGCAAAACTGAGAATGAAGTAAAGGTACTGTCTTGTGTACATTCTGCACAGTTTCATTCATCTGGTTTTATTCAAAGTCAGCAAAAGTGAGAGATAAGGAAATGAAGGTGACATATATATTTTGTGAGTTTCAATCAAATGGATACAGGAAGTGTTTTGTGGTGAGACTGGAAGCTATAACAAAAGTGAAGTGTTCTTAACAAATAAAAGTAAGAGGTATCCATGATTTGTTGTTTCTGATTGTCAGAAGCAAATCTTTTTTGTTAAACTAAAGCTGATGATTTGTCTCTCTTCAGATCTCATCTTAAATCAGATGTTCCTCATCTGATTATTAGATTTATAGTGAGGGTTTACTCTCTCACTCTGATGTGAGACTGAATCTCTCACACCTTTCACAAAGACATACATTGCACTTAAAAAGACTACTGGTATCTAATTCATCCTTCGGAAAGACCAAAGACAAAATCACCCGTATATTTGCTCATTTAAATGAATAAAACATTTCAGCATCTTTCTGGCCCTTCTGTATACACAAAATAATCATTATCCTCATTAAGAATTCAGCCTTATTACATAAATTTTATAGTCCTGTCTCCTAGATGCCGTGACACTTATTTGAATTTGAATATATGGTCTACTCTTCATACCAATATGATGGAGGCAACCTTTGGAGAGTCCTCTTTTTCTTTTGTCCTTCCCTTTGAAAGGAAAGGCGCAGAAAAAGACAACAGTAAAAGTTGTTTCTGAACATTAATAGCAATATGAATTATAAAGTTCTATTGGGTCTGCTGCTGGGTACTTCTCTATTTATTGACTCGATATCAGAGGTATAGTCTCTGTTTTGAATAATTGTTAATAGTATAGACTTTAACAGAATGAGCTGTCAAAATAGAAAATGTTTCACTGGTTTGGAAAGACAGACCCCAGCTTTGGTTTTTCTGTTTAAAGCTTCAATTTTTCTTTTCTTCTTTCTTTTCTTTTCTTTTTTCTTTTCTTTTCTTTTCTTTTCTTTTCTTTTCTTTTCTTTT